>OZ014553.1:31936700-32536700 GCA_963966155.1 Clivina fossor | reverse complement strand
AGTTATAGCATAACTATTTTGTAACATTTTTATAAATTTTCATGCTATTCTTTTTTGGGGGGGGGGGGGAAATATGTATATGAATTGAAAATTATTAATAATTTTTCACATCAATTTTTTTTTTTATAAAACACTGTGTTTCCAAACCAAATAGTAAATAATTTCATGCAAAACTCTCAAAATAGTTATACTATAACTTACTATTATTTATTTTTATTATATATATATATATATATATATATATATATATATATATATATATATATATATATATCTATTACAAAAAACTAATTTTAGAGATCAAAATTCTGTTTACTTTTTGAATTAATAGTAAAAATCTTACTTTTAATGTAATATTGTTTCAATGTAATAAAAATCTAATATCGTTCAAATAAAATGCCATTACATAACTAATAATTTGGAAAAACCATAAATTGCGTTAACTCGATGTGATTTTGATGGTATGCAAGCTAATTCAAAAATGACTATTCGTGTGACATGCTAATATATAATTTTTTTTCTCTCTCATCCATATGATTGTATACGTGAAAATTCTATTAAAACCCAACATGAAATTGTGGTTAGGTGTCTGATTTATTTATTGCATTTTCGAATGGTTTGCGCGTCGCGGCACTGCGTAATAACCGATGATGAATTACTATCGATTTACGCGACCACAAATCAAAGCTTTCCATGTTTAAGGTTTTCATTCCAATATTAATTAGCATTTTCCCAAAAAATATTACTCGCAATCTGATTATTCGTTGAAATTCTCGGGCGAATAGAATCTGAAACCAATTTTATGTTTCCGCAATATTAAAAAGAGTTGTAAAAAATTAATACGAAATGGCCGGATTAGTTCTGACTAATGAAAAAAATTAAAATCTATATATAGGATTATTTAGTTTTTTTATTGTATAAAGCTATTATATTGAGCTGAATTTAATCATATTCGATACAGTATACATACATAGCTAGAAGCACAAATCATTTTATCAATAGTACGCTTTCAAAATAAAATATAGGTATGTGTATTGTATATGTTGCTATATTTAGTCGAAAATAAAATTTATATTTATCGTAAATATAATAGTATGTATTGCGCATTGATTTTGAAATTTATATGAATTGTAATTAAAATTACATATAATTCAAATTATGCAATAATGGATATTTTAAATTTGTAAAATTACATTAAATTCAATATTAAGCATGCTTTATAATCAAAATTTAACAAAAAAATATTTGCTAAATTGTATAAATATTTGTTATCTGATTACAAATATTTATTCACCGGACCTGGTTAAAATGTGAAATAGTTAACCACGAAATAAATATAATATAATATACATATATTACAGGGTTAATTATCTACATTTTATTTGGAGTTAGAATACTGACAGAATACTTAGAATAAATTTTGTATGTGAAATAAACAAATATTAAACTGAAATTATTTCTGACACATTGCCAATATTGTTGTCAATTGTCAGCATTGGTAGATAACATGAATGCACATATCTCCACAAATCTGTCCTAAATTTTTAGTGAAAATAAATCAATCTCAAATATTTATTTATTATTTATTTCAAATAGTTATTCTTAAATTATTACCATTTAAAGTAGCCTTAAGATAGTTATAAATAAATATATATAATTAGTTAAATATATTAACAGTAAACAAAATCATAAAAATATTTTAATATTGAAAGTGACAGTACCATTTCAAATTCATGACGGTGCTGTTACCATTGGTAGTGTAAGGTCTCAATAAGTTTAATAAATTTTCCCGTTATAATCCGAAAATTATCCGAACACAAATAATTTGTATGGTAGAATCACGATCGTATAAAATATATCCATGTCAAAGGGCGTATCTGTAAAACACTTAAAACAAAGTACACAGTAAATCCAAGCAGGTAAAAAAACAAACACGGCTAGACCACGTACAAACCGAACGCAACGCCAAGTGAACATAAATTTACAAGGGGGAGAGATAAAACTCGAGAGAGCAAAAACTGAAAATAAACTGAAGTGAGAATAATAAAAAAAAAAATGAATCTGTCCCATTCTTGCGACATGACTGCACGTCTCTTGGATAAAAAATTTTCAACGCAAAATAACATCGCGTAAACGGCCGCGCGCGGGTAAACAACATTAATTGGCCGGCGGCGTATTGCTTGGCCACAAATCAAGGCTGGGCCCCCGTGCGGGTCGTGACCGGGCCACCAGTGAAACAGATGAATGAGCTAGGAGGGAGGTTGATCTTTAAAACCGCGTTCGGTCAGTAGAATGGCTCGGAATTTGGTTGTGGTTGCATGCAAGAACACACAGCGCCGGAACGAAATTGCCGAATCTATTGCCCCTACCGAAATAAATATGCAGATTGAAGAATAGTGTACGTGACTGGTTTGTTTTGATAGTGCATGCCGGGTCATTTATTTAAGTTGGCTGATATATTGGGGATGGTTTTTGTTATAAGCATAATGGAAGACTGGTTGTATTAGAAAAATTTATAGAGAAATTTCAATGAATGTGAATGAAGCAAAGCGATTGCTTGTACGCTCGTTACATATTTATATTAGCGCAGTGTTTCTTAAAAATTCTATATTTGTATGTATTCAATAAAAAGAAATTTCTTTTAAAAACTGAAGGATTTATTTTACTTTATTATTTCCAGATGATTTTAACAAAATTTCATGTAGCAAATAATAAAATATTAATTTATACAATATGCCAAGAAGTATTTTTTTTTTAAATGGAAAGTTTGATGAGTGAAAAAAAGACACTTTATGCCTGAGTTCTATAAAATATTTTATTTAAAACAGCTAAAAATAGAATTAACTTAATCAAACAAATCTGAAATTTTACACGACAGTGTAAAATTTATTGATTATCAAGCTACATTTACACTGAGATTTTTAGCAGTAGCAGTATAGTTACCACTCCATTTTCACTTTAGCGCTACTGCTACAACCATAGTCTGAATGTAGCTCAATGATCATTTTGCAAGACAACTTTAATTTTTTTCTATGCACTCTTATTATTTGCTAATTTTTTTTTCACAGTTGCCATAAACAAATATTTTTCAATCAAAAATAATAAAATAAAGTAGTTATAACTACATTAGATTTAAAAAAAATCTGCTGTATTAAATAAGTTTATGGAATAGAAAAATTTGTATAATAACAACTACTAATTAGTAATTAAAAGCAAAACTTTCTTGACAAAAATATTCCACCTATTTACAGAATTATATATATATCATAAAATACAAAAAATTATATAAAAAAAAATGAGTTTATAACTTGTTTAGTAAATTTTGTTAAATAATTTTTTCGAAAGATATTTCTGTTACGAAATATTCGTAAAACACAAAAAAGTGACATCAGTAAATTACCATTTCCGGTTGGCAGATTTTTATTAAGAGTTAATCAAATTGTGATATCCACCTCCAAAGCTTAAATAAGACATTTGATAACAATCCGTTTAGCCGAATTTGTTCAGAATGACAGATAGACAGGCCTACTTCGTGCTTATCTGTAAAAATCTTGGTATGTCAAATTTAGTATGATTACAATACCATCTTTATCATATGTGGTACGACGGTTAGTAAATAATTTATATATATATATATATATATATATATATATATATATATCTCATGATTTTATAATTTTCTCCATCGTTCTTCAATCAGTATTGGATCATATATCGCTCAAAAATGAGCAATTTTGTTTGTTTTTTGTTTTTAGTTATAACTTATGTCTTCTAATCATAGATTTTGTTAAGTCTAATTATTTTCTTATAAATTTGCTATTTACTATTTTGATGGAAAAACTTGTTTCTTTTAACTTTATATAGTATATAACAAAATTAAATCAGATTGTACAATATTTTTGTTAACAGTTTTGCAAATATAGCAAATATATCTATATCGGAGTTCTAATAACATATTTCATTTGTTAATCTCAGTACGCAATCGATAGGAGCTGTAGAATAATTAATTATAAATAACATTTGTCTACTTCTTAAACTAATATTTGGTACATGAAATTAAAATTAAAATTTACTTATTAAATATACAATTACTTTTATATTTGTTTTTAATATTCCAAATTAAAAATAAAACTCTATCACACCTTTAATCACTAGATTTGAGTGTGCGACAGGAGCATTAGTACATAATCGTTTAATTTGAATTAAATGCGGATGAGTAAGGAGAGTATTGCGCGCTTCAGAATTTTTTAACGCGACAACACTAAGTCTGTTAAATTCCATTCGTTTAATTATTGTTTGGTAAAATAACTTTTCCAACTTTTGAATACCAATATCACCATTAGTTTGTAAAACGCAACGGAGAACAAGTTATTAGCTAACAACTTTTATTTGTAACATTTTTTGATAGGGCTAAAGATTTTGTTTATAATTTTTCATATTTTTATATGTTATTCTGGCATATTTATGTCAAGACAGTTTGGTTTTTAGTTACAATGACTGCAGTAGTTTTCGTTATACAAAGTTTTCTATTCCATTAATTTATTTAGTACGATGGCAGTCGGTTATGTGGTGGCCACAGCATATTTTTTAATTATTTTTAGTAGAATTTGCAAGCAACGCTTGCACTGCTAGCATACACACATATGGGCTCTAAAAATTATCTGTCATTGTACTTATATCTGTACCATTATCTCTGTAAATAGTTGATTATATAATTGCGTTCAACACTTCTCGTACAGTACATGTATATATATATATATATATATATATATATATATATATATATATATATATATATATATACAGGGTGTAACAGAATAACTATTCCTAATTTTCAGAAATGATAGAGTGCACTTAGAGAAACATTTTTTATTAATAAACTTGTGTCCGAAAATTTCTCGGTGTCAAGATACACTAGATATCGTTAAAAACAATCCTAATTATTACAACATCAAAGAGTAGTTAAGTTAAGGAACATTTTATTAGAAATAATAGTGCATTAAACTTTATAAAAATTGTTCGAAGTTACGACTACCATTTTCGATACACAAGTTGTAACGATGTACAGGGTGGGCAAATTTGGACGTTTTCATAGGGTAACTAGGAAACTATAAGAGATATGGAAAAATGGACCGCGCATCCTCGATCGCTTTTTTTGAGAGAAACTCAATTATGTATATTTTCTTTTCGAGTTATGGCAAAAAGTTTGCTTTTTCCGTATTTTGATAAATGGCGATATCTCGATGGTTTTTAAAATTAGATGAAAATAATTTTCACATTCTTAAGGCACTTTTTTGAGTAGAATGAAATGGTCTTAACGGATATTATAAATCTCCGTTAATTCTCGGGTTATAACATAAAGTTGTGTTTTTTACAATCGACTGCCGAAAAAAAAAAATTTCCGGACACTAGTTTATTAATAAAAAATGTTTCTTTATGTGCCCTCTATCATTTCTGAAAATTAGGAATAGTTATTCTGTTACATCCTGTATATATATATATATATATATATATATATATATATATATATCTGCAAGATAAACGAACGACGCTTATTATTTCACCACGTGAACAAAATATCGAAGCACGAGTGTACACTAGTACACGTATATACATACACATAGGCACATGATATGGCTGCTAGAAGTGGCCTTCGTTGGGTTCGCAGGTTGTACAACGGGGGCCATTGTATGGCATTCGTGACGTCACGTACGCCCGCATATATTAATGGCGCGAGTGGCCACTCAGCACCCAGGCACACACCCAACCCGACAAGCACCTACTCGACCTGCCAGCTTTCTTTTCTCATATTCCCTCACTCACTCACTCACTCAACTTCTATTCTATTCTATTCTATTCGATCATGTGATCACACATGCTAATAATGCAATGGCGAGCTTATTTTTAGATCTAGCTGGCTGCTTGGGTTATTAAAGGATTGCGAATGCCTCATACGGCAAAGGACAAGTGAGAAAAGTGCAGGAATTGGTGAGATGAAGTTAAAAGACTGAAACAGATTCATTTCTGTTGTGGCTTATTTCACTAATGTGCAATTGTTGAAGTATCAAATTTTCATTTAATGTTTATAAAATATGGATGTAATTCCGTGTCACATATAATTATTAAAATTTTATTATAGGATTGGTCTAAAAATATTCAACAAATTAGACAACGATATAAAAAAAATTATATTAATATTAAATCGTTCAAGCGTAAGCTGTATAATTTTTTATTAAACAATTATTTTTGTGCATTATATGTAATTTATATTTCTGACAATTTCTAGACGCATGTATTTTGTGTCGAAAGAAATTAATAAATTATTATTTAAATTTGAAAGTGTTTAACAAGATTGAAATTATTTATATACAACACTAGGTAATTACAAGAATAATTTCAATTTTTGTAGAAACAGAGATTATTTTAAACCAATTTATTTTAATTCTCCAACTGATATAGATATTCAAATTAGTGGTGCTTCAGTCAATTTTTTTTAAATTTTGTGTTAAATACTATAATGTCAAATATATTCAATTAACCGGTTAACTGGATAATACGGTTTTCAAAAATAGAAACAGGTTAATCAGGTTAAACCGAGAGTTATCGGTTAATCGCGATTAATCGCAGTTATAGCTAATTAATGAAATAGTTATATTTACTAGTATTTGATTCACTAGCTACTATAAATTGTTGGTTAATAGGTTTTTATAATTGAAATTAAAAAAAAATTGAAATCGATTGTTTTGGTCAGTTTGAAGTTGACTTTATTAAAGTATTTATTATGAAACCGACTTTAAATTTACTAAATTAACCACATATCATATGTATTTATAAATACTGAAGATAGACAAAATACAAGATTAGAAGCATATGGGTAAACCCATATATAGACTACTTTGACATTTCTCATTTTTCTTTGGCAACACTGTATTTTAATAATATTATAATTTATGTGGGCATTAGGAGATACTTTTCTAAAAATTTGATCAAAATCGAATAAATAATGTAGCCACAATGAATTTTTTAAAAATTTTGTGATTTTTTTCTCGATAAGTTGGCAACACTGTATTTTGTTAAAATTGCATAATTTATTTAGGCACTAGGAAAAACTTTTATGAAAATTTGATTAAAATCGGTTAAATAAAATGGTCATAATAAATTTTTAAAAATTTTATTAATTTTTTTCTCGGAAAGTTGGCAACACTGTATTTTGTTAAAATTACATAAATTATATGAATACTAGGAGAATCTTTTCTGAAAATTTGAGTAAAATCGGTTGAATAACATGGCCATAATAAAAATTTTAAAACTTTAGTAATTTTTTTCTCGGAAAGTTGGCAACACTAAATATTAATAAAATTATGTAATTAATGGGAGCATTAAGGAAATCTTTTCTGAAAATTTGATCAAAATCGGATAAATAGCGTAGCCAATATGAATTTTTAAAAACTTTAGTAATTTTTTTCTCGGAAAGTTGGCATCACTGGAAAAAACCAAAACCACATGACCATCTTGGGCACTAGACAAATTTATCCTGAAAATTTTATTAAAATCGGTTGAACCGTCTAGGAGGAGTTGCGATCACAAAATTTTGTCTGACGACCGAGTGAGCGAGCGAGCGAGCGAGCTGACGACGCACACACATACACCCACATAAACTAAGTTCAGATTCGTCATCTAGAGGCTATATAAGGGATTTCTATACAATTTTTTTTTTTTTTTGAAAATGTTACAGACACCGTACCAAACGCTATACTACTTTTTCCTTGCAGTCAAAGTAGTAATAATGTCTGGAATTATTCCTGGATCGATTAAATTAATTATCAATATTTTAATTTTTTTTTATTTTGATTGCAAGTATGAGTTTGATAATTGTAAGTGTAAATAGTAGTTTTTTTAAAAAAAAAAACACACTAAAATATTTACTCGATTTCAGTTCCGCGATAAAATAGACAATTCGATTTTCGTGTAGTACATTCCTTTCAAAAACTTTTCAAAAACTAATTTACGCCCCAAACTTGAACTACAAACAGTTCACAAAGGCAAAGAATAGTCGGCATGGGGCATCGTCAGTTTCCACATCCGGTTTCCAAGTCGGAAGCTAGTTACTTACGCTCGAATTACACATTCCGTAATCGTACGCATGCGCACACTTTGTTTTCCAACACCGCAACACCTACTATTGTACCTACTACCTCTTGGCATACATAGTTGGAGTATGTATGTATGTAGCGTTGCTGCAATTTCTATGCACAATTTGTTTAATCTCGCCGCACACATCGCCGTCGTGGTTTCCGGCTTAATGGTTTATACGAAGAGTTCAACCATAGTCTTATTAACACTGCGCCGAATGGCTGTCGTAGAGTCATGCAAACGTGCTTCTTTAGAGGTAAATGGGTGTAGGCAGCGACGATGCCGGCGACGTTATTAGCTTCAGTCGCCACAAATTACGCGAAAAACACTGCTGACGCTATTCATTCTCGCCATCGCAAAGCCCCTGCTAGGATAAGGTCCAGTACTGCCTACCAAACCCGAACTACTTCTACCACTGGATTAAAACAATATCCTTTTGCTATTTGATTAAATCTAGTTTGCCGTGAAAAAGCTTTTTATGTTTGAATCTCTTTGAGTTATATTATCTGTGTTTTTATTTCACTCACTGACATTACTAATTCGGGAATTATAAAATTCTACGTTTTTAAATATATATATATATATATATATATATATATATACTCATAAAAATGTGGCATAAGCTTTTTTTATTCACGCAGAAATTAAATTCTACTAAACATTAAACGTATCTAAATTCAACGTAAAAATTTTTGGGAAAATTTTGTACATCAGAATTTTACATGTTTTTTGTTGACTAAAAAATGTATCAACTTTTAATATTTTCCTTCAACTGAGTATATCAGAATACCCCTATATACTAAATTGTTTAACATAATATTATATGATTTTTAAAATATGGATAGCGTAAGCTTGTCCTGGGACACCTGTATAAAACACTTTGACGAAAATTTGAACTATCTTAAAAATTTGATTAAATTACAAATAATTTACATTTACATTCTTACAAAGTTAAGATTCGTCATTTAGAGGCTGTAAAATTATATAGAATTTTTACTTATTTTTAATAACATACACCATAACGAACTACTACAAGTTGAAAGATCATATGTCTTAGATATAACTTTACGTTTCATTAAATTCTGTAATAAATCTTTTGCATAAAATTACAAACAATTTACAGTAAAATAAATCTTATTATCTCGACAAATTAAAATTTACAAATACTTATTAATCAAATAACGATTAATGTTAATATTAAAGCTGTAACCTAAAGCAATTTGAAGCCGAAACTAAATTACTGTCCGTATAACCGATTTGAATTTGATTCCAATGAAGTCTGCACATTTCGCGAAAATTACAAACTGGTGCTGTATGCTCTTCTAATTGTTGCCCCCCCCCTCCTCCCTCGCTGTCAGATCAAGATGTCGCGCGCAGATTCCCGCAGCCGTTGTGACGTCATCAAAATCGAATCGGGTTGCCTGGGTTGACGGCCGGAATTTCAATTCGATGGTTTCTTGTGTTTTCTCCCTCGGCAAACGTTGCGAAAAATGTTTTTTTATTCAACGGATGCGCAACCTCACTCTCCTTTCCCCCCGTCCTGTCTCTCCCTAGTCTTAGCGGAATCGAATCGAATTGATATTTTAAACAAACACGCAAACGATGTAATAACCGTTACTGGAAATAATCATCTTAAAATGCTGCATCGTACTGTATGTACATGGTATCTTCTAATACACGATTACTATGCATGGCAAATAGACTAGAATATTTTGATATAAAGATTTGTTTGAATAGAAGTAGTTTGCATACTTTGTTGTTAATTTTAAGAAAAAAAGATATTTTTCTGATCAGTGTTGGGAAAGATAAAAAAAAATTTAGTTAAAAATAAATATATTTTTGTTTAAAGGATACTATTATAACAATATTCTTAAATAAATTAATAGAACTATAAGTTTTTTGTTGTTACATAAAACAAAAATTAATAATACATTTAGCCATTTTTAAAATTATATGATATCAAGTTAGTGAAATAAAAAAGTTCGATAAATGGCATTCGAATATTTTTTTGAATCGCTTTGTGCATGGCTAGTTGCATCTCGAGTGGAGGTAGCGAGCAAACTTTTAAGTTTTTCATTCCCGTCAGGACATAAATTAAAGCATTCTGAATGTAGCATATTTATTGGCCAATCCAGTCAAAGTAATGAATTACTTTTAGTTCGGCTAACGAATAAAAAGCTGCACATTTTTCTATGTACTTTACATACCATTCAAAACTTCAATTTTCAAACTTAAATTAACCAATATTTCTTCTATAAGATGCGTAGCTTTAATTAGAATTTATTGATAAACAATCGATTTTATGTTATAATTTTTTATTTATCATTTATGTTTTATACAGGATGATATATAACGAGTGTGCCAAACTTTAATAGTTTGTTAGGCAGGTTATTTCGATTGAAAAATATTATATGAACATAGGTTATATTCTAGCTAGTTGGACCACAACAAGAAATTAAAGTTTTATTAGTGGCATAATAAATTTACGACTTTAATAACAAGTTACCGTAAAAAAGCAAAATAAAATAGTCGAGAGGCAAGTAAAATTATTTTATACTTTACAACAAATGTTCAAAGTGAGCTCCTTGAACTTTAATATAGCTATGACACCAATGAATAAAAGAATTGTATACGCGGATCATGTCAATATTAATACGAATCCATCAACTGTTTACGAGCGTTTATTTTCACCCTGTACACGAGCTGCAATAAATATCCTCAAAGATAATAATCCAAAGGATTTAAATTTGGAGATTTTGGTGGCCATGTGACAAGACTTCCATGTTCTATCCATCTATCTGGATAGTTAAAATTTAGCCATGCGAACACTTGTCTTCCAAAATAGAGTGGTGCACCATCATGTTTTGACCAAATGCATTGTCAAATAGGAAGTAAAATATTAAGAAATTATTATTAAGAAATTATTAAGAAAATTTGCAAATCTTTCAACATTCAGACAATCATTTCAAGCTTCAATATCAAGTATATTTAGCTGCAGTAAAACGATTCATTGTCGTACAACAACTAAATAAATAAGCTAAATAAACGTCTGGTTTAAACCGTTTGTGGATGGCTATTTATTGTTTTATTTTGTTTTTTTACGGTAACTTGTTAATGAACTCGTAATAAAACCAACTAATAAAATTTCTTGTAGTTGCGCAACTAGATAGAATAGGACTTATGTTTATAATGATATTTTACACTAGAAATGACCTCCCTAACAAACTGAAGTTTGGTACACACGTAAATAAATCATCCTGTATATTTAATGTAAAACTGTTTTCTCATAATTGCTCAAATTTTTTGTAATTCTTATTAGTGAGTACACAGAAAAAATATCCTTAGAAGATTTTTTAAATCTGTAGTTGATTTATTTTAAAAAAGAGACAATTTTTTTTAGTCTTAATTATATTAGATAAAAAACAAATTCAAGAGTATATGATTATGTTTTGTGTATTCATCTAAATAGTTAAATATTTTTCTAGTTTGTCATATATTCATCTATTTTTTTAATATTTAACTATTTATTTAAACTTTATTAAATATAACAATTTAATTTTAACTAATTTATATGTAAATGAAATAACTAATATTATTAGAATTATTATTTAATTAAGTAGACAAATTATCTAAAATTTAATCATTTAATTGGAATTAAATGAAATGAATAGTTACTTTTTGTTAATAAAAACATTTTGATATAATTAAAAAAAAAAATACATTTATTAGCTATAAAGTTTAAAGATTTTTTTTGCAATAAATTTATTACAGGCAAATATTCTGAGCAGTAAATTTTGATGCAATTACTATTGTGCTTTTTGCGTTAGCACAGTAAGCGAATGAAATGGAATTCTTATTAACACACCGGCTCGTTCTAAATAGAAGATTTAAACGGTCCAATGTTTAAATCCCGCTTTAATTTATTTCCCTTTAATTACCGAGAATGTATTTATTTCATTGTACCTATATTATGTACCTACTATTGCCTGATTTATTGAAAGTTTTTTTCTTCCTTTTTTTGCTTTTCTTTCTCTTTCTGTATTTCGTTTTTAAATTAGCTGTACTCACACGTAAATCTACTTAAAAACGTTTCAAAAGTATAGCGTAGCTTTTTTTGTGCATCGAGTTTATGTATGTATTTGTACATTGTTGCATGCATCGTATATTCTCTTTCGGTTGTACTAGACAAGCAAAAAGCTCTCGCATATAACTTTTCCTGCTTGTGATATAAACATGCAGCTGAATTTTATAGTCAAATTTTTCTCTTTTACATATATTTATTTGGAAAATGTACTGATATAGCTAATATCGTTTTATGTTTCTTTCAAATAGCTTTAGTATTAAATCAATGTTAAACATAATAAATATGTTATTTTCAAATAAAATTTGCAAATTATTTTTGTAAATCACATATTAAATTTTGGGTCATGTGGAATATTGTTTGAACTAATTAACTGAGATTTTTAAATGCAGTTATTTACAAAATTAAAATTGTCTTGCATTAAAGATTGCTTACAAATTTATTGGATATAAATAATATTTTAAAAAATGTAGGTATATCTGATTTTTTGAAATTCATTACAAATCTAATAAACTAATGATATGTATTTATTAGATTATTAGTATATTTTGCATAAAGCTCATTTTGTTATATTTTATTTATATCCATTAGAATTTTACATTTTTTTCGTACTCGTATGAACAATTGTAAAATTATACTCTTTAATTGAAATGCTTTATTATCATAAAACAATTAAGAAATTTCTGAATTTATTCGTATTTACTTAGTTTATTTACTGAGGAACTAACAAATACTTCATTGACTGTCTTGCTACCTGACCAGTATGTTTTTATTATCTAGAATCTAAATGAGATAATATATATTAGAATAAAAGTTTATATGATTGGATATATTTAATTTGATCAGCCTTTACTTTATGATACATTATAATTTAAATAAAAACAAACAATTACTTTGTAAATATCACAATTTTATTAACAAAGTAATTGTTTGTTTCTATTTATATGATTGGATAATTGGCATTAGACTAAAAATTTAATTGTACAAATATATTTATGCATTTATTATTACCAAATAATATCACAAAATTTTCTTTATTATTATTTAATAAATTAGCTATTGATATTTTAAAAAGAATTCCATGTAAATTACTACATAAAAATATGTTTTAAAAAGATGCAGTACATTATTACAAAATAACTATTAGAATTGAAACTTATATTTAAATATTAAAATTAGTCAGTACTTATTAGTCAGTATTATATTTGCAAATTAAAACAATATTCCTTTCTGAAATATTTTTTTTATACACCACTAGTTGCTACTATACATTAGATAATTTCAATATTATAAAATTATATAGTTAATTTTTTAACAAGTTATATTATATTTAACAAGTTAATTAAGAATAGCAAAGAAATTCCAAATTTAAAAAATCTTTATAACAAGTTCGCACTTGTATATTAATTGATATTTTTTATTTAAAAAATATTTGGTGGGGAAAATAGAAAAGTTGACAGTACGGCAGGGAATGAAAATAGATTGGAAAATGTAAAGAAAACAATCGTATTCGTGACATGTATACATAGTTTCGTCTCGTATATTCGTATGTAATGCAGTTTTTCTCAGTATGATTCAGAGCAAACGCATCGCCAGCTTGCTGTGTGCTATATACTGCTCTACTTTATCGGTTGTACTTTTTCCGCATGTAAATTGTGAAATTTGTTGGCAGCGTTTTTATTTAAACTCTAGCTCCAATATATCTATGTTGCATCACAACGTTTTGCTTTTGAAAAATATTACCCGTGGATATGTTACTCTATGTAACATAATACACATTATTTATTTCAAACTTATAATATTTCAAAAAAAAGTAAAGTTTATCTTACAATAAAAGTAGATAATCTAGAGCAGCGCTTCCCAAAGTATGAGCTGCAACCTACTAGTGGGTCGCAAACTTATTTTTGGTGGGTCACATTAAATAGATATAATAGTATATAGTATTTTGTTTTTGCTTAAACTACCATTAATTTATATTGATGAATTAATTAAATTATTAGTTAATTTTTGAATAAAGAAAAATGCATTGACCTTGCCGGGGTTTGATCCAAAAATTTTAGCGTTTGTGGCAACTGCGCTAACCAACTGCGTCACAAGATCACAACGACAATATGATGCATTTTACATATTGAAAATATATCTACAAACATAAACTTATTGCACCAAGAGGACCAAGATTGGATCCCTGAGGAACTTTAGATGACGACGTGCAGTAATGAAAAGAGTGGGATAGAAAATGAACGAAGAGTTTCCTGTTTTGATGATAGCAGAGTAATGAGATATGTGGAAAGAAAAAACGCTTTAAAATAGCTATATATTGTTGAAATCACAAAGTTCAGGTTTTTTCAAATTTATTTTACGTGTTAAAAATAGATAGGTATATGGTTGTGTTGTAGCTACGATTTACTTGGTACTGCAAGTTAATTTGGTTAGAAAGAACACGTCAGTAGCAAAAAAGGACAAATAGTAGTACGTAATTTGATTGAATTACATTTATTTATTATTACGCAAAGCCAGACCTTCGTGAATTCAACTCTATCTCTCTCTTTTTTCTTTCTCTCTGTCTCTCTCTGTCTCTCTTTCTGTATATATATATATATATATATATATATATATATATATATATATATATATATATATATATATATATATGTTGTTTTGTAAATATTGCGATATAAATGATAGAAAAAGGATGAGTTAAAATTAACAATAAAAGCAGTAAAAGTTGAAAAGAAATTCACATGTATAAGTTTGAATACGAAATAAATTTAAATTGAAAAAGGCAGACAGAAGAGAGTTGATATTGTGAAATCCGAGTCACAATAAATCTGTTTATATTCCGGACGAAAAGAAATTTGAAATACGATTCTGCATTCAGCTGCTAACGTAAGTTCATTACAAATAAGTTATTTAGTTGTATACAAGAAATAATCATGAAAGAGAAAAGATTATATCCAAGACATTTGCAAAGAGAGAAAACCTAGAAATTTTGCGTATGAATTTGTTGAATTTATATCTTAGAAACGCCGTTTCAAAACCGGTTCGTTTCTATTTTCAGCCAAGAGAGCAATTATAATAATTAATTAAAAGGCGTGTGCTAGTTTAGCTAGGGAATTACTGAAATAACTATAGGAAAATTAACGCGTCACTGGCCACGCGTAACTAACTCATTATGAAATGAATACAACGAAAGAAGCCTTCTGTGAACGTGCAACGTAAACAATCTACAAGCGTATTTTCCACCTGAAAATTTTATAAAGTTTATAAAATGTATATAAAGTTTTTCAGAAAAATGGGCAGCACATAGCACAATGTGTTATTTCTACGACTTTAATCATGTGAAAAATTATGTTTCAGTTAGTAGAAAAATAAAATACCTGCATAATTATTATATCGTATTACTTTATATTTATATTAAAATGTTTCTGTACCTCTGTTAAATAATACGTTTATATTACATATGTATTTTTGCAATTGTTTGAGTTATAAAATTATAACTCACACTGTTTTTAAAATTTCTACAACACAGTCGTCAAATAGACTGTTGACAAGAAAGTTTTGCTCTTGTCAAATAAAATTATTTGGAATTTTAATTATTTCTTTTCGAAAAATGATTAAATAACTCACGGTTGTGAGTTATGGACAGTATAACTTAACATAATACACATATCATCAGCTTGTAACAGAACTAGTCTAGGTTGATTTTTTTCTGTTTCGGGTTGCAGTTATTAAATCTGATATTAAATCTATTATTATGCAAAAAAAATATAATAATTTAACATTTTTTTTCCCACATTTCTGATTGATATAATTATTTTGAAAATTATTTATGGTGATCATAATAATTGTGTCGTATATTATTCGCTAAAACATTTACAAACGACAAGAAAACTGTCTAAAACTCCAAACAGACACAAAAGCATCAGTAAAAAGAAAGAAATATATTTATTGGTGGTGAAAAACATCACACCCAGGAAATTTTCGCTCACATCAAATGAATGTCGATACGTTAAGGCTTAAATATCTATGGTTGTGTGTGCAGAGATATCCAAAGCTTTGGCACATGTAAACATCAGCTGGTTGTTCACATGCCAATAAATAGGGCTCTCCGGCTGTCGACCGGTCAAATGAAACGAGGGACGCCCTGTACGGATGCGTCGTCGGTCGCGGATGTCCCGGTCGTTGGCAGCGGCGTCGTGCTTTATAGCGGGGAGGATTCTTTGTGTACCCGTTGCCTTGCCACCCGATGATTACACGCGAGTCCTTTACGGTTTTTGGTAACTGTCCGATATGCTTTCCAGAAGGTTATGTGCTTTTTCTTTTTGCTCAGGTTTTTTTCTAGTGATCTTTAAAGTAGGCAGTTGTATTTTTGCTCTACGTATTGATATTTTAGGTATGTATTACATTTTTTTGTTATTTTAATTAAAAAAAATATAATTAATATAGTTCATTCATTTTAAGGACGAAGTAATTGGCGCTGCAATCTGCGTACTTATCACAAAGAGATAATAATAATAATTGTATTAAAAATCTAAAAAAAATGAATTATAATGTTTGATTTGTAAAAATTATAACAAAATAGATCACGAATAATAAATAATTCGTTGTGACAAAGATTACAGATAAAAAACAAATTTTTCAAATTTATTAAGTTTTTAATTCATTTCAATCAGATGAAAAAAAAACAATTTTTGATTTATAAATTATCAAGATAAATCCCAACACTGTTCATGATTAATATAAACAGAAATTGCACGAAAACAATGTCTAAATAAATAAATACATTTATCGCAGTAAATTTTTGTAACATTCTTCATAAAATAATACGTTTCGTCATTTTCCTAAGGACTAACTCTAGAATGTTTAGACATCTTTCTCTCGTGCGTACACAATGTAACTCATTTCATCACGCACATTGGAGAGTGCCTTTTGCCTCGCCAGAGTGTTAGTTTCTGTGATTGCGTGTGTAAGATAGCAGACCGTATTAGAGGCTGAGCTGAACTCCAGAGCAATCCCGAAGGCGCTAGCCAAACAATAGGGCCGCACCTCAAACAAAGGCCACTCGGGGACGCTGCACTCGACGCCCGGCCCTAGTCCGGACACAATAGCACGCGGCGTCACGACGCGGCCGCGTGCCTTGCCTACCAATATACGTTTAACCTCTCTGATATTGTGTGTACGGACGCAAAAATTCACTGCAAAGATTTCAGTTCTTACCAATATAAGGCTCGAGTCTTTTAGTCTTTTTATTATACTTTGCTTTAGGAGCAGTGCCAGAGCGGAGCGGTTTGTTGGTAATACTGTTGCAGCCGGTTGCAAGTGAAGCTTCAGTTAAACTTTAAGTTCAATGAAATGAAATTTGTGCAGTCGCTTTGTGGTGTTCGCAGGTGCTTCCTATTCATTTAATGCCGTTGCAGATTGGTTTTCAACTTACGTACTAGCTACCCGAATCTAAGCTGCAAACTCGATTTGCCAACTTACTTTGTGGTATTATAATTCATTTATTCGATTGCATCCCAAGTTTCATTTTGCACTTATTATTTTATTATTATTATTTCGTGTGCGACATATTGCATATCTTATTTGTTTTATTAAAATAAAACGGCTTTAGGTTTAAGTTCTGTATTAATGTTCATTAATAATTAACGTTTTGACGAACTCAACGTTCGTCTTTATCAAGAGGAATGATAAAAATAATATTTGTATCAGTTTTTCTGATGAATACATACGTTGAGTTAGCCGAATCGTCGATTATTAATAAATATTAATCTAAAATATAAAGCCGTTCTATTTTATATAACGTGTTCTGAAAAAAATGTTTACTATGTTGTTTTATGAAATTTCACAAATTAATGTTATTTTACCAAAATCCCTTGAATGATGAATTATCATTATATTTATAAAATAAGTTTAAATTAACATAATGAAAAAATTTTCAGAACTCATTATATTAAAATGCGGTTAGGTTTATGTTGGATAGACAGGTAGAAACTGTTTCTACTAGATTGACAAAACAGTCCCGATAAATCTGCTATTGCAAAACATGCGTTAGAAAATGATGCAAAATTCGAAGATAATATAATAATTGCAACAACCGTGAAAAATGTTATTTTGTATTAAAGATAAACAATAATGTTTTAATTAATATAAACAGAAAAATACAACAAATTTTAATTACATTTTAAAGTTTTACTAAATGATTTTGTATTGTTAATATGTAATGATAATAAAATATTTCAAAACAGTTAAATATTTTAATAGAAAACGTGTTCGATATATATTTTGACAGAACAGGAATATCGTCACCATACCAAGCAGTCATACCAACTGTGTGATATTATATCAACTGTGTTATATTATATATTGGCGATTCAATCAGTGTTCTTTCTTTTCAACAATTTGTATTAAATTTATTTGAATATACAGCATACATTTTGAGTGTGTTATTAACGAGCTTCAAATATTACAAATTTTCTAAAAATGCTTTTGGCTAAAATATAATTATTTTGTATGTAATAATTTTTTATGTATTTTTACTCATTTGTTTTTATATTTACAAACGATGTTACTACTTATGATATTGTGTTACAAATTAAATTACAAACATATTTGAAAAAATAAAAGAAAAACCTATATTAAACGTATTTAATGTTTCTGATATTATTTAACAAATATAATTTTGGGCAAAAATAATTAAAATATATATGAAGAAATTAATTTCTTTATATAAACAAATTAAAATTATTGAAGAATGGAACACACATAAAACATATTATATATCTAATTGTATGATAATTTGAGTAAATACGTGCTTGTGCAGAAAATGAGTTTTTCTGTAAATTTGCTTAAAGACAGAAATAAACAAATATGCAAGTAAGAATTGCTTGTGTCTTTGTAAGAGAACAATAATAAATCTATTTGGAGAGTAGCGCATGAAATTTGCATAATAACTTGAACATTGACAGCGATTCAAGGGAAGGTACGAACTGAGATGGGAATGGGATGTGGACTTAATTGTTTGAATACAGGTAGAGCAAGAAAACTTTCTAAGTAGCTCTAAGGTGTCGAAATGATTACAAAGGTACTTTAGCCAGCAGGAAACAAGTACACAGCCAACAAAAACGTTCGCTATTTTCTTCAACCAGCTCGGCACGGCTCTGCTGTGCGCCTGCCTCGCCTGTTTCCTTTTGCACGTTATTCAAACACCAGGAGCAAAATTTGCTGTGTGCGGGTTTCATTCCAAACTTCGGATTAAAATGAACAATAAATTTTACGAAAATTGTCAATTCACTGTCAAACTTTATTTACCTATTGTTTTATTGCGGCTATAATATTTTCGGTTTATGATTAAATCATCTAAATTTTAATTATTTACTCAAACTTTCACTCATTTCGCTTTCATACTCAAACCGAAAAAAAAAATATAAAGCAATTACAAATTTAATTGTTCTTTCAATATTGGAATTATTTGTTTATGGTTATTTTTTAAATTAAAATTAATTTTTTTTTCTAATTACTGAAGTCAAATATTATTTTGAACACTTCATTTTATATCTTTTATTATAAAATAAAAACGAAGCGACCTATATTATTTTTTGTGATCGTATAATCTTATTTCTTGAACATTAATTCAATTCTTAATTTGACTGTAAAAAATTTGTTTTTTGCTTTGAATAGAACTAACTTTTTTTAATTAGTAATTGATTCTTAATATTTAAATAAAATAATTCCATTCTGAATATAGTTATAGGCGCGTCATGTTCAAGTTAGCCACCAACAATTGCTAGTGACATAAGAGTTGCTTTGAAATGAGATTGTGTAAAATTTTATAAAACTTTACAAGATGGCTTTGCAGTCATTTCCAATCGTTAACGAATGGTTGCTAGAAAGTAGAATAAACAGTAAAACAAAGACTAGTACACAATAAACTAAAAATAAGCTAAATATTATAATCCGTAAAAAGCATAACGCTAACACTATTTAAACATACCGCTAAAAGCAAACACTACACTATTTATACAATTACACATACACACATAGAAAATTACTCAAAAATAACAATTCTGTAGTTAGTACAGGTACATTATACGCGCTTGTACAGTGGCTTTAATTAGAAAAAAACATTACGTTCTTCTAATTCTATGCAGTGTTACATATTCACATATGCATTCAAATGTATATGTGATTATACTATTAAAATGCGAAAAATCTAAAATTTTAAATGACTTAAAAATAGTCATATACACACATTATACACACCTATGCTAGGCTTATAAAAAAAGAAGAGAAATAAATTTTTGCACTATTGGAAATTTTTTGTTGATGTTCATACTATATCAGGTGCCCACTTATACAAATGATTTTTGAATTTTGACATTTGTTTTGAGAAAAAAATATTCAACTATAACCTTTATTACATTTTCTCTATTATAATAGTCAGAGTTGTGCAAACACTTTAATTAATGTCATTACTGCTTCTCGTGACTAACTTTTTTTTATTATTTCTGACATCATTTGAAAATATTTGACATGTAGAAGAATTTAAAATAAAATAATTTCTATTTTGAGATTTGAAAATTTTCATCCTTGAATTTAATTATAATAAGGTTTGAAGGCAATAATGGTTTATAAAATACAAATATTTATTTATGTCTACGTGAAAAATATATTCATCAACGAAAATGAAGTTAAGAATACAGTATTAAAAATATGTAGTTAGCCATGTAGGTTAATAAAATTTGACTTTCTTATTCAATTCGATAGGGAATTGTGTTCCAAGTAAGCCATTACAAAAATATAATCGTAAATAACAATAAATTAGTGTATTTTTGTTGTTTTTCTCGAGTTAGGTTTCTCGGCCAAGTAAAGCAACACAGTGTGTTATGGATTCGCATTTCTAGTAGTAGCAAGGCAAAGATCGAGTGTGCGCTGGCACAACAACGAACCACGCCCACGCACGATGTAAATCTAGGCGTAAGGCGTCGCGATGCTTGTGTGTGTGTGTGTGTGTGTGTGCAAGGGCGCGCCATACAACCACAATCGGGCGGCCGCGAACCGAGAGAGGTCGCTCTTTCCGCAAGGCAAAGCAGGGATTCTAGTCTCGCGCTATAGGGACATGTGTTTATTCATGGTTTTGTTTACTTCGTTTTCCTTTTCCTGACTACTATCCCAATAAAATCAAATAAAAACTTTCTATTTAACGCGCCCACGATTTAAGTGCTTTGGTAATAGATGTTGAACGAGGCGGCGGTGTTGACATTACAGGGAAAATCATTGCTTTTGCACGAATTTATGCGTGATCTATTTCAAGGCTGCAATAAATAAAGTTTTTACAGCTTTTCACAAACGTTTTTAAACACTCGAAGCGCTCATGTAGAGAAAAATTAATTAATTTTATTCTATTATTAAATATCGATAAATAACGATACTTAAATAAATTCCAAATATAATATAAATATTAAGAGTTAATATAAACGAAAGTTAAATCTCAGTCGGAATATTAACAGTTAAAGTATTTAAAATTTAAAAGTTAATATTTTGAATCTCCTTTTGACGGTAATAATAGAATATACTTTTTATTCAAGGGTATCATAATATTAATATTATGTTACCATATTGCTTATGTAGAAAGAAGTCATTATGTTACTAGTACAATAATAATAGTATTATATGGCAGTTAGTATATAAACCTATACACCACTTGTGGCAGCACAAAACATAACTACTAAGTCAAGTGTATCTAATCTTACATCTTTGACGGCCATATTAAAAATTATTTCGTCAAGTTAAGTTGATTGACAATTACATTGTTTATTTTCAGGAATTTTTTATATGCGTTTTATTTTTCATTACATTTTTAGCATTCTTATTTTGCAAAAAAAAAATATGAACCAATTAACAATTTAAAATTATTTGTTATTCTTTTATCTGAAATTAAAATATACTTATGTACTGAATAATTAAAATTTAAGTTTAAAGTTTTCCAAATTAGAAAATCAGATATAATTTATAATAGTGGTAAAATGCGAAATGCAAAGTAATAAATTCACTGTGATTATGTTAAACAAATTCGAAACTTAGGAACTTCACTATTTAATGTCAATGTTGGAAATGAAATTGAATTATTAATATGTCAGTAGTCATACTATGTTAACGATAATATTAGTTAAAATTAGCTAGCAAAATGTATATCCTTTATGCATAATCATATATAAATGCATATTGTTTGTTTAAATGCATTTAAATTGATTAAATCAGATAATTAATTTTCTGTTTGTATTCTTTAAAATTTTGTTTTGAGTGTAAAATATTCTATAAACTATAGAAAAAAAACAAACTATATTATGATACTAGAAGTAGGAAACGATATTTATTATGTTGAGCTAAGATGTTTATGCCCGAGGCAGAGTCGCGGCTAAGCAATGTGGGCGAAACACAAAATAGTTTTCTATTTTAAGTGACATATGCTATTTTTTTCTTCAAGCATTCCAAATAAAACAAAACTACAAAAATAAATAAAAATATATACCAAAAAAACCTTAACCTTACTAACACTTTTGTCTGATGGTATGCACTGCATTTCTTGTATTTTTTTCTCACATTTTCAATAATTAAATTTAAAATCCAGCGAAAACAAGCACTGAAATATTCGCTACGTAAGTCACTATAAAAGTTTCCAAGTAATAATAGGAATGGAAAAGCATGAATAAGAAGTATCATAAATGTATATGAAGCTAGAATTGCTTATATGGATAGAAATGTTTGAAGAAAATCAATTTCGAGATAGTGGAAAGAGTTTGTGCCACACCCTTTTGAGTACATGGCGTAATTGTGTGTATGTATGTCTGTATAATATCATCAATAAACAATGAATAAAGAAGAACATGAGTATATAGAATAATAATTGTTAAATTTTCAAACAGAAATTTGGTTCAATAGATTGGTATATATGTATAATATACGTATGAATATTGCAAAAGTCGTTACTAATACAAATTCATGAATCGAAATAGCAGTGAGCCGTAACAACAATTACACATGGAATAACTAATTCTACTAAACACGTAGGATTTTCATGTAAACAGCAATAATTGTCTAATGCATGTTACATTTGCGGTTTGCCCGATATGCTTTCCATATATGTATACAAGGAGACCAGCTTCGAACACACTGTCACATAATGTGTAGAATGGTGGCAACTCTGCCATGTCCTGCTCCCCCAGGAAAAAAAAAACAAAAAGAAAAACAGCAACGCCGCCTGATTGAAAGACGAGAACAGAGAGTTGGCTCTGAACCATTCCATTGTTTCATAAAAATATAGGATTTCCCGGGTCCGTGTGTACGGGGCTAAACAATAGAAAACCCCCGACAACGTTGCCAGTTCTAAACCGTTTGATTTACACGAGTGCGTCTAGTGCCCGGAACAAACATCTGAATATTCTTCGCTAAATTATTTCCCGTCTGCAGGCAAAAAAAGAGATTTCTCTGGCAAAAGCGGTCAGAAATTATTATTTGTGCGCTGCTCTGCGAAGAAAGATGGCGCCCTCATAATTTGTCAAATATTACCAGCATTTTTACTGGCTGGTAATAGCTCATGAAATTTTTACTTTGTACCTAACTCTTTACCGGAAGGATTAAAAGTACTTTTTAAAATTAATTAAAAACAATTTTCCACTTATTAAAATATTAAATTAGTTCATCATATTTTTTCATTTAATCATGCTATTTAATTTTAAATGCAAATTAGTTGCCAAAATATTGTAATTTATTTCGTTAAAACAAAAACATAAACAATAAGATCTGTTTTATAATAAACAGTTTAACTAAAGTCAGTTTTATGCCAACAAAAAATACCTGGTTTTATTTGCAATAATAATATTTATGTTTAGTGTAAATTTGATAAATTGATTATAATTGCTTAAATTAACTTTTGTTAAAGTATTTATTATAAAAACAGGTATAAGATTAATATTATAACCTCATTAGTAATGTACAATATACTGCTGCTGGATATGAAACAAATTTTATTCATTATTATCATTCTTTTTACTATTTTTAAACTATCGTTTTTTTATTTAAATTTATTGTAACATTTCTAATTTTTGTAATCAATTTTTATTTATTACATTTATGCCCGATATTATAAATATTGGTTAAATTTACTTTAGAAGTAAATGTATTTATTTTATAGACATTGCTCTAAAACGTTGTCGCATATTATATCTATTTATTTTTTAAGACCGAAAACTTTAACTGTGAGAATATTCGCTTTTAAATTGAAAAAATCTTGCTCACTAACATTCATAGAAATATTTAATATATAAAATAAAAAAAGAATTATGGTAATATCTAGTAATGTTGATTTAAAATTTCTCTTTCAATCTAAAATACTTTACATAAACCTACCATTGGGTATACCATCTATTAAAATATCTAAAGAAAAACAAAACTGTCCACCCTTAGTCAGATGCGAGTGGTCAGTTTGAAATCTCAGTTGGGACAATTCTTAGTCTCTTATCCGGGGAAAGGACGCATTTCGTGACAGACAGATGCACGCATGCCGCTGCCGTGTTTATACGGTCCATTATTCTGAGTGGATGTAGGCATTTGAGGGGAGGACCTAGCTCCGTCGCGTCGTGACAGAGTGTGTATGTGTTTGCATATGCGGTTTCAATTTGCGAAATTGT
This sequence comes from Clivina fossor, assembly GCA_963966155.1. Classification (NCBI taxonomy): domain Eukaryota; kingdom Metazoa; phylum Arthropoda; class Insecta; order Coleoptera; family Carabidae; genus Clivina; species Clivina fossor. Next base: position 32,511,800 of record OZ014553.1, on the reverse strand, counting down.
TCGACGCGACTCGTTATTTATTCGCTTCTCGGCTATATATATATATATATATATATATATATATATATATATATATGTATATATGTATGTATACACGCATCACGTATACGGTATATGTATGTGTAATATGTGATATTCACTGGAGATTCACTGACAGAAATTTCATGTTTCGACGTATCACTCATTCGTAATACGCGAAAATGTCGAGATAAATTTACTCCAAATACGATGTTGATGGTTTCGATATTGACTTACATTACGAACAATTATATATATATATATATATATATATATATATATATATATATATATATATATCTCCAGTATTATTAAAATTTTTAAATAAAACTGACAAGAAAAGTGAATTATTTTTTATATTGAGTTTTCATTTCAAGTTGATGCAATTAAATTTGGTTAGTAACAAAAAAATAGAAATATGAAAAAGAAAGTATATCGTTAACATGAATGGAAAATTTCGTATTAATAAAATAAACAGTTTTAGAAACACTAATCGACGGTTTCAAGCTTTTCCTCATATATATTAACAGTAATGAATTGAATTAAAGTTTTTAATACTAATAATTGATTTAGTGAAGTGGACCTGTAATCTAAAATAGGGTAAAGTAAACATTTGATAAATTTTAAGTTATTACATTGTACATTGAATTAGTATAAACTAGATAAAGTAAATGGATAACTCTCGTAGCGTTACCTTTTGTACTTTGCGTAGAGTCCATATATTTTCCATGTAGGTACATATATAAACATAGAAGAGGATGTAACACAGGGTCAAAGCAAATGCTTTGTCATGTATATACATACATAGATGCGAGGGCTCAAATATTTGTATGTTTGAATTTCATAGATTGCTTTATTTTGTAATTAATGCCTACACCGTTGTTGATTTAAACTTCATGTTGTTTCGACCGAATTTTGATGAATTTCAGATTAATTTAGAGCATTAGTGGAAAGTAATTTGGAAACCAAAATGGATTAAACGACAAATTGTATTATCGATTTAATAAAATTAAAGCAAACGTTTCCAGGCAATCAACTTTTCTCATTTTTTATGTTATTTAAATTGCTTTCACATTTTTATTCATTATGCAAACATTTCACAAAAATATTCAAATTTTATATTAAATTGTCAATTTTTAATTTAAGATAAATATATTTACAAAATTATTTACTAAATAATGTGATTGTAGCTAAGATGAGATTGTATTTTAGAATATTTATTTTGTCTCGTTTATAAAAGTAAAATAAGTATCGTTCTATCTTCATGATACGTAAATATGCACACATAATGTATGGACAATTAGAACATAAAGTTATTCATATTTTTTTTTAAATATTTATTTATAAATGAATAAAAAAACTGTATTAAAGTAATATTAGTAATAAAATAAGTAATATTGTGTTACATACTCTTCTATGTTTATAATAGTATGTACCTACATGGAAAATATATGGACTCTACGCAAAGTACAAAAGGTAACGCTACGAGAGTTATCCATCTACTTTATCTAGTTTAATAACTTAAAATTTATCAATGTTTACTTTACCCTATTTTAGATTACAGATCCACTTCACTAAATCAATTATTAGTATTAAAAACTTTAATTCAATTCATCAATAGTTAAAAGTATAGATTATAGTGACTGTAGCTCATATCTATAAGAACTGAATTACAAGAAAGTTAAAATTTTACCGAAAAATTTAGCATATCTATCAGTATTATTGTGTTTTATATTACAAATATAACTCTTAAAATTAATTATATATATATATATATATATATATATATATATATATATATTTAAATAATGTGTTTTATTATTGACAAATATACAATCGCTGTCAATAATTTCAATATGTTTCTATTACTATCACTAGATCATCAGGTTATTGTTATAATTAAACTAATAAATGTTTTTCTTTTCAGATAAATGCCATGTACCTATAGAAAATAAAAATGGATTTTTTACAACTCCCCCACAACATCTTCGTAATCAGAAAAACTCGTAAAAATAAACCGTCTTAAATAAATAAAATACGGAAAAGTATAGTTTAGTTTGTATCAAAATATTATGTGTATTCAATTATCGTGGTTAGTCCAAATGTCAGTGACGCACACCTTAGTCCGATAGATAACCATGCATCCACGCACGGGCAGCATTTGGCTGTCCGTCGCGTTCATCCTCACCCTAATCGCACTGCCCCGTTCGGCCGCATTTAGTCGCAACCTGAAAATGAGTACGCGGATCGTGCAAACGCGCTACGGTCGGCTGCAGGGCATGGTACTCTCGATGGAGCACTATCGGACGCTGAAACCGATCGAGGTATTTCTCGGTGTACCTTATGCTACACCGCCCGTACGCCAAAACCGGTTCAGTCCAACGCGGACACCGAGTCCGTGGGACGGTGTACGGATATCGGATAAAATGGGACCGGTGTGCCCGCAAAAGCTGCCGGATATCAGCAACGAAACAGCGGCGCTCGATCGCATGCCCAAGGGACGACTGGACTACCTCAAACGACTGCTGCCCTATCTACGGAATCAGTCCGAGGATTGTTTGTATTTGAATATCTATGCGCCGTTGCAAGGTAAGCCCAGCGAAAAAGCATGCTAATCATTTTCTTTTTCTTCTCTTTACGTTTGCTTTCTTTTGGTAAAAAAAATAATTGGAAATTTAAATTAGGCGAATATTTTGTTCGACACAATAAAAAATTGATTATTGACTTCTCGAGAAATAATTCTTACAATAAAATGGTAGCATCAGTATAATTGTATAAGTATTTTTTATAGTTATAATGACAAATCTTGTAATATTTAGAATAATAATCTTTCATAATATTTTTATAACAATTTCAAAATATAATGCAAAGATAAATTTAGAATAATTGATATATTATTCATTTTCAAAATTATTTATATTTATTTTTCTCAATTATTTTACACTTATACGTCAGTTGTTTTATTTTATATTTAAATCAAATTTCAATTAATTATTATATAGATAAATCTGATAAAATCATATTGAAATAAAAAAAATAACTAGCCATTTTATTTCTACATTTGTATAAAGTCGTGCTGCATTTTTTGACTCTGTCACAAAATAATATATTTAAAATAAACTTTTATATTTACAAATATTAAAATGAAATAAAACTTACACAAACTTATTATTTCGGAAACTAAGCCTCCGTCATTAGTTAAATAAATTTTAATTGTATTATTTGTTAATAAATATTTGTCAAAGAAATCTGTTTTGGTTTTACGTTAATGTATGGTAGTGATTGTTGGGTTTGGCTGCAGAAGTATAAAAGAAAAATAACTGCGATAAAAGTGACATTTTTGCATGGAGTAACTAGAAGGAATCGGGTACGAAATAGATTATTGTGTAAAGAGAGTTAAATTGGTAAACATATTGTTGTAAAAGTTGATATTAGTTAGTTAAAAATTTTGCATTCATCAAAATTAAAAAAATAAATATATTGCAGACATATTTTAACTGAACTTAAATATTAAAATACTTTTTGTAAAAAAAAATAATTTAATTCTAAATTTTATAAATGCCTTATTCGGCACAAATTTAATATAAATATATATTTAATTAAAATTTTCCACACAATATTACATTTTCAAAATCTAGAAACGTGAACCCAATCATGTTGAAGTTTATTTCATCGAAGATTCCGGTAATTTTGTCATGCATTCACGTATAAAATGTAATTCAGTGTGAGACTGCATAGTATACGTAAAGTGTGTATAGTTTAGTTGAAAAGTCCTTTTAAGAGAATGCGCAAATAAAAAGACGACACGGCGCAGAGTGGCGGCATCGGATGGATGCTAGTGAAGTAACCATCGGCGTCTTTTCATCGACGACGACGCCTTTATACCGAATGTTTTAGTGCAGGAATGGTCACAAACTCAAACTTTGTTGCCGGAGGATTTTAAAAGAACTTTCTAGAGAATTTAGCTTTCTTCAAGTGTTTACTATGTTTAGAACGTAGTCAGTTCTTTATATGTACTTCTTCTAAATCAACCATAAACAACATTATTATTTTTCTAAACAATCTGTGTTTAAAATGAAAATTTAAATATAATATTGAAAATTACAAGTACTTGATATTAATTTTAGTTAAACAAACTTATTAATTTGCATATATGTTAGTTTAGTTAACCTGTATTGATAAAAATAAATTTTATTCAAGAAGACTCAGACGGAATATTAACAATTCAAATATTTAATATTTAAAATTAATTATTTTATTAATAAGCAGGGTGATTTGTCAGTTTGCATTTTTTAAAGGAGCGTTGAGTTTCGTCGAAACGTCGATTATAAATTAATTTTAATACAGAACTTGAATGCAAAGCAGTTTATTTTATATATCGAGTTTTCAAAGATTTTTTACTATGTTAAACTATTTAATTGTTATATTTAAGTGTTATCCCATTTATTAAAATCAAGAATAACCAATTAAAAAAATGTCATCTGATACTTCGCCGAAAAATAATTTTTGTCACCTTGAATCAGTATAACGGCAAAGTTTTGCAGTAGCAACAACGTCCAGGAATTTCGTAATAAAATTTGACGACTTTGGCCGCGTGTACAATGACGAGTCGATACAGGAGAGTTCTTCTATCTCACACCGTGATCGTCTTTGGTGATCGTGAGCTTGAACTCGTCCATCGACTTTTAACAAAGTTTCACGGAACCGTAATTCGTTTTCCGATTTATTGCACGACGAAGGCAGATGGAAACTTCGATATGATAACAGTTTTTTTTTTTCTCAAGGAAAACGCTGTGGAAACGCCCGCAGCAGACTTGTTCCAGTTAACTGGAACCGTCAATGTTTGATTGCGGTATCCGCTTGGTATACTGTGATGGGTATTTAAAACTTACCTAAAAGGTGCCTGCTTTTTACATTTATTTTTTCGTATTCGGTTCGTAATAACGCTATTTAGAAAGAAGATTAATTATGTAATGCCTATTCAAATGTATGAACTAAACGTTTGTGATAATTTTGATTATAATTTTTGGTATTGACAAAATAAAAGATATATGATATAATGTAATAATATATTAAAATAAAGAGTTTTAGGTTTAAGATTTGCTTTATTGTAATTAAAAATTTGACGTTTCGACACACTAAACTTGTATCATCATTAAAAAAATAAATACAAATGACGTAAATAAGAAACAAACAAAATGTTGAATTAAAGGAAAACAGATTTTATTTCATTCTGTGCCTTTGCACTTTTTGCTTCTCTTATTATCCTAATATTAATATTATCATTTAAATAAAAGTTTGTAACCTACTGACATTATATACAATTTAATACTAGAAAAAGATATTTGAAATATTCAAAAGAAAAATCACGTTCTATATACTATATATTTACTGCGGATGTGATAACATTAATCAATATATACTATATATATATATATATATATATATATATATATATATATAAAGATCTACTTGTTAATTTTTTAAGCTTAACTATTCCACCTTTCGACAGACTAAAAATTTTTTTTACATATTTTACAATTTCGATAAAAAATTGCTGATATATTTTTGATGCAATGAAATAAATTTGAAATGTACGTTTTCATTCTAACTAGAATTTGTTATCAAGTTTTCAATCAAACAGTCGACATTTATGTTTTGCGTTATCTGTCACTTCTGTCATTTTGTTTAATCCATAGAAACAGATTAGACATATTTTGTAATTATGCTTTTGTTTCGTTCAAATACACAATTATGGCAGCAAATTAAATTGTTGCTAAAGAAAAATTCATCAAAATTTAATTAAATTCTAAATATTGATTACTTATTTAAATTTGATTTTTGTCAAATATTTTGATAAATGAATTAATAAAATGTTAATGTTTAAAAAAAATGTTTGATAAATATGAGTGACGTATATGGTGTAACTAGAAGGAATTGAATGTGGAATAAACTAGTGAGTGTGAAATTGAAATTAGTTGGTGTTAGTTAGTAAAGATGGTTTCGTAATCTTGAGTGAATATCTAATAGACGTTTGGTTAAAAGAATATGTGTGTGAATGATTTTGAAGGTATATATTTGCTTGGACGTCCGATAAGTAGATGGAGTGGTATGATTGTGTGTGTGTTTTGCGTGAATTAAAATTTCCAAGTTATAGGAATAGATGAGTTTATCTGAGAGATATCATAAATATGAATGAAGCTAGAGTTGCTTGTCTGGTTAGGAATATTTGAAGAAAATTAATTTCGGGATAGTGGAAAGAGTTGCTTTCACACACTTTTGGATACATGGCGTGATTGTGTATGTATGTGTGCATGAATGGATAAAATTTTGTGTTATTTTTAAATATAAATTGAATTCAATCATTAAGTATTTTAAGTAATATAATTATTTATTACACCCCTACTGTACATGTACAATTTTAATAGTAATTAAAATATATTAATTTTTTAAATATTGAAGATCTGGAATTGATATTTCATATATTTTCTTATCTTCTGTGACCCATAAAGATCCATTTCTGCCTTCTCTTAACATTTCTATTAGGCATTTTCCGACATGATGCGTTCTAAAAATAATTAATATAGATTTAAAACTTCAATTTTTTTTTTGCTTAATATTTATGTAAAAATTAGTATTTTTTTTTTATAACCTTGATTTTATTTTTAGAATTTCTTATGTAATTTTTATATAATATTATAAAACATATTTGTACAATTCGTTCAATGAGATTCAATCAAAATATGTTTTTGTTAACAAACATCATTAATTATTGTCATATATTTTAAATAATATATAATGAAGTTAATTAAAATTTAAATTTATTAGACAATTATTCGGTGTACATCCAGCCTTATTAATACTGAAACTTAAAAAAAAACACTATGAAGTCTTACTCTTGTGAAGGAAACATTCCAATTTCCTTTTTCCATAACATTAACAACGGATCATCGTCAACGTTTTGTCTAGCCTGGCTAACAAGAGGTGTTTCGGTGACGCCTGGCATCATTGCCATCACTCGTATTTGAGATTTATCAAAATAGTAAGACTGTCCCATTGAACGCGTATAGCCAATAAGGGCGTGCTTTGTTGCCGAATAAACTGGTGCACAAGCCGCCGGCATTATGCCTAATATTGATGCCATGTTTATTATCGTTCCACCGTGGCCACCTTGATCTTTACCCATGTAGTGGAATCCGAGTTTGGTTCCCATTATGACTCCATTCTACAAAATACTTAAATATTTAGATTGTAATGTTAATTATTTCTACTTTTAATATTAAACAAAATAATTGTTACATAGCATTTTATTAATTAATATATTACATAATGTGTAATTATAGTTAAGAATCCAACGTTTTTAAACGATTTGGTCATCACAATGAACTAATTTAAATTATTTTTTATACTAAATATGTTAAGATTTTTTCAATTTTTTCAATTTGTAACTAATTTAAATTATTTAGAATTATAGTTAACAATCAAACGTTTCTAAACGATTTGGTCATCACAATGAACTAATTTAAATTAGTTACAAATTGAAAAAATGTATTGATTTTGTCAATGGGAAATAGCTGAACTAATCAACTTATTTACATATATTTATCAATAAAATACAAAACGAAAATAAATTTTGTTAAATTTTATTTATATGTAACTCAAAAGTCGCTAGACCATTTAAAACTCGAATAACTTTCTACAATCAAAATGGTGGTTATTGAAAGGATGTAATTTTCAAAATAAGCAAACTTTATTTCCAAGAAGTGTTTTCTGTTTATAAAAGAATAAATGTGAATTATTAAAAAATATAAAAGTTATTTTATTTTAAAATAGTCTAATGACTTTTGGGCTACCTATATTTATTAAAAACTGTATACTTTATTTTTTTTCAACCTAATGTTAATTTTTTTAATAACTACATACATGTAAAATTGATAGTTTTAATTTTAGCATTTTCCCATATGACGCTTGCATGTATATTAGATTAATCTACGGTTAGATTAATAATACGATCAAAATATCTGCAAACTTAAAAACTATATTTTGATTAATATTTAGAAAAAAATATATATATTTGTGAACAATAAAAAGATACTAAAAAGTAAAAAACATTAAATGTTTTATGTTAATTAAAATTTGTAGTATAACAATAGACTATATATCACACATACCAAATTAACATCAATGCATTTATTCCAGTCCTTTTCATCATAAATTCCTGCATTGTTTACTACAATATCTATATCTCCAAATAAGATTTTTGTTTTTTCAAATAAATCTGTAAATAAAATTATTAATTTTTACTGAAACCTGAGAGTTGCTTTTAATTTCTGATAAAATGTGGAATAGTTAACCTTAGAATAAACTAACTATTCCTTATTTTTATACTCAAATTATAATGCAATACTTACTTTTTAATTCGCCAAAGTTTTTAACATCGCATTTAGTGTAGCAAATTTTACTGTTTGGATATTTATTTTGTAAATCTTGGATATCTTTTTCAATTTGATCGTAAGAACTTCTGGCTGACATCATAATATTCTTGTACAAAAAACTTTTTTATTATAACAATTAAAAACACATGTCACGTTAAAATTTGTATGTTTTATGTAGTACTAATTTAAAAACATTTAATTCGAACTTTTTTCATTATATATTTGCATATCTATTGCAAGCAAAAGTATTAAATACACTATTATATTTTTTGTATTCCAAAATGTCATTAGTAAAAAACGGAATTACATACATATTCAAGTTTTTAAAAGTAGAAAAATTTATAATAATTGTTTAAACAAAATAATGCTAATTTAAAAATATAGTATTATTCTCGTGTCTTCAATTCTGAATGTAATTATTTACAAAATTACTTACCTTTACATTATTGTCTAATAAATATTTAACACATTCTAATCCAAGACCTTTTGTTGCTCCAGTTACGATTGCAATATTTCCTAATTTATATTTACAAGTATTATTTGTTATATTATGACAGGCCATAGTAATCTTCTAGAAGCTTTATTAAGAATAATTGTATATTTTATATGTAAACGCTTTATATATTTTTCAAATCTTATCTGGTACGTTGATAAATGAGAAATAAAACAAACTGCTACATGAATAAATGATATTATGTAACATAAATTTTAGTAATGAATTTATACACTTCAAGGTAATTTTTTTTACTGATCAGTATTATTAATTTGATAAATTATGCATGACAAAAAATTATCAAAATGACTATAGTTATGTTTATACAGGCTGTTAATAGGAAGTTACTGAAATTAAACAGTAGATATTTTCAAATGTACGCAGTTAAAAAAAAAGTGCGTTAATGGGTATAAAAATTTTTTTATAAAATGTTTGTATACTAATTTATTTTATTGATGAAAAAACTGGTAATAATCTAATAAGCTAACGATATGTATTTATTAAATTATTATTTATAATTATATAAAAAAACAAATTTTGAACCTCAGATCTGTTGTGTTTTGATAATAATAATAATAATAAATAAATAAAAATAAATATTAAACTATAAAAATAGTAATTTTTAACATACTTTATTAATATTTATTGCATATTTTATATATAAACAGTTTGGTATATATGTATCTACTACTACAAATATTAATAATACCATATTAGAAATACATACTTTGTATACTTATATAACATAAAAGATTCAGTAATGAATATACATACTTCAAGGTTAAATAAGATAAAGTTTGCAAAAACATACATGAGACTTAACAATACTTGTTTACGTTTATATAAGAATGTTATTTAATTTCTTAAATAAAAATAGTTTAACTGCTCTTCATCGTTTGAAAATCTGGAATATTTATGGTGTATATCTGTTCGCTTTCTGTTACCCATAAGGATCCATTCTCTCCTTCCTTTAGCATTTTTATCAAACACAGACCAGGATAATGGGCTCTGGAATGTTGGAAAATATTATTTTATTGTTGGTAAATTTAAAATAACGTGCGACAGCTTATTAAATAAAAATATTTGGATATTTTTTGTAATATTAAATATTTTCTGATGGTTAATTGTACTATCGTGTGTATTATCAAGCAACAATGATAAGTGACTGATATTTTCTTTCAGTTGCAATGTTTTAACAAGAAATCCATCTACTCATTGACGTCTACATAAACGCACACTTTCAATGATTTTTAATGACTATATTTAAATTAAATTTTTACAATTTGCTATCTTCCATATACTGCAATTTAACTTACGGTTGTGAATTAAAATATTGAATTTCTTGCGACCACAATTTCAAATTTTCATTGCCATGCTGATGTAGTCGTTCCTTGGCACCGCTTATCAGCGGTGTATCAGTTAGTCCGGGCAACATTGCCATTACTTTCACATGCGTTTTGTCGTAGTAGAACGGTGTACCAACAGATCGTGTATAACCAATTACCGCGTGTTTACTTGCTACGTATGTGGGAGATGATGGTAGAGGCACCACACCTAACACTGATGACATATTTACGATAGCTCCACCATGGCCATTTTTATCTTTACCCATGTATTCGAAGCCCAGTTGGGTGCCCATTATTACTCCTTTCTGCATAACATAGTTTTTTTACAAATTACAAATATGTAAAGACAAATACGAGGTAAAAAAATTGCAAATATAATTCGTAATGCTCTTTATATAAAATTGATATATCTTGTCAATAAGCCGATCCAAATTTCAGTTTTATTTTTTTAATATGTGCAAATATAGGTACATAAATAATAATTATTTATGTATTACGGTTGAGAAGACATTCTTTTAACAGATGTAAGATTTACATAGCTTTTTTACTATTAGCATATTCTGTTTCTATTTTGTAACCATTTTTATATTACTATTGTAAAATAAAAATAGGAACTAAGGAACGAAAATTTTTCAAAATAAAAAATAAATTTAATTGATATTTTTTATAAGAAAATAACTACTTTCTGAGTTTACGTTATTTATACTTTTATTAATAATATAAAATAATTAATGTTATTAAGTCTATGCCACAAGAATATGACATTAACCAATAGTAAGTGTATGTTTTCGTACGACATATGTAACTATTCTCTGTTTTTTTTTTTAATATATATATATATATATATATATATATATATATATATATATATATATATATAAAATGTGAAATATGTTTGCTTAATACGAGAAATATATAATTCATAGTACGTTTACAGTACTTGATTTGTAACAATCATTAAGTTTATATGTTTGGAAATAAATCTAATAATTAATATTACAAATAAGTATGATGTTCTTCTAACTAAATAATTTAAAATACGTAACATTTCTATTTGTGGAACAGTATAATATTACATGAACGTACAATTATTAATTATTTTCGTGGCGTAGACTACAATAAAAATGATTTGAAACTGTCAAATTAGTGAAATTTTGAATAAAGTTAAGAAGTGAAGGGTGAAGAAAATAATTGTTTTGATTAAGAACAAGATAAATAATGATACGTAGTAAAACTAGTAGACAAAAAAACATATAGTTACGTATTTTTTTACTTGAAGCTATAAATTATTGAAAATTATTTCAATGCTAAAGTCATTCCATTTATCGTAAATTACACGAATGTAATAAAATTGCATTGTAAACATGTAATTATTGTTTCCTGCTATTTGTTCTTTTGATCTATTAATATTTATTAATTTATATTTATGTTAATATATATTTAATAATAACAAATAAATCAATGAATATATTAAAATTAATATGGTTTAAGATAGAATTATTTATTATTTTATTGAAATTTGACGTTTCGATTTGTCAAACATTAATCATTATCAGGAAAAATTTAAATAACAAATAAACAAACGTAAAAAAACAAATAACTAGATAAAAAATTATTATCAAAGAAAGCCAGATTGATGATTTTTCTATTGTTTCTATAATTAATCTGCTATTAATATTATGAGACATAATAAAATACTCGTTTAATAAGTACAACCCAATGAAATATTTATTGAAAAATTTTTACTTTTTTAATGAAAAAAAATAAAATAAGAAAAATATTATCCATACCACATTGATATCAATGTTGCCATTCCAATTGTCTTCGTCCATAATTCCAGCATTATTTACTAATATATCAATTGTTCCAAATTGACTTTTTGCCACTTCAAATAGATCTACAGATAAAAATTATCTTAATGTGCCTAGCGGTTACTCAATAATAAAAAATTGAATAATATTTTTTATCTAAATAAAATTCAAGGTAATTGTTTACTAAAATTTATTGATTTCAAAATCGTACTACTACACTGTAAAAAAAATCCGACAGTTTTACGTTTATTTCAAAAATAAATAAGTTTTTAAAATTTATATTTGTATTTTATTATATGAATAACTATTTTAAGAAAAACTAACAAAAATTGTATGCAATCATTTACTATTTATTTTAGTATCGTAATAAAATTGAATTTGAAAATTATTAACAATTTTTCAATGGCATTTGTTCAAGAAAAATGTAATAAAAGTGATTTTTGCAAGAAGTACTTTTGACGTTCACTTAAAATCATATATTAAGCATTTTAAAATAATTTATTTAAATTTTATACATACATACATACATACATACACAATCACGCCATATACCCAAAAGGGTGTGGCACAAACTCTTTTCATTATCCCGAAATCAGTCGCCTCCAAACACTCCTATCCAAACAAGCAACTTTCGCTTCATCCACATTCATAATTCCTCTCATACATGCTCTTCTATTCCTACTACTTGGTAACTTTCGCTCACGCAAAACACTCTCAATCATATCAAATTTTATAATACCAAAAATAATAAAAATGATCAGAAATATTATTTATATTTGATGACAAACACAAGCAAAAAGTTATTTTGAAATTAATGATAAAAGCACTTTTTCATGAAAAAGTGAGGTGAGATTACGAGCCTATGTATCCGAAATATATTGTAAATAATTTCATACAAATCTTTGAAAATAATTAAAACTACTGCAACTTATAAGTTTGAAATTCATTTTATAGGTAACTGTTAAGTAATAATAATTAAATACAAATATTAATAAAATAATTGATTACTTCTTCACTAAATACTTTTATCAGTTGTAAATAAGTATTTCTACGGCGATGCTATACCGATTTAATTCTACCGATACAAGTTTTTAGTAAAGAAGTGATCAAGTGTTTTATTATTATTATTATTAATATTTTTATTTAATTATTGTAACGTAATATTATTTATTTTTATAATTTTTTTTTTATAAGAACGTAAGTTAATAATTTAAAAACATATTTTTTTTTTAGTTAAAAGTAAGAACGCCGGATTTAACGCAAATTCTTTTTTTAGTATACATATGTAGCTACAAAATTTTAATTTTAAACAAAAAAAATACAATTATATGGTTCTTAAATTATTTTAAAATTTGTTAATTTTAAATATTGAACATATTTGTTAGTTCTTATATTATTTCTGTAATAGTCAATTATAAATACATACGTTTCAAATCATCATGTTTGGTGACATCGCATTTATTGTAGCATATTTTACAGCCAGGATATTTTTTTTCTAATCCTTCAATAACTTTTGCCACTTGATCGTAACTACTTCGTGAGGACATCATAATATTCTTTTATAAAAATACAAGTAAATTATTAAGATTTTTAAAAAAAATTATATAAAATATATTTCAGTAATCTTACTTTGACATTGTTGTCCAGTAATGCTTTGACACATTCTAATCCAATACCTTTGGTTGATCCTGTGACAATAGCAGATTTTCCCGGTTTGCACGCAGCCATCTTACCTACAATAATTGTAAACTTACACTGATTTGTTTATATGTTTTTAATACTTCAATGTAGAATGTATGATAGAGAGGTATATTCTATTGATACGTATGTAAATATTTATGAAATGATAACAGTTGTCGATATTTTTAAAAATAAGATAAAATTACAGTTTTATCTAGCTTATTCAAAATTTCATTTTTATGATTTTATATATTATATTTTTCAGTTAAATATTTAATATATTGTGATAATGTTAAAATATTTAATATTTATTATAGATGCAGATTAAATATTTAAATTAATCTAAAAATATTCATAAAATATCATTAACTGTAAATAATTTAGTTTTCATTTTAATATTAAAAAATGTAAATAATATGATAATTAATAATTTTTTGCCAAAAAGAATTATTTACATTTTTTGTATGAAAAGTTCAGAATTTTAAAAAGTATAGTACACATATTGTAGCCAAAATTGATAATATACATGTTTTTTTTTTTTAAGAAATTTCACTAAATAAAAGAGTATTTTTAGACACTAACAATAATTTTAAGTTAAACAAAAATTTAATTTTAATAAACAATTAATTTCTATATTTTTTAACTACATGAAGAAAATTTTGTAAATTATTTATTACAAAGAAAGTAAATAGTTTCTTAATTTTAACTATTTATTATAAATAATTAATATAATATAATTAATTGACGTTTCGACATAGTCTACGTACATCATCATCAGGAAAAATTATACAAATAAATAATAAATACATATACAATACAACATATACAACATATACAATAAATAAACAGAACAGAGAAACAAGTTACTAGGTTATAAGATCATAAGATTTATAAATTATTTATTAAATAAAAAATCATTACTGGTGAAGGCACTGATTTAAATAAAATTTGGCTTCCTTGAATTAATAATTTATTAATTTTATAATTTAGTTACATATTTTGTTTCCTAGTAACTTCTTTCTAGGTTCTGTTTATTTATTGTATATGTTATTTGTCTAATTTTTTTTGATGATGTACGTAGAGTATGTTGAAATGTTAATTTTTTATTAAAATTTATTCAGAACTTAATCCTAGAACCTTTCTATTTTTATTAATAATAATTTCCGTGAAAATTTAACAATTTAAAAATATTAACTCTGTTTTAACTCCATTTACAAATTTCATGGCAACAATTTTATTTACGTTTTTCGTATATACACACTCCAGTAATGAAATAAATCACTTTAGTAAATGATATAAATACATTAAAACGCACACTCACTTATTGTGTAAATAAACCGCAAACAAAATTAAAAATATAAAACTTTTATACTATTACAACTTTCTTCAATAGCGGTCACCTTTCTACTAAACAATTTCTACGCCGTATCTATTTATATGAGTGTGTTTTTCTTTTTATAAGTTCTGCGCAATTACTTATCAACAAGTTTTTCTGGATTTTATTTTATAAAATGCTTAGTTAACTATTGCTGACACATAATTGGCGTTACCGAAGGTCGGGGACGATTATGTTTACATGTATACCTCAACTATTATGTGTACGACCTTGCAAACTCAGCTAGACGTGGAATGTGAGTTAATAGTTTTTAATGATATTTTTTTGCAATGTTTTCATACTATATTTGAACATCCTGATTCACAAATATTAAATGTGCTGCATCATTGTATAGTGACAAGTAGCAGAAATTAGTTATGTTTGTCTTGTAACTTGTAATAGTGTTTTTAATATGTATTTATATTATTACAGTCATTTGATTCATGAGTATTAAATGTGCTGTATCATTTGTCTACTCAGCAAAAATTATTTGAGTTAGTTTTACTTGTATATACACTCGATTCCGCTTAATTGGGCCAGCGTTAATTGGGGCAGCCGCTTATTTGGGCCAAATCTCAAAGAACAGAAACCAAACCAAGGAACCAACAGTAAACTTGCATGTTTAATTGGGACAACATTCCGCTTAATTGGGCCAGTAAATTTAAGAACACTACATATTATGTTACAAATATTCACAAGAAAAAATATTTACAAAGAATTTAATACAATACGCTTCATATCTTTTTGATTCACAAGATTCACTGAATACTTGTGCTGATTTTGTAGAAGTGAAATGTTACAAAAACAAAAGACAGACTACACTTGACATATTTTTGCATTGAATTAAAAATGTATGTACCTATTTATTATTTTATTTTGTAATTTATTATTATTTTTTCTTAAAAGTTTATATTTTTTGGTTATATGTAGTTTATAGTTTTGTCCAAGAATTTATAAAATAAAATTATTGAAAGAAAAATATGGATTGTTTAATTTTATGTAAAATTCGCTTAATTGGGGCAGCCGCTTAATTGGGCCAAAACTCTCTAGTCCCGATGTGTCCCAATTAAGCGGAATCGACTGTATTTTATTTTTGCCTTGACTATGCGTGTACAAAATATTTGTAACTGTTAATTTTGCAAAATATAACTTAATGAAAGTCATTCTGCTGCGTTAATGTAGCGTTTATATTAAATGATAAAATTATGAATTTATCTACTTTTGTTGACTAATACGTTCATAATATAAATGTATTATGTTAAGTTATAGATACTATCAATTACGCATAATTGTGACTTTCGATATATTACAACTGTAACTACAATTTGAAGTACCGAGTTGTCACATAAATAACACGTAAATTAGATACTGTGCTATTGATAAAATTTCTTGCAATTATCAAATTAAATAAATTTGAAATGTCACAATAAAAAGGAATTTTTGTTGTTGTGTAGCCGTAAAAAATATATTCCCGTATTCTTACCTCACTTTTAAAACTAAAAATTACTTATTAGGCAATTTTAATTAGTTTATTTGAATTTTATAATATTAGATATAAAAAATATATCAAAAATAGGTATACTATTCATATTTGATAAGAGGTAGAAGATAGAGTTGAAAGTTTATTTATTAATACTTTTTATCCATATAGTGAAGTGGTTGTTAAAATAATAATAACATTTTATTTCATCATTTTATATAAACGAAAATAGTCTTCAGTTGGCAATTCACGTGTGTCCAGACGTATTCGTTGGAAAAGTGATCGCCTTTGGCTATTTGTCAAGCGCAGCTCGCGACTTGCCTTCGCTAGTAAGCAATATATATTGGGATCGAACATGGGAATTGCATATTTGTATTAAACTATTGGGGGCATGCTTTATAGTATTTGGTACTTGGCTTGGGTTGGTTTGGTTGATTCTCTCTCATACTCCGGCCAAAGCATCGCTTTCTGTTCGCTTATATTTGCACTAGAATTGCTGGAATCTCTATAGGTATCTAAATTTGCTTCAGCCGATGCTGCTACTTGTGTCTTCTCTGATACCGACCGTGATATATTCCATGAATATTTCGATTCATTACGTCTGAAATAAACTTGCGAAACAATCATAATATATTGGATTATAATTGCTTAGTTATATTGAGTTCTATTTGTTATTGTTATCTCGATAGTTTTCAAAAGTGTTCAAATCTAATTACAGCTATTACAATATCGATAGCAAGAAATTTTATAATATGATTAATTGACATAGCTTTTGTAATTTTGAAGTAGAATATGAGTTATATTAAATAAGTTATAGCCTACGAAAAAAATTAGTGTTTGAAAAATGTAAAATTGAAAAAAAAAATAAAAAAACAAATAATGTAATTTTAAACAAACATCTAAGGAACGTTTAGTGAATAGAATATTTATGGTTACCTTACTGCAGAATTAGCTTAAGTTCTTTTTTTGAACTTTGAAATATATATTGGTTCAAAGTTTTCATTTTGTTAGTGTATATGTGGAGAATATTTAAACATAATATTGTATCTTTTTAAAATACATTTGGTTAGATCTAAATAATAATGTTAATGGTAAAAAAAGAATAAATGTTATTTTTACTACAGTTTTGTAAAATAATTTATTATCTAGCTCGAAATCAAAGAAAAAAGATAGTAATATTTGCAGTAAACAAAAAAATACAAAGAAAAGAGAAAGGAACAAAGCACTAGCAGACCGCATAAACCGATTTTCCTTTGCATTCCAACAAAATAACGACAAGCGGCAAGCAGGCAAAGCATTACCGCTACATCTCCGAAAGTTAACCGGTACGAAGTATTTATTTCGCCGCATCGTTGTACCGTTTCGGTAGCGTCGGCGGAGAGTGAGAGAGAGAGAGAAAGAGAAAAACCGCAAACAGCATTACCTGGAGATTAAAAACAAAACGCGGACCCCCCGGATCTGTTAAACAGTCGAGCAGAAGAACAAAAGACGAGCACCGGAAAAACCTTGTTTTGTTATTAATACGGGATAAAAGTGGGAGCGATTTTTTTTTTGTGCTGCTTCTGTTTTCTATGGTTTTAATCTACAGCCCGACAGTCGGCCAGTCTTAAGATCCAATCTTCCCTAAGCTGCCAATAAATATTTCCAGAAGGCTTTGAGCGGTATGAAGGGTTACGAACGGGCCCGGGATATTATTTTATATTCGCCCATTATATTTTATTCATGGGATCGTGCTGAAATAAACAGCTTTTTTTCGTTGCAAGCGTACAATTTATTAGTGCTTGTATTGGATTTGCAAATTTAATTTATGTTTCTATAAAATTTGCTACCGTCATCGTAAAATGTTGAAACAAACGTCTTTGTAAATCTGACAAAAAACGAAATAAGAATTAGCTAAACAGACACTTTTAATTGTATTAATGAGACAATCGATTTATATCGTTAATTAGCATATTTTTTTAGACAATATTTTTTTTCCATAACTAAATGATTTGTAATTGGTTAAAGCTTTGAGATATAAAATTATCTATCTATCTATTCGAAAAGTTGGTGTCATTGAGTCCCAGAGCACTGCGGCCTAGTGGCCTATTTTATTGTCCCTTAGATCTATTTCATGTAAGAAGTCCTGTTTCTCATATGAAATCCTGCATCTTGGTCCACGGCAATTTATGCACTGAGTCTCTCTCTATCTCGTCTAGTCCAAGCTTGTTGTATCTTTTTTAAGCTGGAGAGTCACAATCGCAAATCAAACTTCGTTTCATTTACCAGGTGGATCCCTGTTTTATGCACCATGTTTCGACAATTTTTAGGGCTTTTTGTATTAAGTTTGATATTACTCCCATAAATTTGTCTCTTATTAAAATCACTAGGTCACTAAAATTATAACTCAATAATATGGGCTTGAGTTATCCATAATATATCTTATTAGGTTACATATACAGTGTCCGCCAAATGCATCATATGGAAAAAAAATTATTTATTTTTTGAAAATAGTTACTACGGGACCTTCTGATGCTTGTATAAAAAATTAGCCGCAAGTACTATTATCATTTCCGGTATGGAAAAAAAAACAAGTAAACTTACTTAGACGTAATTAGAAAAAGAATTTCAGAATGACGTTTTGAGTTAAAAATATAAAACAATTTTTCCAAATACTTTTTAATTGTAATTTCTTATTTATTAAGAATAATTTAATTTCTAATAATTTAGTCATTATTTGACAATAATATCACCCGCCTAAATGTATTATTATTTAAAATTTATATTACAGTTAAATTCAATTGAATATTTTATTAATTTTTTATAAATAGATATTACTATATTGATGCAAAAGTTATTATATTTTCTCAAATACATCGTATTTAATAATACTCAAAAATATTGAGATTTTATATTTTTCCCAAAATTTCACAAGTTACTCAGTCATTGAATCGGCTTGTTAGGCTATGCATCAATGACCGGCCAGTTTAACCGTAGACATGTGTTTCGGTCTTTAGGACCTCATCAGTACGATGAGGTCCTAGAGACCGAAACACGTGTCTACGGTTAAACTGGTCAGTCATTGATGCATAGCCTAACAAGCCGATTCAATGACTGAGTAACTTGTGAAATTTTAGGAAAAACATAAAATCTCAATATTTTTGAGTATTATTATATTAAATTTCACAATGACAATATGAACATTTATTTGTTCAAGGTTCATTACATCGTATTTAATATAAAATTTACGTCAGATTAACAGAAAATAAATAGAAATAATGTATATTTATTTAAATATTATAAGTTTTTTTTTTAAATATAATTGTTACAAATTTTGAAACAAGACCGAACAAATTAATTTGATTGATGCGAGAAAACAATGAATTGATTTATAAAAGAATTTAGCTTATAGTATATGAGCAATACTAGTTTATATACTTACCAAATAACACTACAAATTAATTTTTTAATAATTATATTATAATTTCTATTCTAAAAATTGTAAAATTCAACAATGTAATAGCATAACTATGTAGTAATTGAATTAGCAAGTGAACATCCCGGATATAATTTGAAGATAGCAAGTTCATCTCCTCATTCATATGAATTTCATTTGAAATCAGCGAGTTTGGAGCGAAATAGTTCCATTGTTGATTCAAAGTTTCGTCCGTTGTGCTTTCTCCTTCCTGACTAATACACATTCATCTCCCACATACACGTAGTATAGAGTCACCTACTCCTATATTACTATGTGCATCGGGGTCAGTGAGCTTTGCGAGATTTAATTAAAATGTCAATCATAGTGACAGGATTACATTGATATTAGATTGTTATATATATATTAAGTGAAATATACGTGCTATAACTAAATGCACACCATTCACCATATGCTTGGGGTTATTTGCTGAATGCGTTATTTCAAGAAACGAATATCTAATAGTACATTTTTAATTATTAATTTGCGATTTATGGAATAACAACCACTGTAGTCATGATAACTATAAACAAAATTGTATTGACACAAATATACCATTTATATATAGAATTATGTATGTCATAAATATATTTTTAAATTATTTGGTCCAATTATTTTTATACCTAGTAACTTGGTTCTACGTTTTGTTTGTTTATTATTTGTCATTTGTATACTCGTAGTTTTCCAGATGACGATATACTCATACATATATCGAAACGTCAAATTTTAATGAAAAATTACACAGAACTTAATCCTAAAACTTTTTTATTTTAACAATAAAAAATTATTTATTCAAGTTTAAATTAAACAAATGATGTAAGAAAACAATGTATGTATGGAAAAATTTGGTATGTTTACAAGTTTTGAAATAATATAGTAAACTACTTTTGTTTGCCGAGGAAAGCATGGTTAATTTAGTAATAATACGTAACAAAGATTAAATAGTTTTAAATTATAATTTAGTTTTATTTTAATTATTTTTTATAAATTTTTATGTTAATTTCAATTTAATGGAAAATTTTAATAAAAATTGTTTAAAGATGTTTAAATTCTAATAAAATTTGTAATTTGCACATGTACATAGAGAAAAGTAATGTTGATTATAAATTTAACGTCTTTGTTTATATCATCAACAGTATTTTACAAGTCATTTAATGACTTTCCCGATAACATTTCAAAATAACATCATTTATTCTATTTTACAAGTTGTTAATTAAAAAGTTTATATATTTTATTATATTTTTCAATAACATATACATTATTTTACGGAAATTAAGATATGCACTATTTTTTGCAAATACTTAATAAATCTGAAAGTTACTGTTCATTCATAACAATTTTACTGTTACAAAAAAATAAACTTATTGCATATTGGCAATTGTTTTCTATCAATACGTTCTGCCTTTTATTAGGTTACGAGGATTGATCTTTATATTTGTCAAATAATGTACTATACATTTTAATCTAGTAAAATATGTATGATATTACGCCATATTTTCAGCATATAAAACTTTTAAAAATATTTAAAATAAATGTAAATCATATTCCAAATCTGATAAGAACGACATGTAAGTCCACATAAGCTGTCGCATATACTGAAATTACAAACGACTGTTTAAACACAAAAGTGTTTCGCGAAAAAATTTGTATAATATTTTTAGTGGTAATCTTGTAAAACAAAAATCAGATAATAGAATAAAGGCGTGCACGCAAAAATTCTCTCAGGCTTGCTTCCCCTTCGACATTTACAAGGTGGAAATGTGGAAATGTTCGCAAAGAGAAGAAGAAAAAAAAACTTTCGACAAACCAATTTAGTTGTAACTTTGCCAACTCAAAATTTCATGCTAAATTGAGTAATAGTTTTTCTTTTCCCTTCGAAGTTTTTTGTAGGTCGACCAAAGCTGGCGCGGTTTTTCTGCCTACAGCCCATAGAGATTCAGCAATAGGGTGCACATATACCAATATATTTTTATTCAAATTTTTCTATCCGAATTGAGATAGATATACAAGGTCAATTTAACATAGTAAATAATCTTGCAGAACTTATTATATTAAAATAAAACAACTTTAATATTAAGTTCTGTATAATTTTAATTTAAATTTTATAATTACATAAAATGGGGAAAATTATGTTATTTTTGTGTTTATATAATTAATTTAATTTATAAATACTACTGATTAAGTAACACTAAGTAAAAATTAATCAAATTACTTTACAAAAGCGAACCGCCAATTATGCTTCAAATTGTCAAAAAATATACTATTCATTATAGTCGAATTATCGGTCGAAAATTTTGTTGATATTTAGCCAAATATTCGTTATTTGGTTATTTGGTTACAAACTAAAACTTAACATTTTTCTAACTTATTGTATTAAAATAAATAGTTTTAGGTTTAGGTTTTGTTATGCTATAATTTTTGTAACCTAGATACTTGTTTTTTGTTACCTAGTTACTTGTTTCAATATTTTGTTTATTTATTATTTATGCATATTTATTTATTTCATGTTCGACAAAAAATACCAAAGAAGTAATTTTAATTTGACATCTTTGACGACTATATTAAAAATTATTAAGTCTAGTTAATTGACAATTTTAATGATTATTGTCGCTTGAGTTTGTATTTGATTATTGAAAATATGTGAAGAAGTGCAAAAAATACATTATCAAAAAAACTATGTTCGACCAAAGGATTAATTCACACAAATTACATAAATATAAATAATATATAAATATTCATACTATTTTACAACTTTTAGTAAGGTTAAAGTTACTTGGCAAATATTTTATTTATTTTAATTTTAGTTTCATTTAGAACGCTTGAAGAAAAAAATCATATATATCACTCGGAATAGAATTTTTTTGTGTTGCCAGATTGCTTGGTCTCGACTTTGTCTGGACTCAACACAATAATCATCGCTTTCTACTTCTCGTAACACAATATATTATAATTTACACAGTAATTTGTCACATAAACATAAAAAAACATTAATAAATTTGTATATCTGGTTATCAGAAAGCGATTTTTATTACCTTTTGTTTATATTACAAATTATTGAAACAATATTGCAAAAAATCAAAAAGACTTTTACATATTCCTGTACTTGTGATATCTCCTTTCTTTTATATTCTCAATTTATAAAAACCAATTTACATTTATAAATCATTTTGCGTATGGACTCTTCCTCTCAATCTCTATATTTTTTGAAGGAGGAACGAGGCAAGAGAAAAAAAATATTGTAACCAAAACGAAACGATATTCATACAAACGCCTCTGAGAAAAGGGAAAATATATTCCCTAGCCGGACTTTTTCTGTATTTTGTAGAACAAAATTTTCATTTTTATTCAATGGATTCAATACGAAAACGACTAATGCATCGTTGAAAAGATGGATCATCTTCGATGTATTACAATACAGACAATGTACCTTGCTTTCGGTCGCCACAATAGCATTAGGATACTTTAGAAAAGAAAAAGACAACCATATGTATAGCTTTCTTCCTCTCATATTCTTAAAGTATTAAATTTTTATTAAAAGCGAAACAAATTTTTTACAATACAGTTTTTTTTTTATTATTATCCTGTCATAAGCATGACTGCATTATAATAAAACATGTAGCAGGATTTTTTAAAGAGAAAAATTTCGGGAACATATAAGTATGTGAGTGAAAACAGAAATATATAAAATATAACCTGAAATAAAAGATATATACTTACTTTTATATATTGTTGGCAATAAGTTTCCAATTTTATTTTTTTACTTTTTCTTTAGTTGCCAATTCATTCAATTCTAAAAGATTTCAAAGCAATTTTTCGTATAAATATACAGTACTTATTTAACAACAAAATCGGCGTACATCGCGTCAGAATGGATCATGTATTTTAAGGACCACTTTTCAAAATTGATATATAAATAATATTTATTTTAACATCTTTTAGAACTCATTATATTAGAATAAAATACCTTTAGATTCTAGTTTTGTAATAATTTATTAATAAAATCAACGTTTCAACGTACTGAACGTGTGTCTGCATCAGGTAAAAATATATGATATCTATAGTAAATAAACAGAACATAGAAACAAGTTACTAGGTAACAAATAAATAACAAGATCATGAAATTTATAAAAAATAATATAAGTAATATTTTATATCTGAAAAATATTGAAGTAAAAAGATTCTCAAACCAAAAAAAATATCACTATACGAAAAAATTAAAATTTGTTCTATACACACACACACACACAATATGAATCACGTTACATGTATTAAACATAGCAAACGAAAATTGCTTTCTCTGCTCGTAAACTTTCTATTCTTTGTGATGTACAATAAAATATTTGAAAAGACATGAGTTAATATAAAGTTCAAACGATTTTTATACTCGAAACTTTTAAGTACTTCCTTTAAAAGTAAATGGAAATAACTTTTGATTCTGAATGGTTCATTCTTTTGTAAAAAGTATAAATATACGATGAACGCGAACAAGCGAGTGAACGCATTCGTCTATGGCTATGCTCCTGCTCTCTATATTTTATGTAGTTCGTCTCTGGAAATTGTTCATTCATGTAGAAAGAATATCTCTGCCCCATTGACTGATTGCTGAAAAAAATTTTACCGACTGAAACGATTCTACAGTATTACGATGAGAATAAAAAAGTTAAAAAATAAACAGACACTGTATTTAACTTATTGCCTCTTGCTAAAAGATTTGCTTCTAAAATATCAAATCTAAATCCTATAAATTTTTAAATCCTGTATTTTTTGACAAAAAAGTGTTAGAAGCATAAAAAACATTAAGAAATAGATTATTTGTTAGTAAAAATTACACAGAGAAAAATGGATAGTTACCGTAACGCTATTTATATTTAAAAAGGTGACACAAACACAAGATATTAAAAATAACAAAAATAAGTATATTTAAAAATTAACTATAAATATAATAAAAACAAAAATTTAATACCATCAATTTGTATATAGTATTACAGTCTTAATTCTTAATATAGTATTAAAATATAATTATATGTGAGTAGATTTTAAAAATGTATAAATTTGTGAATACAGTAAACATACTCGTATATTTCAAATAAATATCTACTTATTATTATCCAATTTGTTAAATATCTATTTTTCTCAGTGTACCTATTTTTTACTACTTTAATGAATATTTCGTTAAAAAATATTATTATACAAATAAATTTATCAAAGTTGAAAATACACAAAAGTACATAAACTAAAGTCATTGTACAAAAGCATATAAAAAAACATCTTGCATACCAGCTATAAAGAAATATCAGTAATACAATTTGTAAATTTATGTGTAATCAAAATTCTTTTAGAATGTTTTTAAATTTATTAATATAGAAATTTTTAATATTACTGGAGAACTTGTTAAATAAAAATTTACCAACATGTGAAGGTAAATTTTTAGCAACATTTAATCTACAAAGATCTAGTCTAATATTGTCTTTCTATCTTGTATTATAATTATGAAAATATTAATTTTTTGAAAAGAGCTCATAATTTTCTTTGACATATAGCAAGCATTAAAGTACACATTGAATAGAAAATTATGTATATACTATAATAAAAGAGAGTAAATAGTATATGTGTGAGTGTGTGTGTGTGTGTGTGTGTGTGTGTGATGTCGCATTCAAAAATTTAATATATGTATGTAATAAACTTAGATAGCTATGGAAAAAAAATGAATCTCATTGCCATATTGAAAAAATGTCAAATTAATATATCGAAAATGATGAAAATACCTTTTATAGAGGAATTCCCCAATAAAATCTCATAGCGTATCGTTTAGACGATGCATTTAACTTCAATTTGATATGCAACAACATAATATAATTATATTAAAAGTTGATAGATTTTTAGTAAAATAGAAAAATATGTAATTTGGATAGGTACGTTATGACTGTATAAGTGTATGTTTATCATGTTATGTTTTATATTTAAACTTGGTCATTTTTGTACAAAATATGTACATTGCAACAGGTTTGAAAATGTGGAATTATATAAATGTCATATTTAAATTTCAACAGATAAAATAAATTACATTGCTATATCATTAAAATTTACAAAAAATGCTACTTTCAGAAACATGTTTATATCTTTTTTCTTTTATCAATTATAATTCACAAACCATGCATATTCAAAATTTGGGAAAATATACGTAAAATTATTTTATTTTTTTATTTTTTTATTTTTTTATATGTTTGGCTACTCAACAGGAATCAATCCCAATGACAGAGTAGCACTACAATTATAATAAACAAAGAAAATTTATCACACAGAAATGAAAATTACATAATTAGAGTAAAATACATATTATGAAATAAGAGAATATATATAAATATATATATACATACATTAAATTACAGATACAAAAAATTTATGAAGAAATATTATACAAAATCAAAGAAATTAAACGCTTAAAAGTAGTTATAGATACAGTAAATATATCAGGAAAATTATCCATAGTACAAATTTTATTATACGTGTAAGATAATCTATTAATAGGAGAATTTGCTGCAGAGTTAGTTCTATGTAAAGGGATATCAAGCAAAAAATTTGTTCTAGTTACATAACTTGGCACTCGAAAAGACAGTTGCGAAAGTAAGAAAGGAGAATCAACTATATTATTTAAAAGTTTATATAAAAATGTAAGATCAAATAGTGTCCGCCTTTTTTCCAAACTAAGACAGTTAAAATCAAAATTAATAAATTTCCTACTTAAAAATGAGAGGAATTTGTTTTGTATTTTTTCGAGGCGGTTAATGTAAGTAGAATAATGCGGATTCCAGCAAACCGAGGCAAATTCAAGTTGGCTCCTAACAATCGTATAATATAATGTTACAAAGGTTTTTGGATTTTTAAATTTCATACAGGTACGAATCAAAAAACCTAACATCTTGTAGGCTTTTTTAACAATGGTGTCTATATGCACATCAAACAAGAGCTTTTGGTCTAAGGTTACACCTAGATCTTTAATCGTTTTAGATTTAATTATAGTGGAATCATGTATATGATACGCACACTCAATAACAGTCCTGTTTCTAGTGAATGTAATAGAGTGGCATTTAGAAGTATTAAGTAGCAGTTTATTTGCCATCGCATAATCGGTAAATTTATCGATATCATGTTGCAACAACTTACAGTCTAGATCTGAGTGAATAGTTTTGTAAATTTTGAGATCGTCTGCATACATGATAAATTTAGAATAAGTGAAACAAGTAGCAACGTCATTGATAAAAATATTAAACAATAAAGGCCCTAAATGGGACCCTTGTGGAACACCAGAAGTTACGAGCACCTCATCAGAATGGAATCCATTCACCACCACACATTGCCTTCTGTTAGTCAAATAAGAAGAAAACCATTTTAACAGGTCACCACTCACACCGGCTACAGCTAGCTTTCTTATCAATATATTGTGATCTATTTTATCAAACGCTTTGCTGAAGTCAGTATAAATGGCGTCAACCTGGACCCTGTTATCCATAGCATCCAATATGTAGTCCGTGTATTCAAGTAGGTTACTTTCAACAGATCTTCCAGAAAAGAATCCATGTTGTTGAGGGATAATAAAGTTTTTCACACAGGAGAATAACTGTTTATAAATAATTGATTCAAATACTTTTTCCAGAATACATAATTTAGAGATTGGTCTATAATTTTCAACAATATTTTTATTGCCTGACTTGAATACCGGAACTACGAAAGCTTTTTTCCAAATTTGCGGGAAATTGCCTTCTTTAAGAGATTTATTAAAAATGGTAGCGAGTGGATTACACAAAGATGAAGCACAGTTTTTTATAAATATACAAGGTATATTATCTGGCCCTGACCCTTTGTTGATATCTAAATTCGATAATGTATTAAATACATCAGAATTTTCAATATGAACTTTTGATATACCACAGTTGTTATTCACTAGAAGCTCATCCACCAGGGATCTCATAAGATTTTCATCTAAGGAACCATCAGTGTACACTGATTTGAAATAATCAGAAAAGAGATTACACGTTTCCACGCCATTATTTGACACTCTATTACAATACTGCATTTGTTGTGGAATGCTGCTTTTCTTAAGTGATGAAACGTAAGTCCAAAATTTTTTTGAATTAGTTGAAATTTGTTTCTCTACATTACAAATATACTTATTATAACAAATATTAATTAATGATTTAACTCTTTTTCTCAATAACGAAAATATATTGTAATAAGTTTGTGTTTTGAACTGTTTGTATTTTTTATGTGCTTTCTCTTTCTCCTTGATCAATTTAATGAGATCACTGGTAAACCAGAATGGGAATACTTTGCTATGGTAATCTTTGTGAGGTACTAACGCATTTATTGCAGACCATAATAATTCATAAAATTTAGAAACGCAATCATCAGTACTACAATTTCTGAATAGTTCATCCCAATCTATTTCATTAAAAAAATTATTAATTAACACGTAATCAGCATTTTTGAAGAGAAATAATTTACGAGGCTTTTTATTCATAAGTGAAATATTATGAATTTTAAAACTAACCTCTAAGGGTGGATGGTGCTGTAAATCAATTTTAGTTAGAGAGTTAGAACATTCTGAAACTGTAGTATTTTCATAATTCGATAATATTAAATCTAAAGTACGATTATTTTCATTTTTCACACTATTAAACTGAAACAGTCCACAGTATGACATTATATCAACAAATTCATTAGATTGCTTATTATAAGTTGGTGCAGACACAAGATAATTATTTTTGTTCTTAAATTCCCATTGAAGATATGGCAGATTAAAATCGCCGCAGATAATAAATTTACCATCTGGTTCTTTTTCAACGATTATTGACAATTTATTAAGAAAAATAGTTAAAGCTGCGCTATCTTCAGGGGGAATATAGACACAACAAACAAACAAAGTATTATTATTAAAATTAACACTAATCCAAATGTCTTCAGCGGTCGAACAAAAATCACTAATCTCAAAATAAGAAATTTTTTATGTACACCAATTAAGACACCACCTCCGTCGAGCTTAGTGGACGTATCACGGTTCCTATCTCGTCGAACGATGTTATAGTCATCACACAGAACTTCAGAGTCGTATACAGATGAATTCAAAAATGTTTCGGTAAGACAAATTATGTCATACCCACACATCACTGAGTTCACACGAATGTCATTCGTTTTTGTTCTAAGACCTCTCACGTTTTGATAATAGAATGAAACAGACATCGTAAAGAAGAGATATTAATAAACATATATTGTAGGTACTTGTTAAGTTACCCAGTTCGTCCCAAGCAGTCTTTGATTTTTGCGTATTTATCTGTCCTATTGTAAATTGTTCATTTTTACTGTTATGTCCCATAGTCGATTTTATTTTTATACGCTTGCAGGGCTCTGATATAGGTTGGGCAGTTTTTAGACCGACAATCGTGATTAGCGTCCATTTTTGCGCGTTTGTTATGTCTAGATCAAAACTGTCACGTTTTTAATATTTGTTCCATTAAAAAAAAAGTTGTACAAAACAAAAAATCTTTCAGAACTCATTACATACAGATAGAAGATATCAAAGCGTCGATATTTAAATAAAATAAACATAAAATTTAATCATAAAGTTTTTTTATTTTATATATATATATATATATATATATATATTTTTCACACAAATATTTAACTTTTTTAATAAAAAATCAGTACATTTCAAATGTGGTTTATCAAATTTTCACCTAACTTGTTATAAATAACCAGTTGACAAATTGAAATAAATTTTAAAAATTGGTTTATTTGCTTGACAACGCAAACAAATAGTCAAATTGGATAGTTGGTGTTACGTCGGCTATAAAAAATTCTGATTAGGGTTATTTTTGGTGAAAATGCAAATGATAGAACCAATATTGACATTAACGGTAATACAATTGAAATAACGTGGGTGCACATAACACACAGATATTTCTCGTGTGCGTTGTCAACTGTTTTTTCAAACGTTTTACCGTATTGGATTAACAGTTTATTTACAAATTGTCGATTATAAATGTGTGACATATGTGTGATATTATTATTTTTAAAAAATAATGTTAATATTAATGGTTTCTTATGTACCACAATCAGTAGTGGCATGTACCCATTTAATCGATTAACTAACTAAGTGAGGTACATGCTACCAACAATTATTTTTTAGGAGTTTGTATTATTTTTATTTCAATAAAAATAATTTATAGTATTAGCATTAAACATATATTTTAAGAAACTTTATTTCCCTGTTATATTTATATTCGACAGCTTTCTAAATTTTACTTATTTACTTTTTATTCAAAATATATAATTTAGTTTTATTATATCGACAATAAATTAAACATTTTAAGTAGCTTGATTTTACCAAGCCACTTGCATTCAATAGTTTGACTTGGCTTGAAATTTCAAGTTAAAAAGAAATAACTACTTGGCTTGAAATATTCAAAGGTTGACTACAAAACCAAGCCAAACTCTTAAAAATCACTCAAGTCCGTGAATTCCTAATCTGGGACCAGAAAAAATAAATAAAATACTAATAATGTAAAGAAATTGATCTAGTAAATACAATTTTTTTATATTTATATTTTATAACAAATTTAATTTCTACAATTTTCATACGAGGTAACAAATTTACACTGTCAATTTTTATTTTAGAAAAGAAAAATATTTTTTTTTCAGAAAAATTTCAACCAAAAAATTGTATAATTAAATTTTATAGAAGAATGTCCGACACACATCTGCATTAACATTAATTTTCAGACACATGACATATGTAAAAATTACAGAAGCATAAAGCGTGACACAAAACGGGACAAAACTATTTGTTGCTGTTGTTTGAAAAAAAAAACATCGTGGAAAAACTTTTCTGCGATTTGCGAAATATCGATTTGCACAAGAGCACGAGAAATGTTTGCAGAACTTTAGTAGGACGTCTAATTAAAATGCATAATATTTACGCGTTGCCATATAACTTTCATGACGCTTTGTCATCGGTTTTTCCAAAACCAACCAACTGGGTTTGCTTTGCTGTATTGCTGGCTGCTCTGTGAAGAGTTCTCCTTTCCGCTGTTTGTATAAAACATTTGTTAGTTGTTGTTGAACGTGGCCAACTTTTACCGAATTCCAAATTACGTTTTCTCCTCGAAAAAAATAAAATAAAATCAAATGCCATTTAACTTTGCTTACGTATCCATGGAGACAAGCTATTTATTATTTGACGCGTTTTATATGTTCTATGTAGAAAAATACTGGGCCAATTGAAAATTGTTGTTTTAATTTTTTTTTGGTATGTTAACTGTTGTGGAATGGTAAACAAACTCGGTTAAAATATTTTTGTTATTATCCCCGGCTTCTCTTTTGTCTGTTATGTGCCATATTCGCTGTGCAAAATGGTTATTATTTCGTTGCCATAATGTTTATTTTGTTTTAATGGTGCTTCTGCGGCATTAAGTCAAGTAATGTCAACAAAACATTGAATTTTCTATTCTACACTTCAGTCTTGTTGTGTATGTATATACACATGTGCGTGTGTGTGTCTGTGTGTGTGTGTTCTCATATACCTATATAAAAACGATATTTATATTTCAGATATTTAAAATTTCATTGTTTTATACATTGAAATATATTATATTATACGAGTGGTATATTATATTTAATTACATTGTTAATTATATTACGCGACACTTCTTATAAAATAGATTTTATAAACGATAATTTTACTTATTAATTTATAAATTACCAAAATTATATTTAATTTATTTACTCCTAAAATGCTGAACAATTTTATATAAAATTGAATATTAAATTATTTAATCTTTGTAGGAAAAGCATGTAGCGAATTTCTGATAAAGGACGTATATAAATGTCTCAAAAATTATGTATTCTCGTAATATGTATACAAATTTAAAACTCAATTACCTAATACCAATTACCAAAATGGCAAGTCAAATTACTATGCTCAATTGTTATTTGCCGATATAACTGCTTCAAAGTATAGTATTTTTCAGCTAAGTTTGTGATTGGGCAATATTAAATGAGGGATTCTGAATAAGATACATAATTACAGAAGTTATTGGAACTGTTTACATCGTTAGGTACATCATAATGGGGAAGTTTAGCGTATTTTGTTTATTTCTTTATTTGTTTGGAACTGGTTTAAAAAGTGATGTTTAATTTATCATTTTTCTCAAAAATACCCAGTTTTCCTAAAAAATGAAAAAACATGTCGTGATGACATCAGTAATGTCTTCGCAAAACTTTTGTCGATTTCTGAATCAGACGCACATATATTGCCAAGGTTACCGATACAAGCTACTGGCTGCGCGTAACCGAATCAACAAAAATTAACATTTGCTACGACATACGTTTCCAAAATTATGTCTCACCAACTCTTCTGCGCTTGCGTAAAATAGCCTTGTGACGTCAGTAATGTCCTTACAAAAATTGCTAATAACAAATAAATGGAACAAATATTACAAATTTTATTGACAGTTTCTGTTATTATTTTATATATATATATATTTGAGAAAAAATAATTTTACACGCAACTTCAATCACGTTAAACTTCCCCAATTTGTGCAGAGAGTAATTCTGAACTCTTAATTTACTTCATTAACATTGTTATATAGTGTTTTATATCGCTGCACTCTTGATGTGCCGTTTGGTATGAAATGAATATAAACCTAACTAAAACATTTCTAAACTGCATTTTAACGAAATATCATTGCACAATCACAATTTTGCGCATCTGTAGCTTCATTAAAGCGTAAAAATTTCCGACTGGATTTGTATCAGATGAAAATACTGGACAATCAAGAGTTAAAAGCTCATTTTAATTAGCGTTTGCTCGTGTCAAGAATATATACATAATTGACACGTAATAACCAATAAATAAATAAAAACACGATTAAACATATTATATACTTATACAAGTTCGAACACGTTTTCAATGAAATTATATATTTTTTGTCAGATTTTATATTTTGTGCAATAATATTGCACAACATTAAATTCTAATAAATAAAACATGGCTACATTGTCATATATCGCATATAATAATCAATTTTTAAATCTGCGCTCTCTGTCATCACGTAAAAAAAAGTGCAATTTATTTGAAAGTGACATTAGAAGACAGTTTTATGAAGCGGACTGGTTGTTTTTTTTGTGTGTGTGTGTGCCAATAGTCGAGGCGAATCCCAGTCAACGTTTTCAGAGCGACCGTGGCATAAATCTTCAACCAGACATCAGTTATTTCGGGTTTTAAATTTCCGTTGGTCATTCGTTGAGGGGGACTTATTCGATTCCCCCTGCACCGGAAGTTGCGCGCACGCATCACACCCTTCTCCCCCTCTATCTAAGATGGACGATCCCATGCTGACCTCCACCGCCAAGTTAAGAGGTCAACAACGATGTCGTTTTGTTTCTTCGTTGATCACATGACATTACATATATAAATTTTATTTGGGCGATGACACTTGCACACGAACTGAGCCGAGATAGAACGTAAGTAGAGGGGACGTATGATTGATGCGTCTACCGGGACAGATGATATAATAAGCGACGTACGTGCCTACGATGTAGACGAAGCGATGAAATGAGGACGGATTGTTCGGAAAGCATTAGGTATTAGTTCTACTTACTTTTTTCTTCTGTTTTTTTTTTTTTTTTCGTTGAGTTGTTTTATTTTCATATATAAAACTGGAAAGAAGCGTAGAAAAAGTTGAGTGCTTTGAAGGTAGAAAATAGTAATGTCTATTTAATTGCAGGAGTAATAATAGAGACACTATTGTACAGTGATAATAAATCATGAACTTCTTTAGTTCTATGCTTGTTATTAATAATGTATATTAATTTTCTTGAAAATTATAAGTAATTTTGTGGATATATTTTTTAAACATTTTAAAAGTTATTGTGGTATACATGTTCTTGGTATAATACAATTTTTTGAATAATGGACAAGTTTAGTTTAGTTTTAATGCTTGTTTGTTTACCTGTCAGTCTGATAGCTAATTACTAAAATACTAATAAACTGAAAAACTTGAAATTAGTAAAAACATACTTACGATTTTGAGATAAGACATAAATGATTAAAAAAATTCTGTCATCTATAAACAAAATAATATAACAAATACAAATACATAACAAGAATAATTTAGAATAGTTTATATATATATATATATATATATATATATATATATATATATGTATATATATATATATATATATATATATATATATGTATATATATATATATATATATATATATATGTATATATATATATATATATGTATATAAGTGAGAATTAATGGTTGTAATGAAACAATATCAGAGTATATCAAATATAAGCATGAAATAATTATTAAACTGAAAATGAAAAAACACATATCACTGTACTGATAACTGAAATTAAAATGATTAAATTCTGTCACTAAAATCTGTTGTCAACTCGGTAGCTCAGTGGTAAAGCGTTCACCCGGCAAGTGAAGAGTCCCTGGTTCGATCCCAGGTCGAGGTGATATGTGTTTTTTCATTTTCAGTTTAATAATTATTTCATGCTTATATTTTATATACTCTGATATATATATATATATATATATATATATATATATATATATATATATATATTGTTTCCTGTCCTCTTAATGGGTTACATTACTTACCGGAAAAATATTATAAATAAAATAAATAAATATTTTTTATAATATAATGTAATGCAAATATTGCATCTAAAACAAGCTGAGTCAGTCGTATTGTTGCATTCCTAATAGTAACAACATATCCTAAGAAAATACCCAACATGAACTTTCTCTTGTTCTTGAGAGAGTTGTTCGTCTGAAGATTTTGCCAAAGTTCTTTGCGAGTACGTCTGTTTACCGTGTGAAACACTAAAGAGATTTCCGAAGTACTCGCTTCCATTCGCAATTTTTCTAGTGGTCTTTGTTTTTTTTTTTTATTTTTCGAAATTCACAGACGAACGACACGTTTTTTTACTTTCAATTTTGTAAAAGTTTGACACTCCTAATATTGCACAAGGCTCTTATTTATATTTATAAAGTGTCTAGAGAAAATGCCACGGGCTTTAAAACAAAGTTACCGCAAGTCTTAGATACTTGCTTGTCCTGACTGTCCTACTTCTATTACCACTATTTATTTTTGTTGAATGTACTGAAGAATTCTTTACCGACAAATGAATAAAGTTTTATCATCATTCACATAATTTTACACATGATCTAGAAAATTTTATAAAGTTGGTCATTTATTATAACCGGTCTACTAATTTTTTTTATTAATAATTTATACATAAATACACAATCACGCCATATACCCAAAACGGTGTGCGTCAAACTCTTTTCACTCTCCCGAAATTAGTTTCCTCCAAAAATCCCTATTCTGACAATCAACTTTAGCATCTACATTCATAATTCTTTCACTTACAAGTTCTTGTATTTCTACTACTTGGAAATTTCCACTCACGGAAAACACTTTTAATCTACTGAAATATTAATTTTTTTCAGCAATCATTTAGTACGGCACCAGATACATGCGATTATTCTAAAATATTTGAATGAGTAATAATCATTATGTGCGAGTAGAAAAATATAATTTCATAATATGCAACAGAATGTATTTAAATAAAAAATGTATTATTATTTTAAAAGTGTGTATAAGATAGTAAAATATTTTGTATTTAAATAAAGTTTATGGCAAGATATGGAAATTATTCATCATTGAATTCAAAAAATTATTGTCTTTTTGGAATTTGTGAAAATGTTATGTTACTATTAAAAAAAAAGAAAATTGAAAAATATTATTAACCAAAAAAAATGTCTTAAACAAATAATTTATAATTTTTTGGCTATAATATAAAATATACACTTATATACACAATCCAGCCATGTACTCAAAAGTAACTTTGGCTATATCCATATTTTGAAACCTCTCACACATGCTCTTCTAGTCCTACTATTTTA
Source organism: Clivina fossor (assembly GCA_963966155.1). Taxonomy (NCBI): domain Eukaryota; kingdom Metazoa; phylum Arthropoda; class Insecta; order Coleoptera; family Carabidae; genus Clivina; species Clivina fossor. Next base: position 32,475,721 of record OZ014553.1, on the reverse strand, counting down.
ATACATTCTTTTACACACAAAAAAACTTTTAATCATACCACCCCATCTATTACCATTTTGTCCAATTTTACATTTTTCAAACACACTATTTCGTACCCGATCGCTTTTGTTACACCATATACCTTACGCTCTTATTTCTACATTTTATTTATTTACTATATTATTTCATGAACGTAAGTTATTTTAATACTTTATAATAATATTGCCTATTTAGTAAAAATAATAATTATTAAAAAAAAGGTGTGCCATCTCTTCAGGAATTGTTTCACAGAAACATATTGTTCATTTATTTTCAAACTGTAAATTATCCATTTGCATATACATATGTATAAATTTAATACAAACTTGGATGACCTGTGTAATAACTTTTGTTCCGCCCCTAGTTTCTAGTTTTATTATGAGCTTTAGTTTTGATAATAACCCTTGGCTTTCGTTGTTGTTTCGTCTCTGAGTATATTTCTATTTGTATTTAATTGGAACAAAAACATATTCAGTGGACAACGACTGTACTTGTAGTTTAACAGCAATTAGATTTTCTCTTGATTAGCACATTGTTATGTAGTTGGAATTGAACTAGATATTGGAAAGTGATAACTTACCTGCTCGAATACTACCAAACAACACTGGCTGGCTGGGTTGGCTCTCTTAATTGTTATTCAATTTCAAATAATCCAGCTTTAGCTGCAATAGAATAGTCAAAATCTACTCCGAATGCCCTTGTTTATACAGTATTTAGCAAATTTGTATTGTGATGCTAAACTGATACAATATAAAAATTAAAAACAGAAACACTAGTATTTAATACATTATATGGTTATTTTCAAATGTATTATTCAGTTTTGAAAAAGCAAAAATTGCAATAGAATTTCAGTTTTTAATAAATATAAAAAAAATTTATCATAATATTTTATAGGGTGTGACGAGCTTACGCTGTCTGTATTCTTGATTAGTTTCAAAAACTTGCAATTGAACACTTTGTATATATGAGTGTATTTATTGTAGCAAATGATATTATGTTGCTCAATGTATAAATGATGTTGAATTGTATGTAAAGCTTAAATAAATTTAATTTTTCATGTACCGAAAGAAAGTCATAAAATTTATAAACTGTCCCTGGACTTTATATATACTGATCTTGCATTTATGACGTAACATAAAAATATTAAATTTAAACTATAAATTATGTTCTGTAAAATATCAGGAGAATATGTGTGCTTTATAAGTCATAAAAGCATATTACTTTTCATCTAGCTCCTCCTAAAGAATTACAACAAAATGTATCTCCATGTATGATAGTTGGGTTGGTTATGTAGCACCCATTAAATCTATATACTCACAACTTTCTCGTTAGTGGCCTATTATATATTAGTGCCCATATAATAGTGTGCGCATCCAGCTGACGTAAGTATATAAGTGGAAACGCAAGGAAACACAACTGCATCCATACTATACATGACCCAATAGAAGCGTCTATAATCGACGTCATAAACTACATAGCTGTAACACTGTAAATCAGTGCTTTCCAACCTTTCTTCTTACTCGACATATTTGTAATACGAAACAAAAGGAATATTTAATTATTTGCAATTATTCAATGATAATTTTTATAATTTGGAAAAATAATAATAATACTTGTTCAATGAATATTAATATGTATTTGTCTAACAGCATACACCAGTAGCAGAACAATAGGGGAGTAGAAAGCGATGATAATTGTGTTGAACTAAGATTTTGCGGCTGGGGTAAAGTCAATGCCAAATACTCTGGGCGAAATACAAACAAAGCTTTCTATATCGACTCTTTCTTCAAGCGTTTTAAACGGAACTAAACTAAAAATAAATAAAAATAGATGCTAAGTAACCTTAACCTTAACATGGCCGAGTGGTTTAAGATTTGCATCTAACACCGTTTGTATTTTTACAAATTGTTTTTTTAATACTCGGAAAAATTATAAAATTTTATTGTTATACTGCGTTGCCAACTGATGATGCCAAAGTGGTTTACACATGGATTTACTCATATGCTTCTAACCTTGTTTTTACTGTGATATTTTTTGCTATCGACTAGTGACACACATAGCAGAAATGTTGGAGAGCACTGGTATTACATGGTAGATGAACCATAGGCGAATTATCCGAAGTTTAGATGCAACTTTAATCGAAAGCATTTGTACATAAAGTGTGTCGCTGGTTGCCGGTTGCAGGATTACATATATATATATATGCATGCTGGCAGGCGTTTTGTGCTTTGCTTGTTGCTGTTCTTGCAATTGGGGAAATAGAAATACAAGTGCATTGGGTTACAAATGTCTCACCTCGCCGCAATTCTAACAGGCAGCGGCGTAAGCTGCCGCAAATGATTACGTTGTTTGCTGTAATTTTGAGTATTTTGTTTGCGAGTGTTTTGCCTGATACTGGCAAATTGTCCGGATTAATTATTTGATTTTGGTGTTAAGCAGCTCTATTCTGTTTCAAATTTTGCCTATTTCGAAATATTTCTATGACTTTTTTGTAGATTATAAAATCTATGTGTACTTATTTTATTTTAATTTAGTGTAAATTGTCCATTTCATTAAAAAGTAAATTCATGCAAATAAATTTATCAATGTAGTATTGGCAGTAAAATTAAAATTTTCGTATAAAATCAGCATGTTTTATTTTAGTATATTATGATGGCTTCAGATATTTCAAATGTGATTAATCACAAACTTTTGAATATTAAGCTTATACATTTTTAATGATTAAAATATAATTTATCGAACCTAGTATTATCTAACGCTTAAACACGCTCGGCTACTGCGCAAAAATTTTTGCTTTAGATTCAACTTTTTACTTTTAATTTAAAGGCAAACGTGTTTTTAACACTAACCATATGTTTTTCTAATGAAAACAAAAATTTTAATAGAAAAAATAATAGTAGATTACAGTATAATCATTTTAAAAGTTTTGTATAAAATTGATCTTTGGAAACATAGTATTTTTGTGGACTAACTGTAATTGAAAAATTATTAATAATTTTCAATTCAAATTTAAATTAGATTCAAACTAAATAGTAAATAATTTCATATAGAGCTTTTGAAATAGTAATACTGTGACTTACTATTATTTGTTTCTATTAAATTTTTTATTTTTATTAGAAAAACATAAGTTTACAGTACAAAAACTTGTTTACTTTTGAGTTTTGCAATTAAAGCAAATTTATTTGATAGAAGCATTACTCAAGAAGCTTTTATACTTTAAACAATGTCAAAACATAATCACCACTTGTTATCCATGCTTTTATTACTAGAGTATACTAGAATTTAATTAAAAATGCACTGAGAATGATTATAATAATAAATTAAAGAAAATAAAATATTGCGAAAACAAGAACAATTGCCATTATTCTCAAATGTCTGATTCTAATCGAAATAAAAGAAAAACAATAGCTGTGTCTTAAAATACTATCGAATATCCTGAAACATAAATATGGTATCCGGGCTTTGGCAACATATCGCGTACTAACATCTAGCGGGGCAAGGAGGCGGATGTCTCCGTGATATACAAGTACGGTATAGCCAAATCCCCTCAAACGAACCGTAAGAATTCGATTTGTCCTGTCACATATGTCCCGGCCGGGGGTGTGAAACGCGATCGACACCACGACAAATCAACGATGGCGCGCTGAAAACATGGCGACAAAGAAACGTTTATCCGCTAACGGCTGATAATATGTTGCCGATGCACGAATTTATTTAACGAGAATTTTTTTTATTTTTGAAAGGGATTCAATTAGGAAGTCGTCGAGTTTGCGTTAGAAAACTGGAAATAATTTTTTTTTAAGTTTTGTATTACCAGCGTTTTTATGGAAATTTTAAAACGGAAATTATTTATGGAAGTTGTTTTTTGATTGTCATATTAAAATGTTGTTTTAAAACTAAAAGACAAAAATGTTGAATATCTAAATGTGTATATATAGCAAGATGGTTTTGCCAAGTATTTTGTCTTTATATATATATAAAAATTGATAGAAGCTATATTTAAAAATATCATAAAATAAAAATAAAATTATTTATTTATTTATTTTATTACTTGTCTGGACGGAAATGTTTATCAAAAAATTAATTCGGTATAGTAGAAAGAGTTTGTGCTATTCCATTAAAAGTACATGACATGAATGTGTGTTCCTATATTATACATATTTAATTGAATTGAAAAAGAGTATTTCTATGACGCGACAAATATTTACCTTCTATTTTCATGTAATATTAAATGTGTCAAACTGAGGTTAGTTCTGTAGCAGTTTGTGGTTAGCATGGATCGTTTAAAACGTGTTTCTATTAAAACAATTTTGTACGAGTTGCAACTATCAACGTACGCACATAAAATGATTCATGAATCGATACATCAATTTATCCGAAACTGGTGGTTAAATCAAAATTATTATTTGATAGATTCAAAAATATAGAAAAATTTTAACAAAAATAACATTCATTGGATCACCATGGTTAATTATTTATTGTTGATTAATTACACTGGACAAAAAATCTTTACTTCAAAATAGTATTCTGCTTATATAAAGTAATTTTTCTAATAAAATTTTGGGTGCTGAATAAGAAAATTGTGAAGCAATTCCAAAATTATTTTTAGTTTTTAAGAGAAAATATAACGGAAATTGTCCGAATTATTCTGAAATTGTAGCAACATATTGTCAAAAGACAGCTTAGCTAATAATTTCAAACATCTTATTACTTTATAAGGGATACTGTTTAAAATTATTTTAAATACAATTTCGCTGTTGTCCAGTGTTATTGTAGTTAATGTGCTTAAGAATTTGTTAATTATATATTGGATAATAAATTAACGGGTCTTAAATAAATTTACTTAGCTTTAATAATACACCTGATAATTATTATTTTTGCGTATATAAACTTTATGTAACAGATGGCGCCAGATGTAACAGGAATAATACCCCTATGTTACGCAATTCATTATCACACTGAATAATAAATACGAAAACAAAAGCAAATGTTTTAAATTTATAATTCAGTTACTTGAAGCACGACAATAAAAATGAGCGGCGGCCATTTGAAAACAATCAATAGCCCCTGCCCGACTGCAGACTAATATAATTTTGTGGTTAGTTCGACTATATACGATGGCGCTACGACATAGGATTTGATTGTAATATGAGGTAATCTGAGAACAATGCAAAACGTAATATAGGGACATTTAAATTTTATTATTTCGCGTCGTCCCCGTGTAATGACGATTGCTGCACACGAAGGACCAATAAATTTTCGTTTATACACCACCTCGTATTTGATGCGCCCATTTTGGTTGTGTTATTATTTTAACATTTGGGATTACAATGTTTTGCAAATTTTTTTATATACGAGTCGTAAAAAATGAATTATTTTTATACAATTGCTGGTGTTTTGTTTCGAAATGTTTTGTCTGAAAATGTATTGATTTCGTTCGATATGATAATTAAATAAAAATGGAAAAAATATGTCGTGTTGTAATAACAAAAAAATGGAAAAATATAAGCGATATTCTTTTTTATTTGTTTTTAAATTTTTGTTTCCAAATTCGTTATTTTTTAAATAATTTACTTAGCCCAAATGTTGGAATAAATTTATCTTTGGAGTAATTTTAAAATTAATCAATAAAATATTGTCATTTATTCTGAGGATATGTTTTTAACCAATTACAAATGATTTTTACTTATCCCAAGAATAAATAAAATTGAAAATACTGGCTCTTAGTGACTTTAAATGAATATTGGCATGCTTAAGATATAACTTGACTAAGTTGGACCAATTTAATAAATGCTATTCTTGTATTTTTCAAAATTTGTATATTTTTTTTTACAGAAAAAAATTAACGTCTTGAATATGATATTTTGTGTATATGTAAAATTTTTGTTTTAGTAAATAATATTTTAAGTTTAAACTTATGTTATAGCTTTTACAAATTCTAGACAAAATCACTTTTTTGAGTTCTTCAAGATTTATCAATTTCCTAGATGTTATAAAACTTAGATCAACCTTAAAGTTTTTTATATAACTTTTTTTGTATTTTAAAATTTGTATTGACCCTAAAAATGAATCTTGAAACTTTTAATGGGCCCTGTCATATTTTATGAGACCTAGATATAGGTATATTGTGCTTAATAGATAAGACAGTTTTATCTAACAAAAGAAAATGGGAAACTTATTGTTCTGTACTTTTTATACAATCAACCTCATAAATTTATCGTAATTTATTTTAACTATAAATTTTTTTCTGTCAAATATATTACTATCTACATATTCTTTATTTAGTATAATGTATTATAAATTTAAATTATAATTTACTATTATATCACTTGCTTACGCCCAGTTCTCTACACTTCCAGACACACAATATTTTATCTAGTAGATCTATATTAGATAATAGATATAATATTTTTAATTTATCTGAAAGATAACAATATTTTATCTAGATAAATTGCAACACTTTATCAGTCTTATAATAACTGTGATTATGTTTTCAAATTAAGTAAGAATAAATTCTGCTTTATATTTAATTATAAATTATGATTTGCACTACGAATAGAAAAATAGCAATAAGTTTTTTATATTTGTATTTGTGTGTGTGTGTGTGTAGCTTCTACGCAAGTGTAAAATTTTTGTTCTTATTGGAATGCGATGTCAGTATGCGGAGTGCGAGTGACATTATAAAAATCTCAAATGTCGTACGTTTTCGAATGTTTTTGTTCCGATTTAAAGTGGTGCAATCTGTCAAAGCTTCGATAAGAATAGAAAGAATTCTTAAACGAATGAAATATTGGCACGGTAACGCTGACAGAAATAAAGCGGCGCCCATGCAGGAGGTACTTCTTTCATTTTTTTTTCTCTCCATCTTTTACATTCATGCACGATTCTTACAACTAATATGCGTTCATTCTTTCTACTTAAACATGAAATTATTTTTGTATTATCATGAAAATGAAATAAGAATTTATAAATTATCTATGTTAAATATTTACTTATTTTACGAAAAAAAATCAATTGGCATTGTTTTCCGTGGTCGTAGACGATTTGCCATACATTGTAGTACTTGGTAGTACTTGTAGTACTTGGTGATAAATGAGTTAGTCACCAAACACTGGGGAAACGGCGAAACGTTTGCAAGGAGGTTAGATTCACCACGGCATACCACCCCAGAAAATTCTATAAATTCAATAATAATGTTGTTCTTTTTATCAAATTAATTTTCTATATATTTTAAAATACTTGTTTCTTAGTCAATTTTATGAAACTTTGTGTGTTTTTGAACACACACAAATTATTTATGTATATCTGTACACTTTAAATACGTTCCTTACTTATTAGATTGAAATATGAAAAAAATTAATTAAGTTATTAATTATTTTTGAATCTGTGTTTGTCATGAATAATTAAATTAAAAGTTTTCTTTTGTTTGCTAAATTGCATTATACACATTTTTAAATTACAAATTTTACAACATAGAGATTCGATACATTTATTTCCTGATAATTTTCAGATGTAAAAAGAAATAGAAAAAGTTATTGAAGACGATTGTAATAAAACGAAACGTAAAAGCGTAAAAACGTTAAAAAGAAATAAGTGGAAATAAAACTGAAGTTTCGATTCAAAGTTCGACAAGTTTTTTACTCATTGCTAACGAAAGTAATTAAAAATTGTATCAAACAATCAGTTGTGCAAAGATAAAAAGAAGATTGGACAAAAAAAAGCAACTACCGTCAACGTTAACTTGCTTCCATATGTCTTTACCTTCGATTTTAATTAAAATAGTTTCCACGAAATAAAGTAGTTAATTTTTCACTGTTCACTACGACAATATATTGTGTACGCCATTAGTAAATGTAATATGTTTTTTTAATCGTATTTCAGATCAATTGAACACTTTAGTTCTACACATTAATTTGTGTCATGTGATACTATATTTGAAACTTTATTAAATTGTTCTATATCGGCTTGTTATATTAGTTGTTATTTTTAGGAAAGGAAAATAAAACGTAATGATATCCAATAACGTAATAATAACGAATAAACTATAATTTCTATTAAAATACCGTAACAATATTTCAATAATGTTATTTAACGTTATAATAGATAGATATTTTGTTAACAAATGCGACAATAAGTTTAGCATTATTTGAATAACACAAATATTTTCAACTGAATTCAAAATGCGAATTATTTTGTAATGCGGGTAATAACATCACGTTACCTCTAAGTTTCAAAATAAACCGCCAATTTGCACATTCGCTGACATGTCATTAATATTATTTTTTTTAAAACGTATTATAATATTAAAATTACTTTACCACATTGCTTATGTAGAAAGAGGTCATTATGTTACTACTGCAATAATGACATTATTATACAGCAGTTAGTTACTATATACACCACTGGTGGCAGCACCAAACATAACTACAACGTCAAGTGCGTTTAATCTAACATCTTTGGCAGTCGTATTGATAAATATTAAGTCAAGTTAATTTAAGTTAATTGACAATTGCATTATTTATTTCCGCTTAAATTTATTTGAGAGAAAGATATATTTTGTTTATATTTTAAATATGAAAATTGAGTTGTTAATATTTTCCTTCAATTTACACTTTACAGATAATTTCAAAGTTACAAAAAAAATTGTTTAATAACTTTATTTACGTAATATTATATAACATAACAATTCATTTTTAAGTGTTTTCCATACCATTATGAAACGAAAACAAATAATAAATAATGTTATACATTTGAATCGTCATTTCATCTTTTGTTATATTATTATATGTATATAACCTTGTTTGTTGGAAAAGTTTTTTATAATTAATAAACTTTTAGTTAAATATTATTAAAACTTTTACATATAAAGTATTTCAATACTTTTTTACGTAAATTTTGTTATTATTATTTTAAATAAATATTTAGAACAAATTATGAATAACATTTATTTTGTAATATAACTTTAATATTGATGTCTTTATTATTAGTGTTGTTTTATTAAAATTATAAACTCATATCTTGTAAAGAAAAGTTTTTTATTTTTTATAAAAATAATGTAATACTTCATGAATATAATAATAATGTAATATTTCATGAATATAATAATGAAATATGTATGTCAATATTTTTCCAATAAATTTGCGGCAACTCCCCGAAAAAAAAAAGACGATTTAACACAATATTAACATGTAAATCACAAAAGTGGAGCAAAGCAAAGTTGCATAATTCACAACAGCGCGCCATTTAGTCAAGTAGCAGTGTTATTATTCGTGGCCGCACAAAAACCGCCTCGCCGGGCCCTCGACCGCCATAAAGTTTTTTCGGTGCGCGGCAAATCCTGCTGGCTGGAAGCACGTGCAGGCGGGCTGGTAGCAAAAAGCGTTGCGCGACGCCAGCCAGCAACCAGTCAGGCAGTGATGTATGGGAACGAGCGCGCGTCTAATTTTTTTCGGCGCACAAGCCACCAGCTCGTTTCCGCCAAATTGACGTGTCGATACGGCAAACGGCGAAGATTGTCTCCGGCGATTGCACGCCGATTGAGATGTTTGCCGGTGGAGGTTTGCGCCACACCACCAGAATCGTTTTATGAAAGACAAGCAAGCAAAAAAACTTTGCAGACGATCGCCAATGAAATGATACTTTTGCCCGGAGAAACTCGGCTGAACAATCACGTTGAAAATTTTATATGTGTTTAGACTTTTACGGTAGAATAAAAAGATATCATTTTTTTTTTGCGTTGAATGGAAAATAAATTGACTGTAGATAATTATACTTTAATAATACTCAATTCAAATTTTTATGTATTTTAAAAACTTAGATAAATATATTATTAGGATTTAGATTTACAAATAAAATTAATTTATAAATATTGGGCAAAAAATATGAAAATATTCCATAAATATAAAGAAGAAAAATATATAATGACTTACTGTGGCAAAAATTTGGTCAAATATACTCAAAAAATAGCATTTATGAGTAAAATATACAAATTATTTAATATGTATGGAAAAGCAGTCTGTCGATTTTACTTTATTTTGTGTTTGTACGTAGATGCAATTATTTACATTAGAAAATTTTTCCACAAAATTTGCAATATCTTTTGGGTTTCCATAGCCAATAGAGGCAGAGGAACAGAAATTGCCAATGCCAAAAATTAAATGTCTTTCAGTTCCAGTAGTTCAGTTCAGATGTATATTTCAGTCAACATAAAATTTTAAAAGTGGCTATTTATACATATGGTATGTATACGCAATTGGCTATTTATACATACAGTATTTTTACGTAATTGGCTATTTAGGGTAGGTTAGGATAGTAGGTTGGTTTAGGTTATTTTTTTTTTAGTATGTATAAATAGCCAATTGTGTATACATACCGTATGTATAAATAGCCTCATCCTAAAATTTTTCAAGTGAAATAAAAGTTTTATTGATTTAGTTTCTTCTAATTTTCAATAGGGGATTTATCTTTCTAATACCACCCCCCTTTGCATACTCCACAGCAAACAATTACAATATTAATTAAAAGTAAAACTAAATATCTATTTCGGAAGCTAATCTTTTATCATCTGTAGCAAATTAATAAAGTAAACATTAACATAAAATAGGCGTTAACGTGAAATAAAATTAACATTATAATAAGCATTACTATAAGTAAGTTTTTGTTCTTAAATTGTTTAGTGCTGTATATCACGGCGTGGCGTGATTTGCATTGCGTGATTATTCGAAGACAGCATGAGCAAGATGTGACAAAGTGTGTTTATTATGGAATTAATTGTCGGCATCCTTTTTCGTGCGGCTGGCGAAGCAATTCTCGGCAAGTTGCATTCATAAAAAAAAAACCTGAAAGTTTGCGACAGTTAAATCCTGTAGCTGAAAGTTTTATTAAGCATGACGACGTTGATTGCGCGCGTCCGAAGTAAATTGCTATTAAAAGTTTGCAATCTTTACACGCAATGAGCCCCAGACGATGCGCGATGCTTGCCGCTAGGAAGAAACTGTCGTTGACGCAACGAACGCCTCCCGTCTCAAATTTGCCTGGTATAGCGTTAACAATTTGATGAAGCATCGAGACGAATGAAGAGAAGGTACGCGCATTTACGCTGTTGACTTTTAAACTAATACAATGTAAAAGTAAATAGTTTAATTTATGGTATACCTATACGTATTATATTTTTTAATAGTTGAAAAAAAAATATTATGTGCTGGAATGTTTATATTTGTTGAAGTGTTAATATAAGCTAATTAAATAACTGGGCTCATTAGTTATTATAGTTTTATGAACAAAAGTTGCGTAGTGAAAAATCCTGATGTTTATTCATATCAAGCCAACCAAATTCTTTAAACCCTCAAAAGTATTAATGTCTTTCCGAAGCATAAGCCTGATATTTTGTATTCTAGTTTTATCCGATACAGACAGACATGGACAATAAATTATATCTTCGTAATTAAAAATGGACAAAACTAGGGAATCATCAAGAGATTTTCTTAAGCTTCGTGACAAACAAAATCTATTCATGTACATATTTTTTTAAGACTAACTATGCTATTTTTTTAATTAAAAGACATACATATGACTTAAATCTCATTTGATGAGGGTATTTTGATATCACTTCCTATGACGTTGCACTCGTTACGGTTTGCACTCCTTGCGCCACTGATTCCATTGATGATGTAGTTTTGATAATATTTTTAAAAATTAGCAAGTTAAATATATCACATTTGTTACTGACTAGTTATATAATTAAATATTAATCAGTTCGTTATCTACATATTTTTTTAAATTCTTGTGCGTTTACTTTAGCTAGAATTATCTTCAAAATGTTGCAGGCATATGCATATATGAAATTACATTATAGTTTGTGGTTGTACACAAAAATGTTAATTCTAAATATAATAACGTACATTACGCGAATTATCTCAAGCAGCAAGTTAAATTTATTATATTAATTTTTAGTAAAATTCATAGAATCAGAGTTGTAAGTTAGCCGGATAAACAACACAAACTGGACATGCTATGCAAATCAGTATAATTAAATTTACTCATATAACTATATGCTTCTTATGCAGGTGAAAATCTACTCTACGTAACATACAATTTATGTTTAACGCATAACACTGAAATTTACTTGCATGTACATATATTTAAATGTTTAGTAAAATTACTGTGGTTAGATTATAATTTTCATTTTATTTTTTTACCTTATTTGGATAATATTTATATTTTATATTTATAATTTATAACATATTTTAATGCTTTGATCATTTAATGATGCTTATTTGAATAACTAATTAAAAATATAATTAAAATTGTATTAATATTATTTGTAACTGTATAACTTTGTAAAATTAATTAAAATATTGTGAAATTCATAACATAGACATTATTTTAATTATATTTCCCTGTTTTTATAATTATTTTTACATTTGGATATAATAACTACATTTTTAAATATTTGTGAATCGGCACGTGTAGTTTCAAATTTCATAATTTATTTTATATATTTTTGTTGATACTACAAGGTTGGTTTTGCGTTCGGTTTTAACCTAATGCAACTTTTAGAATTTAAAATATTATTAATAAATTTTTAATAAAATATAACGGCTTTAGAATATTGTTCTGTATTAAAGAAAAATATTCTAACTGTAAATAAAAAGTTAATATAAATTTCAAGGTATTATACTAGAATAATATAGTAGAGCTATGTATACCTGCAACCTGTATAAATGCAAGCTATTCGAAAAATGCATATGCGCGATGTTGAAATTCTTGTCCGGTTTATGTAAATTTAATATTATTAAAATGGTATTGCGAGCGTCGAACTTTAGATACCCGTATACACCGTCACGGTTGGACACAGAACCACATACTCGTATAGACATGGTGATATTAAACACGCAAAGAATTCTCTTCAAATTCTTCTTAACAACATTAAACGGATTTTCAGTGTCATTAATTTTTAATGTATTATTGTAAAAAATATACTCAATTCTTACAAAAACTGACAGATTTGATCAATGAAAAGAATTTAATGAAATAGTTTGATTAATTATTTTAAACAAAATATGAAGATTTTTTTGCCAGAAATTGGACTCCGCTAATAATTATTTTATAATCAGAAAAAAATAAAATGCTTATTATAACAGAAAAAGATATTTGACAAGATTTGGTGTCTCATTTGGAACACACATGAATAGTATAAACATTATCCTAGTGGAAAATATAAAAATGCAGTTTATATAGTTACCAAAAAGATACCAAGTTAAATGAAGATCAATATTTTTTGACACTATCGTAAAATGTAATTTATACAAAAATTAATGTAATTTTTTGCATAGAAACGTTTAGATAAAGAATAATGTTACATTTTAACATCAAATCTAATAGATTTTTTTAATGTAATAAAAAAAAATATATTGACAAAAACTTAAAAAAATTAATTGGAACCTAGTAGCCCGATACAAATTTATAATTTAATTTTTCTACTACAATGAAACTGTTAAATAATATATTTATTATATACGTAATTTTTTAATAAGTAAGTTTTGTTCATAACCCACAAGTGAGTTTTTAAATTATTATTCAATACTTGTTAGACAAATCAATATTTTGTAAATATTTTCCCCAATAATTGGGTTATCTAGTAAATTTGGGTTTTTAAAATTTATCAATGTGAAGGAACTGATTTAAATAAAATTTGGCTTTTTTTAATTAGAAATTTATAAATTTTATAATCTAGTTACTAATTTTGTTACCTAGTAACTTATGTTCACGTTCTATTTATTTACTGTAAATGTTATTCGTATCTTTTTTCCTGATAAAGACGTATGTTAAGTTCGTCAAAACGTCGATTATTAATTAAAAACTATAACTTAAAGCCGTTTTATTTTAATATAATCAGTTCTAAAAGATTTTTTTACTATGTTATAATACAATGTTATTATTAGTTTAACTATGAGATATTAAAATGATAATAAAATATAATATTTTTAGTATTTACTGTTTACATTTTAACTACAATAGAAAATATTTCTTTGTGTTTGAAAGCCACATATAAAACGTTTGAGCTTACCTTAAACGTTTCTACATTTGATGTTTGTTTTATTTTTGTGACATCATTATATCTACATTCATATAGCAGCGAGAGCAAAACTCCATTTAAAAAGCAACAAAGTGTAGTGCATTCCCCACCATCAGAGCGAACGCGGCCAGTAATATTCTGCTCAGTTTTTTATGTAGTTGCGAGTTTTGTCATCTCTCGGTATCGTGAAAGTAATAAGCACTATTAGCTACATTTTTACCGTCGTCGTCACCGAGCAATATGAAAAAAGTTGACGGTGTATCGCGCATAGCACAAACACACACACACACACACACACACTCAGAAAGTATATAAACGAGAACTTGCTCAATTTTCAGCGCAGTCACTTAGTGTTCTAAGCGAGTATCTCTGCTTTGAGTTGATATAGACATAGGACACAACTTTTATGATAACGTAAAAGACATCGACGAAAAGCAAAACATATACGAAACTTACTCTATTGAGTTATGTGATCATAGAAAACATACTATTATTTGATTTAAAGTTTCGTTTTTAATCATTAGCTAATAATTGTTTGTTGCTTTTATATCTTATCTTTTTTCTGCATTATAACTAAAAACAAGAAATAACTATTTTATAAATTTTTAAATAAATTCGTTTTTCTTCAAGCGTACTAAAATATTGATATTATGTTACTATGTTGCATATGTAGAAAGAGGTCATTATGTTACTAGTACAATAATGTCTATTATTATATAGTAGTGAGTTACTATATGTACCACTGGTGACAGCACCAAACATGACTACAACGTCAATTTCGTCAATTGTATTTAATCTGACATCTTTGGTGGCCATATTGAAAATTGTTACGCCAAGATAATGAGATTTTTTTATTTAAACATCCATCTATTTTAACTACAATTCCCATAATCTTTACCTACATATATACTACATACTAACCATGATCACTTTATTTATATATATATATATATATATATATATATATATATATATATATATATATATATATATATATTAAAATCAAAATTTGATTTTGTGAAACAGTAAAGAAAGATAAAATAAAAAAAATAAAAACATAATAAGTAATATATTTTATTTTGTTTCAGGTAATAAATTTGTTCCTTTCTGTGCGTTAATAATTTATCAACACCAGGTAATATAATTTATTTTGAATATTTTAATATTATCAATTAATATATAGGGTGACTTAGGAAAAGTTTTTTGAAACTAGTCAGCTGTCATTTTAATAATATATATCCATTTATTAAAAAAAAAATTGCTTTGAACAAAAAAGATAGTGTGCAGTTTTACTGGATATAAGAAATGGAAACTAGTCAGCTGTCATTTTAATAATATATATCCATTTATTAAAAAAAAAATTGCTTTGAACAAAAAAGATAGTGTGCAGTTTTACTGGATATAAGAAATGGAAATATTTAATTAATAATTACTAATTAATAAATACGGTTTTTCTATTATTTTTATAAACTAGTGTACAAAAACGAACACATACATCAAAATATAATGTATGCAAATTAAATATTTTTTGTAAGCACGTATATTTTATGAAAAGAAATCTAAATGTAGCTATTAATCTAAGCGCTAATTTAATAACTCATTGTTATGGATACCGTGGAAAAAAGCGAGAAAGAATAATAAATGAAATAAGAATCTAGCTAATATTTCCATGTCTGTTGTTGAAGCACAATCAGCCAGCATCAAAGGGCTTTAGAAAAATATGACGGTCTTTATTCAATTTCTTTCCTGCCTTTTTCCGTCCGTCCGTCCATCCGTTTTGTCATTTTACTTCAAGTTCGTTAACCGTTATTTGTAAAACAAAGATTTGGTATAAGCGAACAATACACAGGACGAGGAAAGAAAAAAGAACTTAACTCATTTCTACTTGTAAACAACGCAATGTTTTAATATTCAAAGCCAATATAGTTTGTTCCATGTCGAAGACAATAAACGATGAGAATTCGCGGTGAAAATTTTAACCGCTCCGGGTTTTCTTTTTTTATCGAGTGTGTAATCAGAAATTTTAGCGCGTGGGGATTTAGAAGTTTATTGCTCTTCTCAATTTTAAATTTAATTTAAAGTTTTGAGAAAAATAAAATCAAGCAATCTCTTGTATCCTCCTTATAATTTTTACATAAAAACTTGTGTTATAAAATTCTTTTGCTATATGAAAAAACTTATTTCATTAATCTTAGGAAAGTGTTACTTGTATTTAAGACATTATAATCGAATTTTATCTTCTTATATTAAATTAATAATTTTGTTTTTCAAAAGAAATTCAACTCTAGTATTAGATGTGAAGAGAATCAATATATTTTTTTTGTAAGATTTTTTAAAGTTATTGTTAATTTTGATTGATTAAATATATAGTAAATAAAAATTAATTGTGAATAACATATATATATATATATTACATATTAAAAAATATTTTAATAAAAACTAATAATTTACTGATAATTTATTGAATTATTCTTAACTTTCTTATTTAAATAGCAACTTTGTTGCTATTTAAACTTTAATTGAACTTTAATGTATATATACTATTATTAAATCATTTTCAAATTATCCAACATTATAAAAAACATCTAGCATATGTGATTCGAATAAATTTTGTATTCATTTTAATTTAAAATAATGAATACACTATTATACTCGTAGTATATAATAATATTACACATGAAAAGGTTAATAAAAAATTACATAATTTAATTTCGATTTACATAATATATGTATGTGCATATAAAACGATCTGATTAAAATACCATTAACCAATAATATAACAAGTGTCATATAATAAATGTATTTTGGCTATTTTATTTAAAAACATAATTTTAAATACGATTATTTCATATACTCATTATTATTCATTGTGTTATTGACATTTAGTTTTGTAAATTTTATTTATTTCAGTGTAATTTATTAATTAAATCATTGCAAATTTATTAATAATTCATAAATAATTGTCTGATTAACTTTTAAAATTTGAGCAATCAAAAATAATAATATATTATGTTATTTACAATATTTAAAATTATTTATTTTGAATATATTATCAAATTATTATTATTTATTTGCTAGTTATTTATAAATATATGCGGGAAAATATATATTTTAGTTTGTTTGTTAAACAATATTCACACGGCTTTATGAAATTTGTGGAGACACACTCGCACAACAGGGGAAGTAAAATAATTTTATTGCAAATTTTTACTAACAAAATAATGTATACTACAAAATTGTGCAAATTAATAATTTTGCGTTTAAGGATATTAAATCTGTAAAACATGTACAGCATTTCGAAAAAAAAATAATTATTTGCACACACATTGTTTTCATGATATTATATTTTACATAAACAAATAATTTGTAATTAATTGACTATTTTTGGAAATTTAATATAGTTTTTAAATTTTAGTTTATTGGCCAAGAGCTATTTATTATTAAATGTAAATGTAGACATTTGTTGCTTCTACAGGAAAATTTTGCTTCTACGTCTACAAAATTTATATATTTTTTAGGAATACACAATACGAATTTTTTTAGCTAACAAATTTCGTACAAAAACGTACAAAATTACGTCATGTACTCATAACGGTATGGCAATTTTTTTTAAATTTATGTAGGAATTAATTTCGAACATTTCTATCCAGATAAGCAACTTTTGCTTCATTCTATGTATGATGACTCTCTTATATGCTCTTTTATTCTTACTACGTTCACGTAAAACACAGACACACTATTTTTTTTACTCTTAATTATACTTCCCCATCTAATTATCAAATATCCATTCAGACGTATACCTTCAATAATGTTTTATAATTATTACAATTACAAAATAAAAACAAAACAAAAACAACTCTCCAAATATTTGAAATCTAATTTTGTGTTTAGTTACAAAATATTGATTGATCAAAAAAATGTAAATTAATAATTTGAAAATTTACTGATATGAGTAATGACAAAGATTAACTATCAAGAGACACATAAATAATAAAAAAATAAATTTAATATATGTAATAATTAAATTACAGTATAACGGATAAAACGTTAGTAATATATTAAATTTTTAAAAATCTTTCAATAACATAATAAAGATATTTGGAAAGGAAATATGAAATTTATTATTAATAAAATTCGAAGATTGTACACTGTTTTCAATTCGGTGATATTTGGTTAAAAATTCAAGGAATTCGTGATGATAAACGTCAACGTCCCAATATACACATTTAGACATGAAAAAAATAAAAAGAAAACCTCAAAAATATCTTACCGGATAAAAGGACCCCGTTTTGTTTGAAAAGTGATATAAATTCTATTTCGGTTCTTTCTCGCCGTGATTTTTATATCTCCCAAAACAACTGACAGCATTAGATAAGGGGAGAAAGATTTTATATGTGCAAGCGAACAGAGTGAGTGTGAATATTTCCCAAGCAAGTACGAACGACATTTGAGTAAATATGTCAGCACGTCCGTTCTACGAATAAATCTTCTATAAAATTGGCACTCAACTGTTTGCTTTGAGAATGACTGGGAACATGGCGTAAATATGATCAAATCTATTAATTATTTATGTATCGTCAAACGGTACGCGGGGGAGGACTGCGGAAACGAGTTAGCCGGCTAACCGGGAAAGAGAGACGGCTTTTGTTTCCCCCGAAACCACTCCATCATATTTCATACATATTTATGTGGTCCATGATGGACTCGCATAAAAGCTACTTACTCCTACTCGTACCAGCTAGTACCAGCAGTGATACTAAACATTTTTTTTTTTAAATTACATTTATATAAATATTTGTTTAAAGATTTTATGTAACTTAATAAGTTTAAAATAAAACGGCCTTAAGTTTAAGTTCTGTATTAATATTTATTAATAATCGACGTTTCGACGAACTCAACATCCGTCTTCAGCAGGAAAACGGCTACAATATTAATAAGTTTATTTATTTGTTTGTATGTCATTAAATTTTGCAATAATTTTTTTGTCTACTTTGACCGAATTTAATTTTTTAATTTTATATTCTATTTCCGATGACAATACAATATTTTAACAAAAAAAATCAATCAACAACGAATAATACAATTAGCAATTGTCAAATATTAATATTATTTTGAGATATATTTAATTAGTGGATGTCAAAGTCGTTTTGAATTTTTTTTGACATTGTTCCAAACCTTGTTAGACTTTTTCTGACCAATATTATTTTGAAAATATGTAAAAAATATATAAAATTATGATCATACGTGCTAAAATTAATCAAAATTTAAAGAAATCTGAAATAAATCATAAACTATGTCAAAATTGGAAATTTTCAGACTTTTTAAAATGTTTTTAGCCGAAAAACGATTTTTTTTAATTTTCATTTTTCTGGCGACAACATCGATATTGAGCATTTTTTTGGTTCGTGAAATTATTTTTTATGATTTAGAACCGTTTCAGGGTGTGAGCGAAAAATTGTTTTTATATATGTGGGTTTACCCAAGTGCTTCTAATTTTGTTTTTGATAAAAATCAAAATGACAATGTTATTTATATAGAATCAAACTTAAAACCATATCAAACATAGAAATCATTTATATATGTATATATTTGTTCAAAAATGAAAGTTTATAAACTCAAGTAAATTTTTATAATATATTACATTCTATTACAATATTGTTACAGCCGTTTTAATATACTTTTCAGATCTAAAATTTTTCTGAAATAATTAATAATAACAATATAAATTTTGATTAAACTCGTAAATGAATTTAAAATTTACGTACAATTAAATAGTAATTTTATATACATGGTCAAACGAATAAAATAGCTTTTGTCCTTTTCATTAAATAGCTTAGAATTACCGATTTTAGTTTACGACATTAAAAGCAAACATAAAATAACCATAAATTTAAAATGAAAAATATAAAAACTTTTTTTATAGTTTTCTCTTATTGCTTTAAGTACTTAAGCACTTGTATTCCAGTTATTTTTTTAATTTGTTTTATGCATTTGTTAATTTTATTTTATTATTCTTTTGTCTAATCATTTTATTCATATTGAATTTAGTTTTATTAAATTAATAAAAATATGCTAATCAAATGAGTCAAGTAATTTTATTGTAATGCTCCAATAATTAGTTTTAAAACTTAGTTTTGTTATTATACAAAATAATTTGAAATAAATTTCCAAGGTTTCTCTAAATATATTTATCTAAATTTAAACTAAATTTAAAAAAATAGTTAATTTGTTGCATTTCTGTGATATATATATATATATATATATATATATATATACCGGGTGTCTACTTTTTTTTTGTTACATAGGGAATACAATGCTAAAATTTTCATTTGGTGATAAATGGTGTAAGTGGTAATATACCTATATTACACAAAAATTTACTCGAAACAACTTAATTCATTGATTCATCGCATTAATTCAAAAATAAAACAAAAAACTATATAAATGTGCATACATATTATTGCTTTATAACAATGCTTTTTACGTAATATTAAATAAAACTTATTATTACATGACTGTAGTTATTTTTGATGAGATATTGCAGTAGTTTCCTTCTTTAAATCGTTCAATATTTATTGAACGAAGATTTAGATATCGTTTAAGCGTAAGCAAGCTTGACCTAAATCAGCTTTTTGCTCGAATCTTTCTCCGTGAAGGCATATCGCTCATGCGAGTCCATGCAGCCCCAGTCCCGTCCATCTATCGAACGTCTCAAATAATTAATCCCTCTGGTTTCGACTGATCCCTAATGATCACGACATCGGCTACCTAGCAACTGGGTGTCGAACCTGACCCCCCCCCCGTTCGCATCCCATTAATCTCTGCTGGGCGCGCGCGTCTGACCGCTGCCGCACCGACGCTGCCACCAAAGTAACCAACGCCATCTCTTATCGGGGCTGCGCCGCGGCCGCATTGCTTCCGCCTATCGGCTGTGTAATCTCTAATAGGATTGTTAAGGGCCCAAAGACGCGCTTACGCCTTGCGCTTTGCGTTCACCGATAAAATGCTCCAACTCGCCTAACAAATTTAGGAGCCAATCCAGTTTTGGCGCCGCGCCGCTCAGTGTGTCAGTTGTGCGCGCCGCCGCGCCCTTAAGGTTATAAAGCGCCAGAGAGTAGATGAATGTTTTCGAAAATATCTGATATCGAATTTCATATTGGTATATCTTTGCTGCACTAAATTATTCTCAGTTTATATACATATATGTATATAAGTTGTTACTTTCTGTGTACCAGTTCATATGCATTTTTCCACAGCTGTCTAAATTATGGAATTTTGATATGGGGTTCTTCTGCAAGTACAAAAAAATTATTAATCGTACAAAAAAGAGCAATACGAATATTATGTTCCTTGGATTGGAATGAAAGCTGCAAGGAATATTTCAAGAGAGAGAAAATATTAAATGTTACAAGCATGTTTATATACATGAATGCATCAAATATATTCACTCATTTACTTGAAAAATTCTGACAAACACAATTATAGCACGAGAAGAAAATCTGAATTATCGATACCACTTTGCAAAACAAACAAGTATCAAAATTCAGTGTTGTATTGGGGACCGAAACTGTACAACGTTCTTCCCACTAACATTAAACTCTTGAACAGTAAAAAATTCAATAGGCGCACTAAAGATATACTTCTGCAAATGACTATTTATTCTTTTGAAGATTATTTTAATTTTATAACTTGATTTTGTAATATATAATGTATTTGTAATGTATAATTGAAATGTATGAATGACCTATTATGTAAATTGTTTGATAATTAATAAACATTATTATTATTATTATTATTATTATTCTAAAGATTTTTCTCCACTACAAAAACATTAAATTTATGCATTTTTGTTTAAAATTGTACTTTTAAAAACTAAACTGTTAATAACTAAAAACTAAACAAATTTTTGTAATACATATATTTATTTCATTAAAAATAATCATACTTCCTAAAAACATTAGTTCAAGTATTGTTGTTAGAAAAAGCTATAAAAAAATTCAAATATTTTTTGCTTTTAAATTTAAAAACAAAGTTGCATATATATTTTTTGAATAATTTTTTTTAAGTAAATTTGGTATAGTATAATTTTATTTATGTTAGCAAAAGGGTCGCACATAACCTTGATTTTAATCTCTCAGATTTGAAATTGTTGTTAAATTCGACTGTAGGATAATAGGATTAAAAAGAGATTTACTCAACTATATATCGAAAAGGAAATTTATTAAATAAATATTATTTTTTAATTATAAATTTCAAATTCGTATTTATTTTACTTTTTAGAAGTATCCTAATGGTTAAAATTATTTACATATTATTTGTCGATGAAAAAATAATATGTAATAAATACAATACTTTGATATCGGTGAAAAATATAAGTAAAATTTTCGTTGAAATTCAAATTTTATATTAAATTATTTTACTAAATTTTGATGTAATACATAGCTTTATTAAATATTATTAATAAGTTAAGTAATTAATTAATTAATTAATTTAAAGTTAATTAATATTATTAATAAGTTTTAAAATTATTTACATAAAAATATTACAGCAAGAATATGACGTAAAAATTCCAAAATCGGTTTCAATATTTTACTAAAAAGATAAATGTTTATATTTATTATTACACATAAATATTAATAGAAACAATAGATACTTTCTAGGTCATCTTCTTTAAAATACTATTTACCATAAAATCAATACACTATGAACAAAAGCCGAGCTTTCGATAAATATATGCAGTACAGTAAACATTATATTTATAGAATAAAGTTGGAACATGCAATAAAATATATAACATATTATATTGGTTTAATAATTTAAAAATAATTTATTATATTATATTTTAGGGTTTCTAAAAAAATTAATATTAATTTATATTTTTAAACTCTTGAATTGTATTAAAAATTAATATTTGATAATAGCTAAATTGTTTGTGCTTTAAGTTAGATTAGATAAAGTTTTCGGTAGGTACTTATATAGTACTTAGAGTAGAAGTTATCTTAGGGTAGTACCTTTATAATCCGTTCAGAACCTTTTAAGACTATTAGGAAAGTATTTTGCATTACTTTAAGATATTTGTTATATATATATATATATATACCGGGTGTCTACTTTTTTTTTGTTACATAGGGAATACAATGCTAAAATTTTCATTTGGTGATAAATTTTCCCCTAATTATTATAGAACAAAAGTACAAATACAAAAGTTGTTTAGAATTCAAAAATGCATCAAATGATGCCAAATTTATCAATATAGGATGTTCCGATCAAGAATTAGAAGCAAATTAAAATTTCCATTTTTGCGCTCTTTACATCAAAGTGCCATGGAAATTAAACAAATAATTTCATTTCTTCTGGAGTTTGAGTTTGACAGATCGTATTTATTTTATTGTTACGTTCTGTATTATTATTATTATTATTATTATTATTATTATTATTATTGAAAATAATGAATAAACTTAATGTAAATGAAAAGCTATTAAGTATAAAAAGTATTAAGTATTTATTATTTATTACAATGAAAGGGTATTTTACTCGGCTGTACACTACGTACTAGCTGTGGTTTTAAATTGTGAATGTCTCCATTATAATTTTAAGTAATTGTTTAATTTATTTATTAACTTCAAGTTATAAAAACAATACATTTGAATTAGATGACTGGCATTATGCCTAATATATTTATTATAATAATTTAAACTTATCCCTGAGGATGCTGTAAGTTGTGCAGTGAAACGTCGGATAAGAGTTTAATAAATAGTAAATAGCTGAACTCCGTAAAACTTTCTTTATTTATTACAATATTCAATATACCTATAAAACAGAAAAATTCATGAATACAAGATATAGGAGAACAAAAACGAAACTAACAATTTAAATTAAATGTTCAAATAAATCGCCATTAACTGCCAAACAATAACCTAATCTGTTATAAAATTCGTGACGTACAGAGCTTAATTGTGTTTGTGTTATATTATTGCACTCTTCAACAATGGCATTTTTCAAATCAACAAGATTTTTGATATGTCGTTTATAAATTTTCTCCTTCAAATATGGCCATAAAAAGAAATCGCACGGTGCTAAATCGGGCGATCTAGCTGGCCAATTAATTGGACCACCTCTACCAATCCATGAATTTGGAAAACATTGATCCAAATATAATTTAATGTTGCAGCTGTAATGTGCCGGACATCCGTCTTGTTGATACCAGACAACATTATCTTGAGTTGCACACTCTTCTAACTGCGGACCAATATGATTTTGCAACATATCCAAATATTTTTCGTTGTTTAAATTATTTTCAATAAAAAATGGCCCAATTATACACCTGCCAAAAATTCCAGCCCATACATTAACTTTTTCTGGATATTGGGTACGTGTTGCTACCATTAAATGAGGATTTGTTTGGCTCCATATTCTAAAGTTTTGTGTATTAGGTTCGCCGTGTAAAGTAAACGTAGACTCGTCAGTAAAACAAATAGATTTCAAGAAGTTTCTGTCTAAATTGGATTTTTCCATAATAATGTTACTAAATTCGCTTCTAGCCATTTTATCCGCTTCAAATATCTCTTGGTGCGTGGAATATTTATAAGAATGATATTTTTCATTTTTTAGTACCTTATGTATTGTTGAAGGATGCAAATTTAATTCAGCACCAAGTTGACGCACACTAACATTTGGGTTTTCCGTTACACACAAAAGTATATTCAATGTATTTTCTTTAATTGCATTTTGATTTAAATTCTCCTCCTGATCTTCTGCGTTGATTTTTCTACAATTTTTACAACGTTTTAACACACTTCCAGTTTCTTCGAATTGTTTAATTATCCTACGAATAGTCATAGCGGAAGGTATGGGACGGTTTTCAAAGAAAGCGCTGAATAAATCTCTTACTCGTCGTATCGAATTTCCAGTAAAATACCATTTTACGCACTGAACTTTTTCATTTACCTTAAGTTTGTTCATTATTTTCAATAATAATGATAATAATACAGAACGTAACAATAAAATAAATACGATCTGTCAAACTCAAACTCCAGAAGAAATGAAATTATTTGTTTAATTTCCATGGCACTTTGATGTAAAGAGCGCAAAAATGGAAATTTTAATTTGCTTCTAATTCTTGATCGGAACATCCTATATTGATAAATTTGGCATCATTTGATGCATTTTTGAATTCTAAACAACTTTTGTATTTGTACTTTTGTTCTATAATAATTAGGGGAAAATTTATCACCAAATGAAAATTTTAGCATTGTATTCCCTATGTAACAAAAAAAAAGTAGACACCCGGTATATAAAAATAACTTAATTTAGCTAACAAAATAGATTATACGAGTACAATGAACAATATAAAAAATATGTACAGTTATGAAAAATCTTTAAGTCTAGATTTATAATCTAGTACACTGGTAACCTAATATTTGTACTTATTTTACGTACATATAATTTAATTCAGTCTTTATTTAAATATTATTATTTTATTCTAATTCTAATTCTAATTTTATAGTTATCAAGTAATTTAATGTATATTTGTGTTTCTTTAAATAGCAATGAATTATGTCCTTTTTTTAGTATTTTTTTGCGTAATATAAAATTAATTTTTTTGCCTAGTTTCTTGTGATTATCCAAAAACTGTTAAGTAATAAACTTATAAAATTTTGATTAGTCTAAAGATATTGAACAATGATTTAAAAACTTACTGGTGTGAGTAACATATAACATCGGTTATCAAAAAATGCATGTAAAATAAATAATAAATTATTTAACAGAAGTAATATCTAAAATCTCCATTCCAGAATAATAATAGCAATCTGACAATATATATATTATGAATGCGGAAATAAATATCGGCTAATGGTAGTGAAGCGTAAGTAAATATATCGATAATCTGTAATATAATTAAGTAATAGTATCTCATTGTGTCGGAACGGTATTTTGCGCTGGCAGCCTAATGCTCCAATACGATTAAGGTAGGGGATAGAGAGTTGACCTCCGTTTCCCATTATCCCCTGCATCTGGGAAAGGGATTCGTCGTACATTTTAGCTTTTAGTCACAAGCCAGTTGTTGTTTGTTCAAATATATTTTCCCGGTTCATTTCAGTCGAGGGAAAACTTCTTAGCGAACTCAAATAATGTTGTTTTATGTACTTATCTAATCATGTTTTATTTTCGTTCTGAAAGTCCTATTGCTTAAAGGTTATATATCTTTATTTGAATATATTATTAATCGATAATGGAAATGCTTCAATTTTTTTTTATATTTTTTTCACGAAATCCAGTGCTAATGCAAATTACAACACATTGGTCAAAAAAGAAGATTTATTATTACGAAATTTGAATAATATATTGTGTATTTTAAGAATAATATAACTAGTAAATTTATCATAGCTCAACATAATTATTTGTCGCGTTCGCAATTAATGATTTATTATTTTTAATTAAATTTAATGGTTTTAGCAAATTTATTTCTAATTTCAAATATTATTTGTTGTTTGAAAATTTTGAACATTTTGTTGCTTGTAAATATAAACTAAAAACGCACTAGCTGGAAAAACTAATGTCACTTTTAATCATATAATTATTTTTACGATGTGTAAGTATACTATGTCGAACTTGAAAGATTTACAGCTTATTCTCAATTTTTCATTGATAAAAGAACGGTATTTCAAATTTTTAAAAAATATAAAAATTCAAATCATTAATTTCTTCTTTAGTTGCCTGTGTAACTTTGTTTAGTATTTGATAATTTAATTAAAGTTTAATTGAATTGATGATAGTAGGCCTTTGTAGAACAAAATTTGATTATCAAACAATATGTTGGCAATGGCGTCATAGTCATGCTCTAGACAAGATCAATACTTCACCTATACTTTGATGCATGATATATTACATAATATCATGATAGCATCGCATTATCGTTTAGTCTATTACTCTGTATTTTAATAATGGAACATTAACTTTTATCCAAAAAAAAAAAGAATATGTAATAAATTACAACAGTATGAAAATGATATATTTTCTTAGATCTAAAAAAACAAAATTTATTAATGATAATATTGTAATCAAAATAAAAGAAAATAATGTAAATAAGATTTTTTTTAATTATTTAATCAGTTTATGTTATTAAATCTTTTTTTATTTAGAACACACTGCAGATTGTGAAAATTATTAATATATTTTTAGTATTTGTGTTTAATCGCCCAAAGATTTATTACAACATTTTATAATAGCAAGTAAACGTAAAATATTAATTTATTGATTATTAAGGTAGAGAAGTTATTATTCAGATTTAGAATTATTTGACTGCTTAATTAATTTTAGAAGTAAAGTTATTTATAATATGCAACGGGAAAGTTTTAGTGAGTCTCACTAAGTGATATATATATATATATATATATATATATATATATATATATATATATATTCAGATGCCCACCTATCATAAATATTAAGAACAATATAACGAGTGTATTTGTAATATTCAGTTATATTATACAAAGTTGAGTAAAAGTGAGATTGGATTTCAAACTTCATTGATAAATTCATATGTTTTTAATTCGAAAAAGGTCAAATTTAGCATAGTAAAAATTCTTATTTTGTTCGGTAAACAATGTTGAGTTGCCCATTAATATTTCATTTAAGCATTTAAGAAAGAAGATAAAATGTTTTAAAAAATGCAATAATATTATCCAATTTTCTACTTTTCCATTAAAATTGTAAAATAAAACGTTAAACATTTACATAAAAACCGTACATCAATTTTTATTTTGGAAATTTTTTGAACAGTGTATTTCGGAATGCATTATTATATAGTATAAAGAAAGAATAAAAATATCTATTACTTATTAGTAGGAATAAATTTTCATATTTTTCACTTTTATTTTATGTTAATATAATAAATATTTTTAAAGATATTAAAAGAATTCTTATCGTTTGCTCAAACATGCATATTTAAAATAAAAATGAAATTGTCATTTGTTAATTGTTTTTTATATGAATTTAATAGTCTATAAGAAAACGATAAGAAATATATCTGTAGTATACTAATACTGCAAAGTTTATATCAATTATTTTTTATACTACTGAAAAATTTGTTTTAAAAACTATGCGAGTAATATGTTCTTTGTTTTGTAAATAATCATTTTAAACTTTTGTTTTCGTAACAGTAAATTGATTATTTTATTTTATACATTAACAGAGTATGGTTTAATATTTTTTAAGTAATATATTTTGATACGAATTTAAAAATATTATAGTATGTGTCATATAGTATATATATATATATATATATATATATATATATATATATATATATATATATATATATATATATATATATATATATATATATATATTTTACAACAAAGTTTATATAATATCGTATTTACTTGAAAAAATAACAAAATTTTAATATGAAAATTACAGGTAATTATAGTATAATTTAACTAAAATATTAATTGAAAATGCAGTAGAAAAATATCTGCCACCAACAAGAAGCAAAAGCAAAAGAAGGAAATAAAAACGAAACAAGTTACGTAGATCTGAATGCAAATCTGGCGCGGAACTGGAAGAATGATAAAACGGAAAACGAGTGTAAGAAGAAAAAAGTGCATCGTGCACAACCGCTTCTATCAACAGGGTAATATATTCAGTAACGGTATGGAAAACAGACCCGAATGAAATTGAATTCGGTGTAGGAAGGACCACGAGCGCGGAATGCATATTGTATAAAGTACCCGAAGTTGGAGCGCGCCCGAGACTTGCTTACAGATACCACCGGATGCATCGCAGCGCCGCGCCGGAGCGAAAGCTGTTTGCCGGCATTGCACTTGTAGTGCAGTGAGCTGCGCTCTGACGCTGCCACACACACTTCAATCTTCATGCTTCGTGCCACTGCTTAACCGTATCGAGTGTGCATATGACGCGAGATTTTTCCTTTTTAGCCTTTTTACATTTTGCACAATTTCAAGAGTGTCAAATATCGCGGCACTGATTGGAAAGACTCGAAATATCTACATACTTGCAAATGCAAAAAAAATTAGCTTTGTTAAAAAAGTATATATATATATATATATATATATATATATATATATATATATATATATATATATATATATATATATATATATATATATATATATATAGTAGTAGAATTTTATTAACGGGAATTACGGTATGTCAGGAAATTTAAGAATTAGCGAACATTGCAATTAATTCTATTTATTATTAGACCAATATTTCGCCACTAGATTGTTGGCTTCATCAGGGTGAACAATGTAAGAATTAAAAGTATGTTGTTGTTAGAATATACAGTTGTTGTCAAAAATAATAAAATTGTAAGTTTGTATTCATTGAATAACATAATCAATAAATTAATGTTAAAAATTGTTCGTAGACTTATAATATTTATAATAAAAATTGGCGAAACTCCGTACATCAATGTTGAGTTTATTGCATAAAACCACACAAATAATAGTATTTTGTTGTATATTTTGAACTAGCTATTTTATTAACGTCTTAATATCTTTAAAAATTAAATTCATTAGTTATTTTTTTTTATAAAAATTGTTGTTATTAATTAGAATCACGAAGAACAAACACAGTATATCAAAAATAAAGTTCAGACAAATTACAGATACTCAATTACCTATATATATAAATGCGAATATTAAATGATGCTAATACAATGAACAACATTAACAGTTAACAGAATTTTTTTCGTTAAAGAATCTTGTGAGTTTTAAATATATTTTGCTGCAAAACACATCTTTTTATAATTTATTTATAATTTGTCATTCTACCAACATATTATTCGGAAAAAAGCTAAAAATTAAACAAATACTATATTTAAAAACTTACAAGACTAACGAAAAAAGAACCAATTTTATATCAAAATATTAAAAAGTGAGTCAAAAACCATATCAAATATTTTTTCAAATATTAACAGTTAATAAATATATTAAGGAAATATTATGCAATATAGCGCTATAAATAAAGTAAGTTAGTGTAAAGTAAGCTTTCAATTTACTGTAGACATTAGATATAGTTCTAACTACACAAGAAACTCATTGATATTGTTTGTGTATTCATGTATGAAAGCTATGTACGATTTCAAGTTCGTAAACTACACTACAATGAAATCAGTAAATAACTTATGCACAACTTAAGGATAAAACCTTTCAAAGGCTTGAGATGTTTGTATAAAGTAACTTATTATCACTATATAACTCATACACTATTAACTTTCTCTTTGGATCAAAGCTGACATTAATGTAAAATAACAATATCTGTAATTTTATGAACAATTTTTGATAAAAGCATACTTTTCTAATTTTTAATTTATTGAATAAAATATTATATTTAAATTTTTTTAAACTATTTTTAGATTTATTGAAAGTTGATCAATTTTTATTTTGTTTCATTATGTTAAAAAAAATATTAATTCGAATGCTTAGTTTAGTTAATAAATTAAAATATGTTCTTACTGTTGCGAAAAGTTATTAAAATAAAATATGTAACTTTTCTTATGGGTTACTGACTAAAAATGTAATGAAAACATGAAATAATAAATGATTTGCATAGATGATTTTTGATGGAGGCCTCTTGACTGCAGCCAAATTTGCCCACCCGACACTGCAAATACTCTGTAAAAATTCCTAGAAAAAGTACATAATAATTGTAAATACAAATGCAATTTTTGTTATAGAACAATTTCATTTGTATCATAGTAAAAATTTCCGACAATTAGCAGTTTTTCAAACAAGCTAAACATAATTTCGTTCGGCTGGTATTGTTGCAAAAACAAAGCGGCAACACACTGGAGACCGACAAAATACTGTAAATCAAATACGATCTGGATTATTCATCACCCAATTCTCTGGCGATTGTGCAGCGCAGCCCAACCACACAAAAAATCTGAATCATTTATACAGTTAGCGCAAAAAAACAACAATATAACAAAGGCGGCAAAAAACTCGCTATCAAGAAATCCCAGCGTTCGTGAATAAGCCAATAAAACTATAGTATCAGCACGGGAGTGGGAAACGTCATTCAGCAGGAATATGAAGCATTGTAGCCTAGCAGGACACAGCAGGCCGGTCATATTGTTTATGGTCCAGTGAGAAACTAGCGAGTTGTGTTGTTGGTTGGCGTGCACGGCTAACGTTAACATAAAAGCAATGGCATAGCGGTTGCGGTAAATTTAAACGGAATGCACTATGGATATAGTGTATAATACGTAAATGCTAGTATGCGGTTTCAGCTCCGGAAGGGAAGATGGTTTTATGAAAACGATGCATAAATGGGAAAAACACTAAAAGACATTGTGCAACAATTCTGTGCCACTTTGTACAGCGGATTTGTTTTACTAAATATTGCTACCGAGAGGCACTAAACACTCAACCGTAACTTTTTAATATGACCAACCATATAAAGTATTTTTAGAATACTCTTAATAGTATATTGAATGTTTCAAAAATATACCCATCTCCCAGTTAATAATTTAGGTTTATTGAAAATTGAAAAATATATTTAAATATAATTATATATAAAACAGATTTTTGTCTCCAGAAAAAGTTAAATTTATGTTATTGTAATTTAATTATCATAAAACTTTACTTAATTGTTATGTAATGTGCAATTATTTAAAAAGTAAATGTGTTACGGTGAGTATTTTTTCGTATACAAAATAAATTAAAGCAAATGTTTATTGTATGTAAAAATTTCCTGTAGTCTAGTAAACGTGCAAATTATGTGCATTACTGTTTTCTGAGCCATAAACGCTACAACTAAAGAAGTCGTTTATATACAAATTGTGCTCTTATAATAACAAATATTATTCAAACAGCTTATTTTCACTTCATGTACTTACTATCTTATGCGTATGTAATATCGTATTTACCAAGTAACATAACATTTATTTCTGTTATGTATGTAGAGTATCATCGTATTATATTAGAATTGTGCAAATGACATACTCTGTTATTTCAACTGTAAAATTCAGCACTCTTCAGCACGAAAAAAAAAAAACCGAAAATCAAAGCATCAAATCAGTATTGAATCAATTTCTTTAGATGACTTTGTATTTCATCAAGAAAATAAAACACTTATCAGGGTCGGCCTCATAAAAATGCGATCGGCTTTTCACTTCACTTTTACCGAAGAGTCAAAGGACATATATATATACACACACACACACACATGAACGTTTACATTTACGTGGGCAAAAGTTGCGTTTGGGCCCAGTGGCCACTCGCATCTAGCATTAGGAGCGCTTAAATTGAATAACGTCGTCGGCGTCGAGACGCTACCGACGGCCGATGGCGTGCCGCATCTATAAACGATGCTGTCGGCCATCCAGAGGTCAACCGCTATTTGTTCTAGGCGACACACTTCGCCGTTTTATTAAGGAAATATTTTATTTTCAAGGAACAAATACAACTATGTTTTATTCTTTCTTGAGGTTCTTCGGTGATAACTTTCACGTGCTGTGTTTTAAAACGATTTTTTTGCTACGATTCTTGGAAAATCTTGATTTTTTTAACTTAATGAAATTATAACTCTTTTTTGATCAGTGGAGAAAACAGTATATATTACTTTAAATAAGATTTCTTAAAAATACTTTTTTTTCAACAAATTACAATATTGATATTACTTTATTATATTGCCTATGTAAAAACAAGTCATAATTTTTCTAGTAGTACAATAATGTACATAGTAAAAAATTAACTCAACTTCCGTCTTCGTCAAGAAAAAAATGATACGAATGACATTTACAGTAAATAACAGAACATGGAAACAATTTCCTAGGTAACAAATAAGTAACTAGATTATAAAAATATTATAAATTTTTAATAAATGGAAGCTAAATTTTATTTAAATCAGTACCTTCACAGTGATTGATGTTATCTTTTTTATAAATTTCTATTGCTTCTCTTATCAATTTGCTGTTAATATTGATGGGTGTGCAATTATTACAGTATCTTTGAATTTTACATCATGAAGATACTCTAACGCATGTTAGATGGATGGTTCAGACGTATACATAGTTAGTATATACACCACTGGTGGAAGCACCAAACATAACTACAACGTCAAAATGTTCATTTGTTTGATTGACATTAGATAATATAATAAATTTTTTTGTCTATCTTCTTTATATCTATTGAAACGGTTATAATTAAATAAAGATGAAAATATTTGTTACACTATTTGTTAGACTATTTTATCGTTTATTAGATTTATTTTCTTCTTATATTTATATTTGAATAACGGTTCGAAACTAACTGATACGTTAACAATTTACTCGAAGTATTTCTAAACAGAAGTGAGTATTTTCCTTGACTATTATGTCTGTCTTAAATGATAAAATATATAAGTGATTCAGGGCGTAATGAACAAAAACAAAAGACCGACCGTCGAAAATGCCTTCTACAATCTGCTTTTCGTTATCTTTCGACTTATGTATTCATGAGTGCACACAAAATTATTTTAGAAATAAATATATGTTTATATACACAGATATATATATATATATATATATATATATATATATATATATATATATATATATATATATATATCTATTTTCTTATCATTCTTAATCACATTAAGAAAAGGCAAATGTTCCTCAGCGGAATGTATATTCAAAAACATGAATGATAATATTATAGGTTTAGAAACTTTTGATTTTTAGTATTACTGTATATATATAATAAAATTGTGGATTATGCGTAAACCTTTGCTCTTTAATATTTATATCATGCACAGTTTTCACTCAGTTTTTACTGTAAATTCGTAAAATCGCAGCAAAGTTGTGCAGTTTACAAAAATCATGGTTTTGTCCATATACTATTTAGTTGTTATTCAGTTTTCTGCGCAGTTAAATTGTAATACCTATTTATTCTAATGTATGATATTTTTCAATGAAAGCTCTAAAAATTTCTTACTACATATCAACATATTAACCACAAATTAATGGTATTGCTTTGATGCAAATGTCAAACGAACTGCAACAGCCACTTACAAGCTCTATTTCAATTGCGCAGTTATGGTTAGTGCAGTTAAAATATCTATTGTCTATAGATATCACTCAGATAAAATTTTTTTCTGAATATTACTCCGGTTTTCAAACACACACACGCTACAAAATATCTGCATTAGATTTCGGCCTGCGCAGTTAAAACTGTGCATCACTAAACTGAACGTATAAGTTCTCACACATTTCATGCAGTCATGCACCTTCAATCACTCCAATTTTGTAACAAATTTGTCAAGTTTTAGCAACATTGCTATCAAATAGATTAGTGTATGATGAGTGTGAAACTGAAAAAAATATTGTAGCAAAAGTTGGTGTTAGTCAGTTAAGATGGTTCGGACATGTTGAGCGAATGTCTAATGAACGTTTGGTTAAAAAGATTTATTTGAATGATTTTGATGGTATACGTTTGCGTGGACATCCGATGAGTAGTTGGAGTGGTATGATTGAGAGTGTTTTGCGTGAGCGAAAGTTTCCAAGTAGTAGGAATAAAAGAGCATGTATGAAAGGAATTATGAATGTGGATAAAGCGAAAGTTGCTTGTTTGGATAGGAATGTTTGGAGACGACTGATTTTGGGGATGATGAAAAGAGTTTGTGCCACACCCTTTTAGGTACTTGGCGTGATTGTGTATGTATGTATGTTATTTATATATTTAGTTTAATGTCTACTAATATTATTGGTTAAAACTTAACAACTTTGTTACAGAATTGGATTGATTTTCACTTTTATATATTTTTTTTCAACAAATATCTAACAAATATTCGTTCACTCATCATATACCAATTTATTTCGCACTTGATTTCCTCCTAATTCAATTATCATATAAAATCATCTATTTGTAGAAGTTTTAGTATCGTCACGGCTAAGACAATAGCATATAAACAAAATGTTTTATATACCTCTAAACTTCGTATAACAAAACAGTCATTTCCTCTTTCGTTTCCGTCTGGGTTAAAGAGAAGCATTCGCCTCATCGCATTGACGCGTACTCTTGTACAGGCCTCTCACATCGACCGCACCACATACACCACAACAAATACTTCCGTAATTACATCATCATACATATGTGTCCGTGTCCCACACTGACACTGTCCGTGTATGTGTGGCAAAGAATACCGGCTACGGTTCGTGAATACTGTAAATATTTTTCGCTCCGGTCACGAGTCTTTTTGCCCGAACCGCAGGAGTGGACTTGGCACAAGAAATGATTTTATGATATTTTGGACAATGACATTAGATCTACCATAAATATAGATACGCAATGGGTATATCTAATATATGGACTGTTTTGGTATATATGTTACGGTAAAAGTAGATATTGCGGCAAATGTACACATTTTCCGGTAAATGTGCACATTTGCCTCCTCGTTTGGGTAATGTGCATTCAACTAACATTTACAATTTCAAATAAGGGAAATGTACATTAAATTCACAATGACCATGTCGTTTTGGTAAATGTGAGCATACAAAATACGAAATCGCAAGTGCTAGTAATGTGGTGCGCATGCGCACTTGTAGTGGTACGCGAACTACCGTTTCGGCTAGTTCAGTAGGCGCTGCTATTTCACGTTACACATTTCGTGCAAGTGCTCTATCTATAATGAGAAATGAGAGAAATTATAGGAATGCAGTCCCTTACTGGTGGACAAGGTTTTAAAAGATGCATCTGTAAAGGAACATGTTCCTCAAAAAAATGCAGTTGTAAAAATGATGGAATATTATGTAATTCCAAGTGCCACAATAGCAATTCTTGCTCAAATAAATAAAACTTTTTTCATTATGAAATTTCTATATGTTCCTTTATAGTTTTATAAAATTTAACTGTTATAATAAAGAAAAGTATGTTATTATTATTATTTGTTTGATTCCCATCGTATTGGTCCTGAAAAACTAGGACGAAAATTGTATTTAGGAATATTGGGATCATAACCTACGACATATTATATAATATGCAAAGAAAAGTATGTTTTGTTTGTCATTTACATTTTTTAATTAAAATAATTTTCGTTATTAAAGCCTTTTGTATTATGTTTATTTAAATAAATATTTTTTTACTGCAACAACATTTTTAATT
This sequence comes from Clivina fossor, assembly GCA_963966155.1. NCBI lineage: Eukaryota > Metazoa > Arthropoda > Insecta > Coleoptera > Carabidae > Clivina > Clivina fossor. The sequence goes on along the minus strand of OZ014553.1, from coordinate 32,439,513 downwards.
TATTTGTATTCCAACTTTTCTTAAAACATGAAGGTAAGAGTATACATTTACCAAAACGTGAAGGCAAGAGTACACGTTTGCCGGGAAATGTACATATATATTATATTCAGTTCACATATACCTAACTTTTTGGGAAATGTACACATTTTACGGTAAAAGTGTACATTTCCCAACAGTGTACATTTACCGTAACATATATATGTAAACAAACTCCATATTTATTTTTTTTACTACTTTGACTGCAAGGAAAAAGTAGTATAGCGTTTGATACGGTGTCTGTAACATTTTTTAAAAAAAAAAAAAATTGTATAGAAATCCTTTATATAGCCTGTAGATGACGAATCTGAACTTAGTTTATGTGGGTGTATGGATGTGCGTCGTCAGCTCGCTCGCTCACTCGCTCGCTCGGTCGTAAGTCAAAATTTTGTGGCCGCAACTCCTCCTAGACGGTTCAACCGATTTTAATGAAATTTTCAGGATAAATTTGGCTTGTGCCCAGGATGGTTATATGGTTTTGGTTTTTTCCAGTGATGCCAACTTTCCGAGAAAAAAATTACTAAAGATTTTAAAAATTCATTGTGGCTATATTATTTATCCGATTTTGATTAAATTTTCAGAAAAGATTTCCCTAATGCTCCCATTAATTACATAATTTTATTAATATTCAATGTTGCCAACTTTCCGAGAAAAAAATTACTAAAGTTTTAAAAATTTTATTATGGCCATGTTATTCAACCGATTTTACTCAAATTTTCACAAAAGATTCTCCTAGTATTCATATAATTTATGTAATTTTAACAAAATACAGTGTTACCAACTTTTCGAGAAAAAAATTAGTAAAATTTTTAAAAATTTATTATGACCATTTTATTTAACCGATTTTAATCAAATTTTCATAAAAGTTTTTCCTAGTGCCTAAATAAATTATGCAATTTTAACAAAATACATTGTTGCCAACTTATCGAGAAAAAATCACAAAATTTTTAAAAAATTTATTGTGGCTACATTATTTATTCGATTTTGATCAAATTTTCAGAAAAGTATCTTCTAGTGCCCACATAAATTATAATATTATTAAAATACAGTGTTGCCAACTTTCCGAGAAATGTCAAAGTAGTCTATATATGGGTTTACCCATATACTTCTAATCTTGTTAATATATATACATTAAAAAAGATGAATATGAAATTTGTTTACATTTTGTAAAGTGACATTCCGATATTTGGAAAATGAACTCACCAGCTAAACTAGAGACATCAGAACACGGTGTATTTAATTTGATATCTCCAATGACCATTTTAAAATTTATTAAGCCAAGTTACATTTATTTTTTTTTGAATTTTTCAATTTGATCAATGGAAATGTGTAAACAAATGTAAATTTGTCATAAATTATATATTCGACCAAAATCACCTAATATACTTACTGTTTTACAACTGTTAACAAGATTAAAAATACTTGGTATGTACTTTATTCTTAGATTGGTTTCGTTTGGAACGCTTAAAAAAAATATTTTTTTGTATTTCACCTAGATTACCTGACCTCGACTGGATTCCGATCGCAAAGTATTTTGTTTTAATATAATAAAAATCGCTTTCTACTTCTCGTAACATAATATACTATTATCACTTTAATTAAAACAAGATGTAAAATTTGTAACATTAATAAAAAATTTCTTACAGTTATAGTTTGTGATATCGTCAAAATATTGTGATTACAACTTTTGTTAAACTATAATATATGTAACTTATACCCAGTTTCTCCTAGTGTACGAGAAAGTCATGTGGATTTATTTTTTGCAATGTTAATTATTAATTTAATAATGTGTACATGGACAGTCCGTCCCTGGTCCCGAGTCCTTTTTTGCTGGAACAGCGTAATTGTGTAGGTTTTTTGCAGCGCTGTGATTCTGTTGTTTCATTCTCTCTCGCACAGACGCCCGAACTCTAATTTTTTTCTTCAATTTGCCGGACAGAATAGCCAACGAATACTTAGACACTTAGTTTTCGGTCTGAATGCATAATTGAAAAACATACTTGCTTATGGAATTTGGAAAATGTTTGGAATGACAAAAAGAAAACGGATAGAGTATGAATTTGTAGAAATAAAATTATATTTCCACGATTGCATGAATATTGGTTCAAAACTACATTGAAAAAATCTACACTACAATATGTATATTATAGTACATTAGGTAGTATTGCATAATATACCACTTACAGATTTATAAGTAACAAATTTCAGTATAGTCGTACAAAAAAGAATAAAACGCTTCTGCAATTGAAGTGATAATTTTCAGAATTATTATACATACATACTTCTATGCGTTCTATATGTATTATCATCTTATAAATGCTTAATGTAACATGAATTGAAGTCAGAGCAAACTATTTGCGAATAGTTGAATGTGTCTTAGGAAAACAGACTATTGTTTTGACATGCGAAATTAATAACGACAATTCAAGATGTTACATTGCAGTTTCAACTCAACTGAGTTAGTTGCTTGCTTGCTTACCCGCACTTATGCCACACTGAAATTTCAACTTGAATATTGTGTGGTTTTAACTTCTAGAAATAACACTTGACTCATTATTCATAATTTATTGCAAGATTTTTTTTTTATTTTATATTCTAAGGCTCGATTGCTCAAAGCATTGTTAAACGCTGTAAGTTAAACAATTCTTTAATGTGCCAACTTACCAATTAATAAGGTAATTCGAAGACATTTGACAGTCTATTTGCTTAATTAACTCATTAAGTTGACAATAATTTGTGCAACTGGGTTTAAGTGAATTTAAATAAAACTTGTACTATATATTAAACATAAAAATTTCGATAATATTTCAATATTGGTTTTTACATTTTTCAAATATAGTATATATATATATATATATATATATATATATATATATATATATATATATATATATATATATATATATATATATATATGTATATTATACCTGGTGTTCGTTCGCTTGGTTGATATAGGGCAATAACATGGGATTTCGATAATATGCAGAATACTAGTTTCTGAAGTAAAATTCGAAGAAATACTTAGAATACTTTCCGATAAGGAATAAAAAGTTATATAATTTGGTTTTAGTTTTAATTTGCTAGCATGTACCGTTTGGGCGGTAGAATTTTTTTTAAATGTTTTTTAGAATTTTCAATAATTTTTCCTGCTAAATCAATATGAGTTAGAGAAAAAAGTTACTTAGCTATTATGTATCTAATTTTTTTCTCAATTTTACTGAATTTTTTCAGATTTTTTTGAGCAAATTTTGAAGAAAGTCTTATTTCCAAAAAAAGACTAAGTATTTCTTCGAATTTTACTTCAGAAAGTAGTATTCTGCATATTATCGAAATCCCATGTTATTGCCCTATATCAACCAAGCGAACGAACACCCTGTATATATATATATATATATATATATATATATATATATATATACAGTCGATTCCGCTTAATTGGGCCACCGCTTAATTGGGACAGCCGCTTATTTGGGCCAAATCTCAAAGAACAGAAACCAAACCAAGGAACGAACAGTAAATTTACATATTTAATTGGGACAACATTCCGCTTAATTGGGACAGTAAATTTAAGATCACAGTATATATTATGTTACAAATATTCACAAGAAAAAATATTTACAAAAAATTTAATATGATACGCTTCATATCTTTTTGATTCACAACATGGAAAATTATATTTAAAAAACTAGGAAATATGTATCAATTAATTACATTAGTATCGCGCGCTGTGCACTTTTTTCCCAACACATTCATTCACGTATGAAGTACGGACCCACGCGCGCTCAAAGGTTAATGTTTACCCTCGCGTCGGCGTGGCGCGGCACCGGTCATTAAAGCTGTGAGAGTCTACCCTGTTGCCTCAATCGTTACGTATTCAGTTATGATTCAGTTACCACTACACCTCGCGCGTGGAAGGTTCGTTAAAATATATTGCCTTCTTACAGCGTTATTTTATGCAGGAAGGAAATGAAGGGAGCCCTACAGCCGCACTGAATACTTGTGCTGATTTTGTAGAAGTGAAATGTTTCAAAAACAAAAGACAGACTACACTTGACACATTTTTGAATTGAATTAAAAATGTATGTATTTATTTATTATTTTATTTTGGAATTTATTATTATTTTTTCTTAAAAGTTTATATTTTTTTGGTTATATGTAGTTTATAGTTTTTTCCAAGAATTTATAAAATAAAATTATTGAGAGAAAAATATGGATTGCTTAATTTTATGTAAAATTCGGTTAATTGGGACAGCCGCTTAATTGGACCAAAATGCCCTAGTCCCGATGTGTCCCAATTAAGCGGAATCGACTGTATATATATATATATATATATATATATATATATGTATTTGTAATTTAACACTGTTTGTAAATATTGTTTTAAAATTTAATACTAATAACTTTGATATAAAATATATATATTTCAGAAAAATATAATTAAAATCTCCGATGATATATCAATATTGATTTATACATTTTCGAAATGTATATGTATACTTTTTTCAAACTGTTCTAATAAATAAAAAAGTGTGACTGTAGGCAGTTTTTTTTTTTCTGTAAAATTTTTTTTTAAACGAATGAGTAGGGAATGCAGTGATAGCTATACTGCTGCTAAAATCTAAAATCGCAGTGTGACTGTAGCTTAATTATTATAATGTTGTGTATTTCAAACATCTTCCATCATCAATAGCAAAAAATAAAGTTAAAGTTGATTTTTGATCGCTGGGTACGTTGAGTATTTTTGTAACCTTAAATCACTGACTAGAACTTTAATTTTATTAATTGCCACTAAGTTTCCATAATTTTTAAAATATATATTTATATTTTTAATTTTTTTGTGATTTAAGGAAAATTATATAATTTTATTAACCTTTCGCCATAGTAAGATAGTATATTAATTTTCATCTACAAAATAAAAGTAATTACTAATAATTAACTAATTGATAGAAAAGCTTTGTTACTTTATATTTATAATTAAGTACAATTTAATTTACTGTTAACGTTAAATAATAATAATAACTCATTGCAAAATTTAATACGATTATCTTGATATGGTTGCTGATCTTGTTATGCAAATGTTATGAATAGTTACTTTGTAGGTAACCGAATTGATTTCTGAATTGATAATTTAATTTTGAAATGCAACCACAACGTACTGCCTGCATCGCATTGACCAAAACCAAAACCCTTCGAACCAAACTATACCATACGAATCCGAACCATACCATACCGAAACCAGTAATCGATTAATGCATCTGTAATCAATTGCATAAACTAATTGATGTTTCAATCAATTATTTCATAACTCACCTCGCCCGGAATACATTGCGTTACTTATTATTATGTGCGGATTTGACTTTCAATAATAACCTAACACTGTTATTCCATTAGCCAGTAGCGGTAAGTTTTGGACGCAGGGCCCAAAACACAATATGACTTGAACGCTAAATAGTTCTATAAATTGCAATAAACAAAAAATTTATCGAAGATTTACTTAGCTACTAAAAACAATTTTGAATTATAATGTAAATATTTTATCATTAATTAATTTGAATCAGAGTAATTTCAAATCAATCGTATGTAGTTAGCATTTGAAATGTCATTTAACTTAGTTAACTCAATTTGAAAGGAATATTATCATATGTACATACATACATACATCCTTACACAGTGACCTAATTTAAATTTGACTTTATAACTTTGTAACTTTCAAGTAATTTCAAATGTAATAAGAAGAAGTTTCATATAATAATTGTAATTATCTAATAACAAAGATATTATTTCATTAATTAAGTTTTTTCTAATTAGTTTATTTTTTAAGCAAATCAAAATATTGATATTATGTTATTATGTTGCTATGTTGCCCATGTTATTAGTACAATAATGTACATTATTATACAGTTATTAGTTACTATATATAAGAATAAAAATTTTATTTTGTTATTTATTTTTAATTTAGTGTTGTTTGGAACGCTTGAAAAAAAAATTGTATATATCACTTGGAGTAGAATTCTTTTTTTATTTTTGTCCAACTTGCTTGGCCTTGGTTTTTGCTTCGGCCACAAGTATTTGGGCTTAATATAATAAAAATTCCTTCCTGCACCTAATATTATAATATACTATTTTATTACAAATTTCGACGCTTATAATAAATCTATAATTTATATTCGAACATAATTTTAAATTACTGTATATAGAAAACAGCAATGTAGCAAATTTAACCGTAAATAGCAAATTTAATTAGTATAATTGGTACACATTTATTTATTGAACTAAATTGAATAGTTTCAGCTAATTCAAATGCATGTAACGAAATTACAATATACATTTAATTTTAATTTACTAAATAAATTATATCTAGGGTTTTCAAATTTATTTGTTTGTTTCAAGTTAATAAGTGTGTTTTGATTTTGGCTTAATAGTATATTGTGCTACAAGGAGTAGCAAATGATTTTTATTATATTGAGCCCAGATACTTGCAACTGAGACAAAGCCGAGGCTAAGTAATTTGGACGAAATATAAAAAGAGCATTTTGATTCGTTTCTGACAGAAAAAATTAAAATATCTTTTACAGAATTACAACATTAGTATCAAATTCATAATTCTCCAATTTTCATATTAAAAATAAGAATGAAATGTTTGAACTGAAGCAAGCAATCAAAGTCAATTATACAAGCTTTTCCATCTCGTTGCCGTAGTAATATCGACTGTGTATTAATTGCGAAATATACACATACGTGTAACCTCCGATTCAAATACGTACGAAATTGATTGCTCGCGCATATTTGCCCTGTCGACTAGTTAATTAGCGTAATTATCGCGACATATTTCCTTCCTTTACACGATAGATTAGTAGGCGGTGATGTGTGCATAACACTAACCCAGTTGAAATCTTGCACCCGGTTTGCGCTGATAAGCGCGCCCCGTGTGTTGCAATTGCATTATCGAGATTGAGAATTCAACGTTTCTATGAAATGTTCGCGAAAGCTGATATTTCCTGAATATTGTTGCATTGTCATTTAATATTATATTCACAAGAACAATAGATATTTCTTAATCTCCCATTAGTTATTCTAAGAATATAACACTCTTCTGTTAAAATTTATGGAGTAACGTAATCTGAATTTATTCTTTAATTAATAGTTGTTTTTTGTTTATTATTATCAGAATATATGCCTTTTTAAAATTAACTAGTATTTAAGATAATAAAATAAGATAACTTTCATTAAACCACAAACAATAATTTTGAAAATGATATATATGTATTTAGAAAGTTAAGTTTTTATCATCCGTAGCAAAAAATAAAGTTAATGTCCTAATCGGTGATCCAAGGATACACAAACGTACCCAGCGGTCAAAGATCAATGATTTCCGCGCTTTAAAAGTCACACAGCGCATTGTTTCATTAAAATGTCGAGAAATTAAATGAATATATAATTAATATGTCGCCCTTTTGAATGTTTGAAAAAATTGTTACCATTTCAAGACTCGTTTAGAAATTTATTTATAATTTTACATATAATATTAACTATTGTTAAATAATACTTTTATAATACTTGGAAATAATATTGAAAATAATTTTTTATTGTTAGTCGTAGAAAAAGTATAGTGTTCAGATAATTTATAGCTCGTATCGCAAACTTTATTTTTATGAGTTAAGTTAAAAAAAAGTATGTTACTTGACCGAGATTAGAACTTGATTCGTCTGATTACTAGTCAAATGCGCTACCAATTGCGCTATCAGAGAACCCACAACGAATCCACAGTTTAAAAACTTACGAACAATTACAATAAATGAAAATAATTTTATAATTTTTCGTGGGTTCTCCGATTGTGCAATTGTCTGGGTGATATAAATTTTTTCATTAAATTAAATATTAAATTTTATTCTCGATAAATATTGTATTTGAATAGGGAATACCAAGCGATATACGAGCATAACAATATCAGCAGCCAATATGAAATCAATATAACCTTGATCTTCTGTGTGAGCGCACATGTAGTGTGCTCGCTTCACATGACTGTGTCAATTCTTCTTGGGCTGTCTTAAAAAGCAATTTACGACGAAAATTGGCGGCAGCTCGTGTCAAGTTTGGTTGTAAATATTCCCCCAGCATCATCATCATCATCACCTTTGGTATTTTTTCTGCGTTCGGGCCGAAGCCAAGGCCCGTTGGGCGCCGGGGCGCTCAATGTAATTTCCTTACGCACCATTATAATGGGTATTTGAGAAAGAGGCACGCCACCACCGCATCCTATTCCCCTCTACGGCTTGCGCTCGCTGATGTAATCAATCTCTGCCAGTAAAGGCGTCGCTTCGCTGCGTCACTTCAACGTCGCGACGACATCGATACGTAGATCTTCCGATCTACTTCCGACATATATTACTTTTCATTCAAGATTAATAATTGTTTTTACCGACGCCCAATGCGTCTATATCTATTTCTGTTCCAAGTAGATTTTATGCAATTTTGTTTATGTATTCAGTTTGCTATTTGAAACACAATAAAAAAAAATTGCTAGATTTCATTATATAACAAAAGAAAAATGCACTACATGCATTAGAATTTTTTTATGACGAAAATTAGTGCAAAACCCAATAACATTAATAATAGATTAATTAGAGAAGCAATTAAAATTATCAAACAAAAAAGATAACATCAATCAGGCTGAAGGCACTAAATTGAATAAAATATGACTTCTTTTGATTAACAATTTATAATATCACTCGTTTCTACACACACAAAAAATTCTAAATTCGGAAATAAATTTTTATATTTGAAATTATGGAACTATATACTATTTGTTGATTAAATAGTTTATGTTGTTATAGAAGAGATCGTAAATATGGATGAAGTTAAAGTTGCTTGTCTGGATAGGGATGTGTGGAAGAAACTGATTTCGGTATAGAAGAAAAAGTTTTTGTCACACCGTTTTATGTACATAGCGTGTGTATGTATGTAGTAAAGAATAAAAATTTGTTAATTTTTTCCAAAAAATAAATGATTATTTTAACTTTGAAAAACTGGTTCTGTTTTCTGTGTAAGTTACGTTTATTCATTTGTCAATTGTATTTTTATTTTTCTGAAAAGAGTATGTGCTTATTTTCAATAAACAAAACTAAAACGAAAAGCATTTTTTTTTCATTGTAATTTAATATTATAGTTTTTTCTGATTCTTTAATATTATTTTTTATGTTTATTATTTTTAATATAATATTATTTATTATTTTAGTAACATAATAAAAAATCTTTTAGAACTCAATATGTTAAAATAAGACAACTTTAGATTGTAATTCTGTATTAATAAATATTAATATTATTTTTATTATTTTATTATTTATTGACATTATTTCTTAATTATTTTAAATATTATTATCATTTTTGAATGGATTTCAAATATAAATTACAATTAATATTTTAAAATTACCGTAACTTATTTATACATTTTACTCATCCAAACGAAAAATATTCAAATGGTTCGAAACTGTAAATTGTTGATGGGCAATGTGAGTTCGAGATATCAAACTATACTTAACATATAATTAATTGACTGAATTTTTTTATATACTATCAAATACTGATTGATAATGTATGTATAAAATGAAAATAATACGTTGTTGAAATTTGTTTGATTGGCAAACTAGATATTCTTTAACTTGTCAAGCATCTCTTGAAACGAATTTAACTTTCACATGGCAGGCACAGCTCCTGTCGGCGTACGCGGTAGCATCGAAACATAACGCATATCATTTCGTTTCGGTATAAATTTGAATATGCAAATAGCGCATAGGTATATGCGCGGGATGGGTGCTGGTGTTTGTGTGTGTGTGTGTATCTACACTTGAACGAAATGTACCTCGTACACATTTTGTAAACAAATATTCATACATTTTGCATATCGTTATATCTTAACGAGCCATGATTCTTTTTATGCGTCCAACCCGGCACCAATCATCGCACTTGCTGGAATTTCGTATAAGGGGTGTGGTCGTCGTCACGACACTGATTTAGAAACATTGTCTTGCCGCTAATCTAAGGTACTGCGGTCGGGGTTGGTGTGTGGCGAAAATGTTGGACGAGCTCGTTAAAGTTTTTTCTTATACGCGCGAAACGCGACGCTGGTGCTGAGTAGAGATGTTGGTGTATATAAAAACACAAATAAATAAAATGCTGGCTGAGTTGTACTACCGGCTGGGGAAAAGTTTTGCACTTGTTGATTACTTCGGAATGTTTTATTGTGTTTATTTGCGCACTCTATGATGTCTATACTACAGTTGGATTTTCTACAAATTAAATACTGTGTTGTAAATAATTTGTAAGAGGTAAGTTTATTTTTGAGTAGAAATATGTTTAATTTTCTAATTAGTTTTTGTTACTTTTCGTGAAATATTTTGTTATCCTGAACTATAACCTAAACAAAAAGTCATCGATATTCAAATATAGCGTGTAATTAGTAGATAAAATTTTTATATCTGAGTGTATTTGAACTTGTTACTATAATAGGTATTATTTTTAAAATTGTTGTTAATATTATAATACTGTAACTATTTAAAAGCTGGTGAGAAATATAGTAATATCTGTATATTAGAACTTTTTAGTGAAACTTTATTGTTAGAAATATTTTTAGCAACAAAAAAAAAAAAACAAAAACTAAGAAGAGTAATTTCCGATTAAAGTAATTATTTACTGTCTCGTAGTTAGTTTATCCAAGTTTTCCATTTTCTTTCTAATCTATTCTTCCCGAGGAAAACATTTCATTTGTGGTATTAGTTGCATCTGTCGTACTTCGTATTTCTGACAGTGCAAACTTCTCTCGCCAACAGAAGCACTATACAAACTATCGTTCGTCATTCTCTTGTTTTGCAATCCGCCAGGCTCCGTACACCCATCACAACATCGAAGCAAAACAAGAGCAAAAAGAGCGAATCTTTTAAAAATTAAAGAGTAACAGACGTGGCGGCGCGCATATCCCCGGGAATAACAGCACCTGTGTTCGCGCTCTCGCGGTTTTACGTTCCACCAGCATGACGTTTAAGAAAAGAAAGTAGCTGTTGATAGATGCGAAATCGATAATAATATAGCGTTTGTAATTAATGACAAATAAATAATAAATAATTTTCGTCGGCAGATGTTACTCTCTTATGTTCGGAAATTTTACTGATCGCAGTGGCGTAACTTTTTAACTCACTGCTTCTTAAACAGGAATACACGACTACATACAGTTATTTTTTAGAACTAAAAAAGTTTTGATATGTAAACATTGATCATTTTAGTAGAGAATTAGTTTGATTTTTTTGTTTGTTTTCTTATGGAAAATATTTTTACATATACTCGTATAGGGTAGTCAGTATATTTCTAAAGGAATGGTCTGGCTAAAACCATCAACTCAGCCAAACCAAAATAAATTTAATAAACATATCATTGAATTTAAAATGCATCATAACTTTTACACAATCTTTTATTTAACTTAAATTTAAAAAAAAATCTTTCAGAACTCATTATTTCAATGCCCGTTTAAAACATATAGGTTTATATATAACAGGGGTTTATATATAAACTTTGTGGGAGAGCTAAAAATTAAAAGTTACGCCATTGACTGATAGTCCTTATAGATACACGGTTTGTTCGTCTCAGTTATGATTCTCCGCTTTGCTTTTGCTTTGCGCACCAAAATGATAAATGGTTGAAATTTTTGAAACAAACTAATTGGAAAAATATTTATATTGGCCTAAATACTCAGCGAGAATTTTGAAATATTGCTGAAAGATTTCGTTTAATTAAATTTTGCTAAATGTAGAGAAATCCCAATGATATTCTCTCTCTGACTTTTTCATTGAAAATTTCATGAATAAATCATTTATATATATATATATATATATATATATATATATATATATATATATATATATATATATACATATACGCAGGTAGATTATTTTGTCATTTATGTTTTGTTGAATTATTTTTATAACTTAAAGATTATTTTTTTTGTCATCACAATTATCAAAAAAATTAAATATTTACTAAATACCATATATATATATATATATATTGTAACGCCACCTCGGCTTCGGTGCGTTATTTTAGTTCTCCTTTTTATTTCCGGATATCGGGCGCCAATCTCGTACTTCCTGCAACCTGTAATACGGGAAAAAGGGAACGGATTGCAGATAGCTCAGTCGCGTTTGTCCGGGGTTCATACACACGTTTAATGGAAGATACACAATTGTATACGTAATTAAAAGAACACAGTTTGAAATACTAACAACACAAATTTTATTTTAAAAAAAATTTTATCCAAAGAAATTATTAAATTATAAATTATAAATTATAAATTAATCTAATTACAACAGTAACAATCAAGAAATTTCCAACAAAGATTTAATAAACTACAGTTCCGTGCTGACCGACTGATATATATATTTTTTTTAAACCAGAAATATAATTCAACACCGTTCTATCTGTCCACGAAACTAGATCCAATCTGACTGTCCGAAAAATTAAATTTTATACTGACTGCTGAATTTTTCTAAGTCCGAAAAATTAATTCAAAAATTTTGTAAGTTACAAAAAAAAATTTAAAACTGACGACCGAATTTTTCCAAGTCCGAAAAATTAATTCAAAAATTTTTCTAAGTTTCAAAAAAAATTTAAAACTGACGGCCGAATTCTCTAAGTCCGTAAAATCGTAAATCTGGGGCCGGGAACCAGCCACCGAGTGAGTTCGCTCAGATGCTAAGCAAACTCCCCTTCCCCTGGGTCCGGACACCGGTCAACCAGGGAAGGTTTGTCGGTCTCGACGCGAAACCGAATGTCTTTTTAAGCTACGAATCTTCCCTTTTATAGGCGACAATTCGTTAAAACTAGTTATAACCGCTTGCAGCGCGCTGTCTCACTCGTATTGCGAGAGAGCGCGTCAGTTCTTCTTAATATTGTTAAAAACGAAACTCGGCCGGTCGTAGCTATACGCGCAAACAGATGTCTCTACTCATACCGTACGGAGAAAAAAAATAATATTTACTAACAGCTGGCCTTCGCACAAAAAACATTAAAAACATCGGACATGACTGAACATCGCTATGAGATAATTTCGTTCTTTTTATTATATTATAACAAAATAATTCAAATTTTAATTTATCGCAGAACGTTTAATTGACGAACTTAAAATATGGAAAAATGAAATTTTGACCGTTATTATCTCATAGTGAGTTTTACAATTTTGTACAATTATACAACCCAGATTACATGCTAATCTAAATAAATTTAAATATATGTGTCGTACGCGAAGCGTATCGTCACAATATATATATATATATATATATATATATATATATATATATATATATATATATATATATAAATATGAATATATGAACTCAAGCTGATTTCTATAAAGGTTTTTTTATTTGTATGAATGTGAGTTATCTTTTTACTGTGCGATTATAACAGAATTGTCACGGTTATTAACAAAGTATTATATATAAACATTAAGTATATTATCATAACGTTTTGCAGATTTACACACCATTATTTATCTCTAGAATAAAACAATGAATAACATTTCGTGCAAACGAATAAGAACAAAAAAAAAACACAGGACAATAACTTAATGCAGTTGTTGAAGCTTTGTAGCGCTTCAATTAAGCCATGCTGTATATTATAAAAAGGGGAAGAGACAATGTGAGCAAACACAAAAAAAAATGACCACCAACACAAATCCTGTCTCCAATACTAAAATCTCTACAATCGTAGTAGCCACAGCACACTTGATTAATTCGTCGCGTAAACATTTCCTTTAGCGCTTTGCACTAGAATCCCGGGCTGTATGTAAATATACATACATACATATCACGCAACATTGAATAGGACAGGCTATAGTACAATGTTAATACAGTTTTTCCAGATAGCGTACACCGGATGTCCGGTCGCGCGATTCATTTGTCTAACCAGAGTGATTTGATGGGGCCCTGGTTGTGGTTGCTAGATTGCAGGTAGATTGGTGTTTCCGGTTTGCAAGGGTTGTTATCTCGCTTAAATTATAAGAGCTGCTTTAAGTAATAATGTTTTTTTGCAAGTGAGAGGGTTAATATAAAGAGTAAATTTATTTTATTAAAAACATTGGTTTGAAATTTTCAAATAGTCAATATACAAATAACAAATATATATATAACAAAATGTTTGTATATCAGATTGTTTCATTATGAAATAAAAATTATTTGTCCAGATAGGAATGTTTGTAGGAAACTAATTTGGATATAGTGAAATATTTTCAAGTAAAATACATAAAAATTATTAACTAATAAAATAAATAATTATGTGAATGAGTTCTATTGTAACAAATATATGAGTCGTATAGATGCAAAACTCACTATTTGGCAAATTTTATGTTTTAAGATATTTGCAAAAAACTGTTATAGCTGAGTGTAATTGTATTTTACTTATTAGTTTTGCTTCTAACCAACCTGAATATCGTATTCCTTGGAAAATTCTACGTCCAAATCGCGCAAAATCTCATTTTTTCACTTTTTGTCGAATAATGAGTTTTGCATCTATACGCCTCATATGACTGGTTGAAGATAAAACATGTATAAGATATAGAAATCTTTGACGCTACTTTAATATGAATTAATAACACTTTTGTTCAGGCTTTCACGGCCGGTACCTATTGAATTTTAGAATTTTTTGGAATTTGTCGAATATGTTTTGCCATACATCGCAGAAGGCATCTTTAGTGCCTGGTGACTGAATGGTCACCAATATTTAATAAAAATAAAATTTTGTTTCTATTTCAGTTTGGTTTATTAAAAAATTTCGATTAATATCGTTATTTCGTTTTTCTTTTTATTCTATTTTTAGTTCTTATAATATGAAATAATAAAACATGTACTGTACAAAAATGTTTTGTTGCCGACATCCGAATTATAATTTTAATTTTATATTTTATGTCCACAACGACATTTTCTTCATATTCGTATTTATTCTTACGATTTAAAAATATTGTTCTTACTTTTTTTTTTAATATTCATAACATTGTTTTTGTTTGTGTAAACAGGCTATTAAAATAAACAACGAAAATGCAAATAAATAAAAACATGTACTTTTCCTTTGTATTTCATTTAAACCACATACTAAATGTAAACTAATCTAATTTAAATAAGCTGATAGAGCTCTGCAAGTACGATCATTGATTATGAAGCTACAAATCTTGTGTGTCGAAACTTTACAAAACTGATTATATAAGATAACGTGCTATTACATATACTATACATATATCAATATTTTAGTTTGAGTCATATTGTACAAATATTGAACTCATTAAAATATATACTCTATGTAACGCAGATTTTCTAAAAATATTATTGATACCAAAATTTTGTTTTTCAGTAGATTGTAAACATTCAGTCTGTGTAGTATAAATTCAGATTTTGAATAAATTTGTTTAATTATTTAGGTTTGGTTTTTATGATAGTCACATAGTCACCAGTGTTAAAACTGTATTTTTTGGTACCAGCCAATGCGCTTTATTTATTATTAATATTTATTTTGATAGATTATCAATATTTTTTTAAATTTGTAATAAAATTAAAAAAAAAAATTGTTTCACAGAAATTAATTATCATAAACATATTTATTAGATTTCTTAATAAAATCTAACTTATTAAAAATATTTTATAATATTAATACGAAAACTTCCTGTTAATTCTTTAAAATAATAAATTTATTTATAAAAAAGTGTTTTATTTGAAACACAACAAATTAGTGTAAAAATTACATTTGAAAAGAAAATGTTAAATGTTGGTGTTACCAATTTGGCACTATTATGAAGTGTAATTTATATATAAAGATTTCATTATTTTTGACACACAAAGGAACGTGTTACTTTTTAATAACAAAACTAACAGATTTTTTTAACTAGTTATTATCAACTGATAAATTATTGAGGTATTTCAAAAACAGTTGAAAATCTAATGGCGTAGTTTGATTGATTAATATAACAACATATTATACAATTAGCTCTAAGAAAACATAAAATTGACTCAACATGTATATTAGGAGAGTAAATGTTTTTTTATTATCCTGTACTGAAATAAATAAATTGCGAATGGTACTTACTAAGTGATATCTAAAATAATTTTGGAACAATACGCAAGATAAATTCGTCGGGCTAATGTACATCGGGGTCGCAAAGCAAAAGCAACTATATCCTATTAAATAAGCAATAGAAGATAGAGTATGTTAGCGTACAGACATAGTCACTTATGCCGCTATTTCTCGGCGAGTTGATTGAACAATAGTCGTGCTATACCCACACAGAGAGAACCGACTAGAAGGGTTCAAGTTCTAAGCATGGCATCGTACCATTATCGGACGTTGTGAGCTAGTGAGTGAGTGGTTTTCGCCTTGAGACACGAGCCAAAAGGAACTGATACCCCGACGGGTGTACACGGAAATGAGCAATTCCGCAGACGCGCGCTCGCCACGAGTGAGAAACTCATAGGAAGTGCACCGGATGGCTGATGCCTGCATACGTCTGAATCTACACACACACACACACACATATATAGCCCAAGACACGACCGTCGTCTTTGCATATCTTGGGTTTGTTAGCATCGCTGGCTTCGACCTCGAACTTACGAAACTATTCTGCAATTACCTTCGTTGAATTCTGAATAAAGTTACTTACCATCCGCCGTTTAGTTGCACGCGCGTACATTCGCAATCTCAACGGCTAATTCATGAAGAAGGCGGAAAGACTTTTGTGGAATGCACGACGGCGTGAAATCTGTTTAATTGTTTTCTCAATCTCTATCTTACCGAGTCGAACTTCATAAATGTCGAGACGATAATTAGAGTTTTGACATTTATAATTTAATCCTTCAAGCGGTTTATTGCAGAATTTGTATAGAAATCTTTGCCAAGGTCTATAAAAAATGCAATTTTATAGAATTAACTTAATATTCATTAAATAACCAAATAAAATAAACACTATATGTATATTTAAAATAGTAGGTATATGACAAAAATAATATACACACTTTACAGGACAAAGAAGTAGTATTTTACGTTTTTTTCTCAGGGCGCAAAATCATATTTTTTAGACTGAAATAATTTTTTATCACAAATTATTTGCACTGGATATTATTGAAATTAAATATATAAATTATGGTGCTAAAAATATATTAATATCTAGTCTAGTAAATATACATAAATTTCGACCAATGCAAAATACGTAGTGGCATGGGTATGATTGTTGTAAATGAATCGTAGCATGAAATGATGACGCGTGACATAGTAGATGAATAATCAATAAGTTGTGCGTGAATGGTTTGTGTTAGGTCGGCCGATTAGTAAAGTAACCCCGGGATCTGGATAAGCATTGACTATCCTTTCCACTAATTGATAATTATCTGATGGCCGGTCGCACCGAACAACAGATACTAGTTTCGCTAAGCAATTATTACTACCTGACACAAAGTACCCGTCGTCTACTGTAATGTCATCAATTTTAATTATAATGAATTTAAGGCAGATATCTATTGGAAGTTATATTGGAAAATATAAAAAAAAAATATTGTTATAGTCGATGTAGGTCAATTTAAATTGTTTGACAATTTTTAACGTCCACGTAAAAAAAATTGGCGATATTTACTTATGGTACGTGTTATGCCTGCAAGTTAAATTTTCCATTATTAATGTGGCAACAAAATTATAACAAATTGTATAACAAATTTTTTAGCGTAATGTTCCTCTGTCGGTCTCTCTGTCTATCTGTCGTTCTGTGGACACATGTAGAGTAAATTCGGTTTATCGGATTATTATAAAATTTCATATTTGAGTTTTGGAGATGAATATCTCAATTTAGTAAACTTTTGGTGAAGATCTGTCAATCGGAAGTGGTAATTAACTTGTCACGAATATCTCGCAAAAGAGATATATTTCGAAAAACAATAATTAATAAAAGTTGCAAAACAAGTTATAATTAACAACTTTTATTTGATATATTTTTCGATACGGCTAAATATTTTTTTTATAATTTTCATATTTTTATGATATATGTAATTTTGTAAATAGGTAGCATATTTATGTCAAGACAGTTATATTTTTGCAGTAATTGTTGTTATGCAAATTTCATAAATTTATTTAATATGAACTGTCAGTTCTGTAATAGCCACAGCAAATTTTTATATAATAAATTTATAGTAAAACTTGTGTAGAACTCTGCTTTCAAGGCATAAGATAGGATTCTTGAGACTGCGTTGAACTGTATTCAAAATAATAAATTGTTTAGTTAAAATAAAGTTTTTATTTTTATCCAGTTTTATTCAAATATTTTATTGTAACAAAGAAATTAATTTGAATGTTAAATAAAATATAAATAAAATTTTTAACTTTTACATTAAGTAAATAACGAGGAAAGTTAAAAATATCTGATATTTAAAACGATAATAAAGTTGCACTAAAAATTTGCCTAGATTGGCATTCGCTATTATGCGAAGAACGCTGGGACGATATTATCGCAAATTTCCTGTAACCGTTGCAAGCGACGCCGACGTCGGCCACGAACAGCGTCTATCACGAGACAAGAGACTGAGCGGTTGTATTAATTTTTAAAGCCGCAATCAGATTTAAGAAAATTGCTTTCTTCACTGGCGTGCACCGTCTGTCTGACGAAGCAGAGAGAAATCCAGAAACTGCGCGCTTGCGCATTAACCCGCTCCGGTTTTCGCGTATGGAAAATTACCCGCTGGAAAATTGTTTTCTCCGAAAATTTATTCTTGTTTCTCAAACAAAAATATTGATATTTAAATATAAATTTTAACCGATTAATTAATGTTTTATTTATGCATAGTATAGAAATTTGAAAATACATACATACACAATCACGCCATGTACCCAAAAGGGTGTGGCACAAACTCTTTTTATCATTCCGAAATCAGTCGCCTCCAAACATTCCTATCCAACTAAGCAACTTTTGCTTCATCCACATTCATAATTCCTCTCATACGTATTCACTTATATTGCTTAGAATGTTATGATCATAAAGTAACCTAATGATTTTAACCGTTTTTGAATTTGTTCAATTGTATCATATCTATAAAATATCAACAAATATTACAGTTATTTAACATCTGATATTTTATTAATAATGTTTGAATCGAAGCATATCATTGCTAGAAATTCTTGTTTACGTATATATCTTTCAATATTTCTATTTAAATAAATGTTTTCTTTCCATTTGACAGAAATTTTGTATTGCATGTGATGTATTCAAAAAAATATAATAATTTGGCATAAAAGTTGTAATACCTAACACAGTAAAAAATCTTTTAGAACTCATTATATAAAACAAAACTATTTTAGGTGCAGGTTCTGCATTAAAATTTATTTAAAATTGATATTTCGACGAAACTCAACGGCCATCTTCATCAGGATAAATATATTTTTATATGATGCCGAGTTTTTGGCGGACACTGTATATAATATATATATATATATATATATATATATATATATATATATATATAATTTTTATTCAAAAATGCACTCAAAAAAAATATGTTTCATAATATGCCTAGTTGTAAGTATGTAATTAATGTATGGTTCATAGAAATACACTATACCTAAATATCGAGCAATTATCTTGAAAAATAATTTTGAAAACGTCGAATTTTCTTAACAAGCAATTTCCAATAAATCTCTGTTTTAATTTATTTGTATTGCCAATGAGTTTAGCGTGTAACGCGAAAATTGCAAACAAGTTTCTTTCTTGATTTGTATGTAGTTATCGAGTATCGATGGTGCGTTCTTGCAACCTCGGAATTTTAGTCGAGAGCCGCAAGCAATCTATCCATCTAGTCTTACTCACAAATATTCCATTAATATTTTAAATCAACGCAAATATCCGGACTTTTAGACATGCTGTTTATTTATACAATATTGATTAATTTCTGTTTGCATACGTTGCGTATCTCTTACGTAAACTCTAACATAAAATATCGTTTTGGTAATTGATAAAATATTTTATAATGTAATCGTTGATATAAATAACTTTTATGATGAATACAATTTACAAATTTAAAATATATTAAATTGTTGATCTAGTATATCACCATATTCTATATTCAAACAGCTAGTTTTATAATAAAAATTTTAACTAATGTCGATTTTATGCTTTCAACAAAGTTTTATTTTATTGACAACAACAAATAATTTTACCATTAGAAGTGTGAAAAGTTGATAAAGAAGAATCGTTTTATTAACAATAATAATAATTAATATATTATAATCTAAAATCAATTTTAACTAATTTTTTTGTAAATGAAATAACAAATATTACTGGAAACATTATTTATTATAATAATTATTTAAAATCTAATTAAGTTAGTTGATACTAAATAAATTGCTAAATAATTTGCCTGCGTATAAAACAAAAATTTCATTTTGAATTTTTTTTTATGAATACTTTAAAAATCAAAAATTTATGTGTGATCGTTTTTCATTTCTTTTTTGACAATGTGTTTGTGGCTGATATTCTCTCAGTCAATAGTTGAATATGATGAAAGAACGAATGAGTTTTTCGAAATATCTATCTATCGATTCAGCTGGGGACACACATACACACAGGCACACACACATTCACATATCGAGCACACCGTATGAAAAGTATTAGATTCCGTGTGCTTATTCTATTCGCAACGAAAATTCCATGTTTTCCGAAAAATTGAGTCAGGTGGGATATGGAACAATATATTCTGATATTAGATAGTGAAAATTCTTATTTGATTTTACATGGATTCGCGATATTATTGATTATTATTATTTTTATGCGAACACGTTACATTCTTTTCCATAATTCATATTATATTCTGTAACTCGTTCTATAGTATATGACAAATAACAAATCCGATATTACTTGATGTTCTAGAATTAAATGCAAAACAAACTAAATTAGAATTTCCCAAAGGAGAAACATAGGTACGAGTATATTGTTACAGTAAAATTCAAACAGATAAAAATTTGCTTTTTTTTCAAGTTTATTAATATTATGTTACTATATTTCCTATGTAAAAAGAAGTCATTATATTACTAGTATAATAACGATATTATTATACAGAAGTATATACATCACTATTAATAAATAGAAGTTTTGTTCATAGAACAGTTTGAAACCTTTGTTAATGGTTATGAGCATGCGCAATTTGATTTAAGTATTTACAAAGGCTTAAAATCGCACGCTACAGTCAAACTGCGCAAGCTGCTGACAGTTTCTAACTGTTTCTAACAGTTTGAAACTGTTCTATTAACAAAACTATAGGTTTAGATACATTACAACACACAAACTGAAACATTAAAAGAAAACTGACCTTGTAGTACCAACCAGTTACTTTAAAATTAAAAGTCAAAACATTAGATATCTTTTCAGGGTACGTAAATTTATTGGCCCAGTTTTCATAATATTCTAATTCTATTCACGAATAAAAGAATCGTGGCAAAAGTTTATCGATTACATAATAATCTGTAAGTTTAATTAATCGGGATTATTTTTAATCGACGTTCACTTTATGTGGTTTTATCTCCCTTCCGGCTGACACGGTATTTTTACTCTTCACTATCGTTCGTCCGGTACGTTGTCAATTTTTCCCGCCCACGAGTTGTAATCATTATTTCCGGATGTGTTCAAACTGACACATCCGCTTTTGTATTCAATTTTGGTTAGTTACTCGGCTATTCTCTTCTATTGTTTGAACTGTTGCTGCAATAAAACAAGCATACATTTTAAACAATAGGCAACGTTTTATCAATAAATTAATTTCAATTAATTTACATTGTGTATATTGTAGGAGATATTTGGGGTATTTCAAAAAAAAAGTTAAAATTTTATTTTCAAATCTAATTTGAAAATTTAGTAGTTACTGTATCCATTTTTCGGATTAGTTAATAATTTTATGAAAATATTTTTTTTAATTGACAGGTTATCAAATACAGATATTTATAACATAGTAAAAATCTTTCAAGACCTATATTAAGATTTAAATATTTGTTTTAATTAATTATTCTTTGGCATAAACGATTGTTTACATATAGAAAAGAAAAAACATGTATGAGAGATATGATGAATATACAACATCATCTGTATCCAAATTATATATTTTTCTATTTTACTAAAAATTTATCAACTTTTAACATAGGACATGCTACATAAACTAATCATTTTTTTCAACAGGCACAGTATTAAATTGTTTTATTTTATTTTTTTATAAGATATTTTGAAACTTCTTTAATAAGACTCCGTTTATAAATTAAAAATATTTGGATACATACTTGGGATACGAAACCTAAAATTTGTTGTCAATTTCAGACAAAAAAATTAAAAAAAAATTGAAATATCTTGAAAACAGTTGAATTAAAGTGTTTTTAATGTATCATATGTAAAATTTACTCATAAATTCGATGGTACAATAAAAAAAAATGAGGTATCTAATTTCAAATAAGAAGGTCAATTTCCGGCTTAACCGTAAGTGGTATTTTTTTGAAAATATTTTACTTCGACTGTACATATCTAAATATAAAATATAAAAAAATATTTTTTTCAATTTTATTATCACCCTACAGCAAACTTCAACACAAATAAATTCTTTGTACTATCACTAATTGCATATAATTATGCATTGATTCTGTATTTCAATTTACATTATCAAAAATCAAAGTGGACTGCAAACATCAATGCGTTTGTCATTAGCTTTTTCCTTTAAAGCAACGCTTTGAACCAATATTGCACATTGTCACTGTCAAATAAATTTAAAAAAAAACAACAACAAAAAGGCTATAGCAATTAATACATAGCTCTTATTAGTTTACAGCTGGCTAAGCAGAAATGAAGAGTAGTTCACCTTTTCGATCAGGCTAAAATGTGTCTAATTATTGCGAGAGAGCACCGGTACCTAAGCGAACAACCACACTGGGCTACTGGGCATACTGTGCGCTATACGGCTGGTTTTGTGTAATACGAAGTACATGTAATTTATTCGTGTTACAGTAATTGCATACTTCAAAGACAGCAGTGTATGATGTAGATATATGAGGTAGCCGTTTGCCGAGTGCTACTTGTTATGTGTATCTACACCGTCAGCTAGATGCATTACCTACTATGCATCAATTGCTACTGCACTAGGTTATGTAGTCTTTCTTTTTCTAAGCCTGATATTGCCCAGCTCTACTGCTTCATTTTTATAACGCTCTGATTTTTTCACTATTTTTTTTTTAAATTAATATAAATATACAAAATATTAAATACTTAAAATATATAAGTGGTTATTTAATTGAAAATGCTATAAAATTAAACAAATATTTATGTTTTTTACGAACTATAAAAAATAATCTTCCGTGTTTGCCGCAAAATACCATCATTGTATTAAATAAATTTATGGAATAGAAAAATTTGTATAACAACAACTACTGTAGTCATGCTAACTAAAAACAAAACTGTATTGACCAGTATTGACATAAATATGTCATCTTTTTACAGAATCATAATTATATATCACAAAAATATGAAAAATTATTAAAAAATATCTAGTCGTATCGCAAAATGATACAAATAAAAGTTGTTATAACTTGTTTAACAAATTTTGTTGTAAATGTAGCTTATAGCTGAATAAAGAGTTATTATTATTATTAATTTTTTTTTTTTTGAAATATATTTTCGTTGTGAAATATTAATAAAACACATGAAAGTGACATCAGTAAATTACCCCTTCCGGTTGACATTGTGATACTATAAGCCTAATTTGTGCTTATCTGTACAAATCTCGATATGTCAAATTTGGTATAATTACAAAACCTCTATTTAAAAAAAAAAAAAAAAACTAAACAAAAAATGAATAAAAATGCGTATTCATTATTAAAAATAAAATAATAATATAAAAATTATAAATTTATTCAAAATTATAATACGGTAAAAATTTGTAGTTCAGCTTTTTATATAAATATAAATTAATTATTTATTGATTTGTGTTATAGTGCCGATAGATTTTGGCGAAACTGTTATTTATTTTTTATTTTTGTAACTTTTGTTTAAAAATATACATTTCAAAATTATTCGACATTTGTTAATTAAATATATTTCAAAATGATATTAGTATCTGTCAATTGTATATATGCAAAATATTTTTTTATAATAGATATTTTTGATGAATTGACATAAGGGCTTGAAACCTGTAAAATAAAGTTAACTGATATTTTTGTAAATAGGGAGTTTTTGCAAGGATCATGTAACGTTGTGCAAAAACTTTCTTATATTTTGCAAACGTTAACTATAACTTTAACAGATATTTTTGAATCTTTAAAAACCGGTTAGTTTAGTATATATTACGATTATATTTTTCGTATTTCTATAATTAAACTTATTTAAAAACCATTTTAATTTTTAGTTTTTTGTTACAATCTTCAAGTAAACAAACACGCTCCGTCTCTCGAACGTTCTTGTAATTTCTTTTGAAAACCCATAGGTTGAGACAAAAATTAATATAGATTATTGAATTTATCGGTGTGATTACAAAAATAGAAATGAACTAATTATATATTAAATCAAAAATTATGTAAACAGTAGAAGTACTTTTTGATACTTTTTTAATTAATAACAGCAGCGCAGATAAACGTATTTTAGGTGGTCACTAATGCATAAAACAGAACAAAATATAATTTTAATTTACAATGTTAACACTGCACGTGAAATTACAATAGCGTAGGTTCACATACGGTAATGAAAGGCGAAAGCCATTTGGAAGAAAACGGTTAATCATGATGCAATTTGCTAAATTCTCCGGTAAATTTCAATTAATTAAATCTAGTCGACAAGTTAGTGTAGAGAGTTTACACGGAGCAAAAGCTATGCGCTAGTCCATATGGGGAAGCATATTAGTTTCGGTAGGTGCTACTCTCTCTCCACTTCTACATCGTGATACGAGGGAAGGTCGAAAAATTTGCGGAATAGCCCGTGTATTTATTCAAAAGTATCAAGGGATCTTACCAAGATTCAAGTTGTTCTAATCTAAAAGCTATATCACTTACGGAATAAAGATTTATTTCTCTTAC
This sequence comes from Clivina fossor, assembly GCA_963966155.1. Lineage (NCBI taxonomy): Eukaryota > Metazoa > Arthropoda > Insecta > Coleoptera > Carabidae > Clivina > Clivina fossor. The sequence goes on along the minus strand of OZ014553.1, from coordinate 32,414,379 downwards.
AGGATAACGAATTTCTTAAAAATTTTGTAATGGCTATTTCTCAAAAGGTAAATTTTTGCGATGTGGTTATCGGTGGTTAACTTGGCAGTTAATATCGGTTACTCTATTTTATAATAAGTATTGAACAGTCTACTGAGTTAACCACAATTAACCACGATTGCAAAATATTGCTTAATCCATTAAGATTAAGTAACAATAATCTCATATGAGTCTTTAAATTTATATTTTTTCAAACAGTTGATAAAAATAAATAAGTAAAATAAAACTTTAAACTAAATTAAAAATAAATAAATAAAATACAAATAATATTAACCTTATTAGCAGTTGTTAGGGCAGCAAGTAGGATTTGTGAGAATCAATGTTTCTTTGATTAAATATGCAATATGACAAATTTGGCGATGTACATTGCATTTCGTGCACTTCCTTACACATTTTTAATAATTAAATTCAAATTTACACAAAAATAAACAATGCAACTCTCTATTATAACAAAACTAATTTTCAGTGCCGGAGCTCTCAAGTTAATTATATTGACTGTGTAATCATATATTTATTATTTTACTAGTAACACAATGTTCTCCTATTATATAGTCAATATAGTAATGTAATATCAATATTTTGATACATTTGCAAAAAAAAAGTATATTACAGTAAAATTAGCATACAATAATTAATGTTATTTAACTTCTCTCTGTCCTTATTCCACGAAATTTTTGACCTACCCTGGTAAGTATAAGTTGAGCAGCTGCACTAGTCTATCGAGGATTGCAGCTAGTGTCCGCCCAGTAAACAAACAGTAGAACTGTTGTCGGTGACACTTTCGGCCACTCATGCACAACACGACGTCGGACCGACGACGCCGAGAAATCTCGTATTTAACACATTATTGTTATTAGTCTTGCCTGCCAGAACGACCCGTGTCCTTCCACTCGCTCGGCGCTCGGCACATCTTCCTAGTTAATGGGATCCTTCATTTGCCATTCAACGTTGTTACCAGGTGTCGTCGTCCGCGCTCATTGCCCGACACGACGCCATGTTTGTGTGCAATTTAATGGCCAGCTGCTATGCTTCACTTGTTCTCTAGCAGGCATCCTATGTTTAGTTGTTTGAATATGGTGTTGGTTCGGTATGTACTAGGAGTCTCGAGAAGCATTAGTTGAATTGAAAGCTAGATGGACGAAAGGACCTAACAAACAGATGGACATCTATTTAATTGAAACAAAGAAGAAATAAAACGAAAACAAAAAACTGTCGCCTGTCGTCTGTGTATGGTGTATACGAATTCTGTTGGATAATTTAATCAGTTTAATGATTTTAATACGCAAGGGATTTTACGGATTTCGATAAGCTATTGTGTGTGTGTGTGTGTGTGTTTTTTTTTTTTGTTAAAAAAAAGTAAGTGCTTTAGTAGAATACACAATCCAATGCTTTCACTGAAAGTGAAATACGTACCTATCTGATTGAATGTTTCCTATTTTAATTTGAATTATATAAATTTATTTAAATTTTTTTTTAATAAATTGCTTTTTTAATTGGAAAACAGAAAAGAAAGTTGTCTACTTTTTTTTACTAATATTTTTATTTCTACTATTACTCGGTTTCACTGTAAAGCATAGTATAATCATATTAAATTAGTTCATTTTTGCTTATGTTGCGAGGTTATTATTATATGTAGTAATTTGATTATATTTATTGTTTGGCATACTGCTAACATTGGAGTAAATTTGGTAAAAAAAAACTTGTTTATTCCTATAACAACTGTACTATAAATACTTAGTAAATTTACTAAATGAACAAGTTAACTGTGACAATTACTTGGTCAATTATCATGGTAGTAAATTTTACTCTATAAGTAAATAAGGTCGTGATCTACCAATTATTAATAAATATTAATACAGAACTTAAACTTTAAGCCGTTTTATTTAATATAGTGAATTCTGAAAGATTTTTTACTATATTATTTACTTTTGTGTTTATAAAACCGGGTTTGGAAGAAGTAAATATAGTTAAAATTATAATGAAATAAATAAAAACGATTTAAATTAACGAAATGACATAATAATGACAAATTATTTGTTTATATAGCAAAATATTTGTCATTACAGTTAGTTTACAGTTTTATGTATCTGACATTATTTGTAAAATAAGTGGAGCAAAAATTTCTAAACCCAGAAGCAGTGTTTTGACTACTTGAAAATTAATAGTACTTGAGATAATACGAGCGAGACAAAACCATGTGTCTTTATAGCTAGCAAAATATCCGTTCTATAACAGTTGTCCCAGTAAAAACAATATAATATTCTTTTTGTTATTTTCCGAACAAAAACCAGGAAGAACAGTCGCAGCAGCATCCATAGCTTAGTGTTAACTAAACTGTGATATACACTTGTTCGTCCGTAAATTGTTGGATGCGTTTTTTCGTTCATTCTCGTTTCCCCACTTGGACAATTCCATCTAGCATTACGACATACTACGGCTATCTGTCCTGCTTCTATTTCCTAACAGAGAAATATTTGTTTTTTTGTCGCTTGCATCGTTTGAAGCGTTTGGTTTTATTTTTTTGTACTTTTTGAGGCAAACGATTCGGTCTCCTTTTGTAGAGTACTAAATGCCGTTTGCTGTCATTTTTTTTTTTGTTTGATTTTGCAAAACGTATTCGCTGAGATTTTCCTGGGGGCGAAATGGGTCAGCTGTAAATCGTCCCTTTTGTGTTTATTTAAGATGGGCTAAATTCAAATTTAATATTTAGACTATGCCTGTGTGCGCCTGCCTTTGTTTAACTCGGAAACTCTGTTTCATAATATTTCTCACTGCTGGGAGGAATGAATACTTATTGTGTGGCGTGGTAGGCTCGGCCGCTTGAACAAAAACTCTGGGTGGATGGTGGACAGTGGCCAGCTCAGGCCTAAGAGGATTTTATACTGATTTGAACATGGAACTAAACTCATTTTATATATTAATCCTATTAAAACGTTTGATTTGAACGAATCTGGGTCAAAGTTTCATATATTTATTACTAATCTGATTACCGACTATATTTTACTATTTTATATAAAATGAAATATAGGTTTCCAATTTATTTTGTTTTAAAAACATATCGTGGTAAGCTTATTAGTCAATTTCTATAGAGAAATTTTAAATATAAATGCTGAATATAGAATTAAAAATTATTTTTTATTTTGACAAAATAGGTCTTTTAGAAAATAATACTTTTTATACAATATAAAAAAAATTGACAAAACTTTAAAATTATATAACGATAACTTTTTCATCCAATAAAAAAATATCGTTAATTCTAATATTTTAATATCCTGATAATAAAAAGGTATTGTTACTTTGAAGAGTTTTCTAGATACCAGTAAGATATTAAAAATAATATATATTTTTAACTATCCCAGATAATTTATATATATATATATATATATATATATATATATATATATATATATATTATATTTTAAAATTTTATAAAACAATTTATGTTAAATATTTCTGGAAATATTATGTGGCAGTAAGTCAAACATATCCCAATCTTTTTATGAAATACTAAATTTAAGATAAGCTTGGTTTTTAAATGTGTCTTAGTTTTTAAATGTGTGTTAGTGTTAGTTTAATTGTTTAGTTCTGATTATATGACAGTTGCATTGTCTTACTTAAGCTCGACTTTTCTTCTTTCAACGTAATTATGATTTTACAATAATTTCATTTACGTATACATATTTGAAAATAACAGTCGATTAGTTTCAGCAGTTTTTCATGGACGTCTGATGAGTGAGAGTGTTTTGCGTGTTTGTAGGAAACTAATTACGGCATAATGGAAAGAGTTTTTTTTTTACATCCTTTGGGTACATGGCGTGATTGTATATATATATGTATCTCAACAAAAAATATAGGTAATATTTTTGCTTTATAATTTATATGAAACTTTAGTTTGAAACGACTATCATATTCAATATCAGTTTTAAAGAAAAATGAGCAAACAAAATCTATGGTTGAGCTAACAAAGTGACTGACATACATAAGCTAAGTATCTTTTTCCTAGCAACTATACTAGACATACTATACAAAACATAACGTTACAATATATTCGCGCATAAATACGTTGGCAGGTGTTTAGAGTAAAAGTTTTTGTGTTGTAAGCAGCAACGTACGGAAGTACAACGAGTTGTGGTATAGATCTTTCAGTCGCATGTCCGTTATGGTAGCTGGTGTATAGCAACAACGAGAAAGGAAATCTCTGTAACACAAAACATGTGCAGTTTATAGCGCTGCTGAAACTACTCCATATTTCAGGCGGAGGGTTTTCAGCCCGTGCACATGTAATACATATTATAAGCACTTCATTACCAAGCCTTGTATATTACACAACGCCGCTCATCGAACGAAACGGTTTCAAACGGAATTTGTTATTTTGTGTGCTAATTATTTTACAAGCGATTTTCATTTACATCTGGAACACTTTAGATATAATATTATATTAAAATATTAAAGTATCAGTTACTATGTCTTAGAAAATTTACAGATAACAAATTAATTTGATGTTAAAATATTTAAATAATATTTATTTTATAAAAGGCATAAAAAAACGTGTCATAAAATAAGAAAAAATTGGTAAAAAAAATTACAATGAGTAATTAATAATATTAATTATTCAATAATTATTTATTAATATTAATTATTAAAAAATAAGTATATTATTAATATATTATTTATTATTTAATTACAAAAGATATAAATGAAACAATGAAACACATTATGACATAGTAATTAAAACAACAAATAAATTAATGTTAATTGTTTTACAATTAGCTCAGTAAATTTAAAATATGCGGGTATTTTCAACTACAACATTATATGCGTTGTAATTTAGAAATAAATAATGATATCATATTATGTTACAATTACCTGTGTGCTAAAATATGTACGTAAATAATTTTAAATAATTACATGTTTAAAATTTTTTATAAAAATAATAGGAGTAATATTTTTTATTAATATTTGATTACAAAATGGTTTACTGAAAATAATTACATACATGTTTATGTTTTGATACAAAAGTTTTAGGCAGTATTTTCATATAAATTTTTTCTGAAAAAGTGATTTTGTTATTTCATTTTAAAATAAAATTTTGCTTTTATCTTTCAGCAGAATTAAATATATATATAAAATAAATGATTTTTAAATAAAGGTGAGGAAAAAATTCTTTGTTTATCGTATTTGGTGCAAAATCAAACTAGATAAATGAAAAATTGTGATGTTATTCTGAATTTAATATATTTTTGTATTACATATTTCATATTAAAAACTCAAATATTTGTTTGCATCAAGTATATACAGTGACATTTTGAATATAATATTGTTTAAACGTAGCGTAAAGGAAGCATTAATTTGCTAATATAAACTTAGTAAAGGTATTGTAATCTTATTAGAAAATTTATGGTGATTGCCATCGGCGCAACGTCATTTAACACCTAATTGCCTTTGTTCGACTTAACTGCTTTCATTCACAATTAATTTCATTTATAGGTATCAACAACTGTTGACCTGTTCGAAATTAATCTTTGAAATTTATTAAATTAATAATAAACATTATGCATAAAATAACCCGTTTAATTGACACAGAAAAATATTTGTGAACATTATATGGTCTACAAGTTATTTATTGGAAAAATTAAAACAATATTATAACAAAAGAGTGTTTTCATATATGATATGACGGTCGGTAAATATATTTTAAAAATTGACAAACAAAAATGTCTATTTATTCACATGTGATCCAAGAAAACCACTTAAAACAAAAATTTTCTACTCAAATTTATCTTGATCCCAAGCAATACAAAATAGAATATCTTTAAAAATATATCAAAAATATACATAATATGTAAATAAAAAAATTTGTAAACGAAACAAAATCGATCTGTTCAAATTTAAAAGTGTAGTAAACAATCCTGATCGCACGTATACCCACTTTTGAAAGCAAGCAATAAATATATTCGTGTCGCCCATTGCATCTTGCACACTTGCGGCCATTAGTGTTTTTGGATTGTTAACGCTATTCACAATATTAGTTTATGATGAGAGCGTTATAAACTAGCCAATGCAGTAGCTCTCCCTCTTCGCTCGTCACCCCCCGGCGTAACTTTCCCACAACGATCCTGCTGCAACAATAAAAGTGAAATTAAAAAAAAATATATCTAGCGCACAGTTTTTGTGCTGGTGACTGTGACATACTGGTACAATATGTTGCCATAATGTACTGCTGCTGTTGCTGCACTGCTTGTTTGTAAATAGATCCGATTAATTTTATTGATAATGAACGTGCAACGATATGATGTGTATTGATGTGGTAGACAATTTCGGTGTTTTTATCGTTCGTAAAAGGTTTTTAGTTCTAACTATATAAAATTCTAGTTAAAATATTATTTTCAGTTTATGTTTGATGTGTTTAAATTTTATTCACAATTTTATTCACAAATATAAATATAAAGTTATTGAAACTGTAATTAGTTTTTATGTATCTTCTATTTCTATATGAATATATTTAAAAACTAGAATATTTCTGTTATGTTTTCACAAATTTATTTTGACTTGCCACTGCATAATTTTTAAAACAAATACAACAATATTTATTCTGTTAAGACCGTTTTAAAACACGAAAACAATAAGGTCATAATTTGAAATTTTATTTGATAAATAAACGCCATAGATATTTCAGAGCTGCAAAGTAAATAATGGTCAAAATATTTGAAAGCAGCTCATTAAACGAATCCAGCAGTAGCTTATGGGCATTTATGCATTGCCGGGTGGCCACCAGCTTTAAGCTCACAGGCCAAAGCAGCGTAATTCTCGTCCTCTAAACAACAAAATGAGCATTTCGAATACATCTTGACATTCTACTGTTCTGAATTTTTAATTAACTTCACCCCAAGAACGATATTTGTTTGCATTAAAAATGAAATCGGATTAAAGGCAGGATCTGGCCGGGGTTCCGGGTACCGACGTAGGCCTTTTAAGCTGCGGAACGCACGAGTTGAAAATAAGGTCGCGATACTTCGTCTTCTTTCTTCGCTCGCACATAATTGAATTCCGCGACGACAGCGATGCCAAAAGCTTGGGGTCTGGCCGCGTTGTTGTCGCCACGACGTTCCTATATACCAAGTACGAAATATGATAAAGGTAGTTTCATTTGGCTTGACACTTATCTTGTAATGTGTTTTTGTCGAGGGAAATAAAACGCATTAATAATGTCATGTTTGCGCTTAAGATGAATGAATTATATACCCTTAAAGTCTATTTGCGAATTTTAGTTATTGGTAACAGAATCCCTTGCTTCTTATTTACAATATTTTTCTTACATCAACAAAACAATAAATTATTATAATTGATTTATTTGAATGTTAAGATCAGTGTTTGCTTAGAAGAGAAAAACGAAATATTATTTAAATTTAGTTAATAAGTTAAAAGTATTTTTTTTGTAATCTGAATGAGATAATAGTGAATAAATTAAAATTATTTCGACAATCTTATTTTATAAAAATTCATTAAAATTAACTGGTTAAAATCGGTTCAGAATATAAAAAGCTGATTAAAAAACCAAACCTGATATTAAACCGTAGTAGTTAATGCCTTAAATAAGGAAAAAATAAAAAATAAAATATAGTTTCCAATAATGGTTAACAGTTAACCAACATTTTCACCGAGTACATGCTCTGTTTATAATCCTGTTTAGTTAAAAGCACATTTAGACATATATTTTAAATTTTTATAAATTCTTTTGGTGTAAATGTTTAACAATTTTTATTTTTTGCATTAAACACCATTAATTTTATATTTATTTATCTAATTAAACATTAGACAATTTTTTTAAATTAAAGAAAAATGCATTGGCCCTGCCGGGGTTTGAACCCGGGACCTTTAGGTTTCGCGCCTAATGCTCTACCAACTGAGCTACATGGCCACTACGACATGTCAATGCATTTTGTTTATTTGACTGGTCATGATAAACTCATGAATTTTATCCAGGCAAATACGATGTTGAAATATTTTACATCTAGCAATGATATTTTTAATTTTTATAAATTCTTTTGGTGTAAATGTTTAACAATTTTTATTTTTTGCATTAAACACCATTAATTTTATATTTATTTATCTAATTAAACATTAGACAATTTTTTTAAATTAAAGAAAAATGCATTGGCCCTGCCGGGGTTTGAACCCGGGACCTTTAGGTTTCGCGCCTAATGCTCTACCAACTGAGCTACATGGCCACTACGACATGTCAATGCATTTTGTTTATTTGACTGGTCATGATAAACTCATGAATTTTATCCAGGCAAATACGATGTTGAAATATTTTACATCTAGCAATGATATTTTTAATTTTTATAAATTCTTTTGGTGTAAATGTTTAACAATTTTTATTTTTTGCATTAAACACCATTAATTTTATATTTATTTATCTAATTAAACATTAGACAATTTTTTTAAATTAAAGAAAAATGCATTGGCCCTGCCGGGGTTTGAACCCGGGACCTTTAGGTTTCGCGCCTAATGCTCTACCAACTGAGCTACATGGCCACTACGACATGTCAATGCATTTTGTTTATTTGACTGGTCATGATAAACTCATGAATTTTATCCAGGCAAATACGATGTTGAAATATTTTACATCTAGCAATGATATTTTTAATTTTTATAAATTCTTTTGGTGTAAATGTTTAACAATTTTTATTTTTTGCATTAAACACCATTAATTTTATATTTATTTATCTAATTAAACATTAGACAATTTTTTTAAATTAAAGAAAAATGCATTGGCCCTGCCGGGGTTTGAACCCGGGACCTTTAGGTTTCGCGCCTAATGCTCTACCAACTGAGCTACATGGCCACTACGACATGTCAATGCATTTTGTTTATTTGACTGGTCATGATAAACTCATGAATTTTATCCAGGCAAATACGATGTTGAAATATTTTACATCTAGCAATGATATTTTTAATTTTTATAAATTCTTTTGGTGTAAATGTTTAACAATTTTTATTTTTTGCATTAAACACCATTAATTTTATATTTATTTATCTAATTAAACATTAGACAATTTTTTTAAATTAAAGAAAAATGCATTGGCCCTGCCGGGGTTTGAACCCGGGACCTTTAGGTTTCGCGCCTAATGCTCTACCAACTGAGCTACATGGCCACTACGACATGTCAATGCATTTTGTTTATTTGACTGGTCATGATAAACTCATGAATTTTATCCAGGCAAATACGATGTTGAAATATTTTACATCTAGCAATGATATTTTTAATTTTTATAAATTCTTTTGGTGTAAATGTTTAACAATTTTTATTTTTTGCATTAAACACCATTAATTTTATATTTATTTATCTAATTAAACATTAGACAATTTTTTTAAATTAAAGAAAAATGCATTGGCCCTGCCGGGGTTTGAACCCGGGACCTTTAGGTTTCGCGCCTAATGCTCTACCAACTGAGCTACATGGCCACTACGACATGTCAATGCATTTTGTTTATTTGACTGGTCATGATAAACTCATGAATTTTATCCAGGCAAATACGATGTTGAAATATTTTACATCTAGCAATGATATTTTTAATTTTTATAAATTCTTTTGGTGTAAATGTTTAACAATTTTTATTTTTTGCATTAAACACCATTAATTTTATATTTATTTATCTAATTAAACATTAGACAATTTTTTTTATTGTACTCTGATAGGTTATTGTTTAAGTAGATTAGAATATTATTGTTTAAAAATAAAAGAAGGGGGATGTGGTATGATAAGGTTGGCAACGCGAGAAGGTTGGCAACGGGTGGACGCGGCCAGACATTCAGTAATGGAAAGTCAGCCATTACCGACACAAGTAATGTAATGTTGTGTGTAAATAATAAATATATATTAAATAAATAATAAACAGTGTTTAAATAATAAGTACAACACGCTCCTAAAGAAACCACACACGAAATAATGTTAATGTTAATGTTAATGTTAATTTAAAAAAATTGTCTAATGTTTAATTAGATAAATAAATATAAAATTAATGGTGTTTAATGCAAAAAATAAAAATTGTTAAACATTTACACCAAAAGAATTTATAAAAATTAAAAATATCATTGCTAGATGTAAAATATTTCAACATCGTATTTGCCTGGATAAAATTCATGAGTTTATCATGACCAGTCAAATAAACAAAATGCATTGACATGTCGTAGTGGCCATGTAGCTCAGTTGGTAGAGCATTAGGCGCGAAACCTAAAGGTCCCGGGTTCAAACCCCGGCAGGGCCAATGCATTTTTCTTTAATTTAAAAAAATTGTCTAATGTTTAATTAGATAAATAAATATAAAATTAATGGTGTTTAATGCAAAAAATAAAAATTGTCATATATTTTAAATTTTCTGAATTAAACATAATTTAGTATTTTTTATGTCGGACATTTTTAAATTTTTAAAAAACTAAATAATAGTTTAAAAAATAGTAATAAATAAGATGAAATGTATATCAAATAGTGCTTCTCTCTAATGTGTGCTATGAATACGGAGCAATATTACTTGATAATATTAAAAGCTGTTATCAAAAGTTTATTGCGGAATTAATCTGATGTAACACATTTACTATAGAAAACTAAAATAAAAATCTAATTAAAGAAAATAAAACAAAATCATTATTGTCATTATCTTCTGCTCGATTCTAGTTGTTTTATTTTCACCTAAAGAACAATCTATTTGGTACGGTTAATTTGTCGTTAGGTTTGAAAAGAATTTTTATCTCGGTTAGTTTATCGGCACTTTGCAACTGGCGAACTTTCAACATAAACATTATTTCTCATAGGATGTGCACAATGAATACACCCACACACACATACATGACCGCATTGTTAGTTGGTAGTTGCACGATGTAATTCAGCGTTGGTTCGCTCTCTGCGCTAGCTTCGGTCGAATCATCATGTGTAAATATCGGCAAAACACTAGATTAAAGTTTGCGTTTGCGGTGGAACGTAGCAAAGTTGCAAAGTGAAAACTATTTGCACCCGAACTGTTTGTTTGTTTTTGTTTTGCTGGTGAAGAATTAATGACTATTAAAAAGATATCGAAAAAGTTTATATGAAAGAAATCAAATATTTGTATATAGTATTTATGAATTAAATAGGATTAAATATGTAAATTGTAACCTTGATTTTTATTCTTATTTATTTTTCGAAAATAGACGACTACGGTTTCTACTATTTAATAGTTATCATCCGGTCTGGTACAGACTAAAAATTAATAGCATAATTGTAATATGGTCAATACTATCAAATATTTGTTTCAGTATTACAAAGTTTACAATAATAGTTTAACATAGTAAAAGAATCATTCAGAACTCATTATATTAAAATATAAATGCTTTAGTTAAAGTTCTGTATTAATATTTATGTATAATCTACGTTTCGACAAACTCAACGTCTGCGTCCATCAGGAAAAATGATACAAAAAATAATTAAGTGTATATTTACTTCACCTAATACATAATAGATCTAGAATTTTTCAAAAAATCAAAAACATCTCTGTTTTAATTGTATATATGTTCATGTTTTAGCGATAATGCGTATTTATTTACTATGTATATCAAATTTCAATTGAAGCAGTTGACTACTTAATAAAATACCTCTATATGACACGTAAACATACTTGAATAATTAATAGAAAAATAAAACATTCGAGCAGTATAATAATCAATGCAGTAAATTCTACAAACTTAATCAAATTTCTAATAATAATCGCAAAATTGCAGATACATTTCAAATGTCATTAAAATCTCATAGACATCTACAGGAGGTGCTCTCGTAGCAAACAGCAATTTATCATATATTTCCTCGTAAATCAAATTATTGTGCAAGTCCAGGTTTCGAAGAGGAACAGCACAAAATCATATAGTTCGTAGCAATTGCAATCGGAACGCGCACATCTCTTAAATTCCGAACGAAGTGAGTGGACAGCCAGCCAATCTGCTTTTTTCCGCCAATATCGTCCGGGACAATGAGATTAGATCGGTACGTCGGCTGAATTCCCGATAACCTAGTTTTTCATGTGAATTTTATGGTCATGTATTCATCGTACGAACGTACCGGACTATATGCTCTCTTCTTTCCCCATTACAGTTTTCCCAGATATGGCTGATCCAATTAAGCGCGCAACTGGACACCGTTGAACGATGCTAATTAATATCGGGTGTTGGTGCTAAGTTACGCCCCGACACAAGCGATAATTACATTGTATGTAGGACATTCTGTTACGGTTACCAGTACTCCCTTCTAGATAACCGGGGAATGATAACAGCCGTGGTAGACTGGTCACGTTACATTCTAACGATACTCCGAGTTTCATTTCTCTGTCTGTTTGTTAAATTGTTTTTGAAGTTTTTCTGGTTTTGCTGGTCAAATATTGTGATGCTACGGTATAGCAATAACAAATTTTTCAAATAATGACAATAAATATGGTGTTCTCATTGTTTATATACAATAAACAATAAATATTAATCGTAGGAAAAGTATTATAAATATTTCAAAATGATATTCATATTCTAAACCAGTTCATTTGATGAAAAACAAAATATATTATTTTATTTCAATATTAAAATGTTAATTGTAATTTAATAATAAAAACGAAAAATGCCTATCAGTTTGGTATTAGTATATTAAGAAAACATCATGTTACGAAAATAGAAAGTTATAGGTTTAAAATACCTAAATTTATGTTTATATAAATAATTATTTTTATCTACAGTTTTTATTTAAATATTTAAAATAAATTGTAATTTTAAAAAAACATATTGGTTTTTACTGACTGTCAGATATAGTGAGAGAGGTATTATAATCATACCAATTTTGAATTTTCGAAATTTTTACAGATAAGCATGATTTAAGCTTTTTAAAATATAAATAAACTGTCTTTACCATTGAACGGAATTTTAAGAAATATAAAATATAAATTCGTCCACCGAAAATATCCACTTTTGTGTTTTACAAATATTACGTAGCAGAAAAATGTTATAAAATTGTTGTATTAGTTATAACTACGACTTTTTAAGACGAGTTTATTTTTTTATAATTATTATATTTTTGAGATAATTTTTCAAATATCTATTTTTACATATATGTAGAACCGTTTCTATAGTTACAGTAAATTCTAAATTGTTAACTAATATGAAATGTTATTATTTTTTTTAATACAATTCAAGTATTCTTTTTACTGTCGATCGATTCTATGGTGGCCACAACAGATTTTTTAGTGATGCCATGTAAAAATTACAATCTTGCAAAAACATAAATTAATATAATGTAATTATTCGGCTTTAAACTAATTAACATTTTTATTAACATTTTGCATTAAATTGGATTCTTACTCTAAATTTGAGAAAATTCACAATTTTGTATAATTTTTTACATATTTTATTAAAATTTTCTAATAATATTATTAATATATAAAATAATAAAGTTATCAATTATGCTGTACACTTTATAACTAATAACATTAAACAAACGTAAGTTATAGTATCTTCATTATTCATGAAAACGATATGAAATCAATTTAGAAATTTTATTCAACTCTACACATTTCTATAAATCTATAAATGTGTGTAGAGCAAATCGTATAGGAATTGAACAATAATAATCTTTCCACTCCTATGAACATTATCTGCAACCGAAGTTCAATCAAGTCCAAATTCAATCCGGAGAAATATTCAATAATCAAAGACCTAGAATCGTCGTGAAATATCATCCGTGAAAATTAATAAATTACATCCCCAGCTAATAGAAAGGCGAGCCAATTTATCATAATACATTGTCAGCGGCAGGACGCATTTACAGCAGTGCGCGCTCGCATTCATTGTGCGCGCGGCAACCATGATGACGTGTTTCCGGTTCTAGCAGCCCGTCGAGTGTCCACTTCGCCATTCACTCATACTCCACCGCTATGTGCGGCGCGCCACATTCCAACACAAGGCAGGAGAGGTGGAGGCAAACGCAACACAACGCGTAACGAAATAATTCAGCCACGCTGGACAATGGCTGTGAGACAGACACTCAGTAAACTTTATCTCCGACACCAGGCCAGGCCGGTTGCACGCTCGAGGGAAAAGAATAACGATACGTATTATTAACTTTACAAAGATCGCAACGAAACAGCAAAAAAACCAAACTGGATAAAATTGGAATGTTTTTTCTATAATTGTGGAATCTGAGCAAGTTATTATTATTATTATTATTATTATTATGAAATATTTTATTTTGCGTTTGTTGTTGCAATACTGGGATTCTTCGAATTATTTTGCCTTCTCGTTCGTTTATAGAATTGTTGACAGTTATTTATTTCATTTTTATTAAATATTTTCTTATATAATATTTTAATTATAGAGTTTTTCCTCGACCACTATGGATTTTGCATAACAAAATAAGTATAAATTTTCAGAGAGTTTGCAGTAGTAGTATTGTTTAAACCACTGGTTTTAACCAATTTAAACCGTTCTGGTTTTTATTTTTAGCTAATAGTTTCAATTAAAAATATTAAGTCATCGTAATTTAATAAAAACGAATATAAATTATTTTAATTAAATAAAAAAATAAGCATTAGTTACATTATTATAAAATACACTGTACATTATAAATATAAAAAGATTTTAGGTTAAAATTCTGTTTAATTTTATATTAAAATATACATGATGATGATACACATTTAATATATCGAAATGTTTAATTTTAATATAAAATTAAACACAACTAAAACCTAAAGCTTTTTCATTTTAATATAATGAGTTCTGTAATTTTTTTACTATATTATTACAAATAATTATTACTTTACAATCATAGATTTTTATAAACATATCAAAGAATAATAAACAAAACTGACTTTTAAGTGTGTCTATAGTTTGAAGATATTTTTTTATAAGTTTTATCATTTTATAATTTACATCGAATTAAAACTTACCTTTTTAATTCAATGTACCTAACAATAAGTCTAACCTAAATCTTTAAGTGTTTGACATTTATTAAAAATATAAAAAAATACTACAATATATTATTTTGTTGTTTGATATATTTATTTTGTTGTGAACATTTTCCAATTTATAGTTCACTATACTAATTTTATAGTAAAATTTCTTATTTTTGTCGCACCATATTTGTTGTTTCGTCGTTTGTTTTATTAATTTTGTCGTGTAATAATAAAGTCCCCAATAAGAATTATACGTAAATTATTATTATTAAAAAAATGTGTAAAAAATAATTAACTAAATATAAATTAATTGAAAAATCATAAAATACTGTCGAAGAAAATGTGAAGAGACAAAAACAAGTAATCAAACATATTTACTACGAATTGAAAATCTGTTCAGCAATAAATGAAAGGAAAAGTTTACGAAACAGAAGCGATTTTGAACTCTTCGGTAAAATTTTATCGTATTGTAGCAAACTTGTTTCCCGTCGCCCGTTCCCTTTACCGGTTTCTGAACATGTTTTTAGTTACAAACTCATTTTCTACTTCCGTTCGTCGCGTCTCTCTTGTTTCTTCCAAAGCCATTTTGATTATTAGTTATATTTTATATTTTCTTTTACTCGCGATGCTTTCAAGAAACTTCTACCAAACTTCGGTAAATTATTTTCTAAATATTTAGTCGAATGGAAAATTTCAATTTCTTTTTTAACAAATTTAACATCTCATATTAATAATACATAAATATTTTTATTTTTAATTTTTTTTTTTTTTCAAATTCTTTTGGTGTATATGTTAAATTATTTTTATTTTTGCAATATTGTACAGATTCAATTAATTTTCTTTTACGAATTAAATATAAATTTATCTTTTCAAATATTTTGTATTATTTGTTTGCTCATATTAAATAGAGATTATAAATTTGTATAAGATACTTTAATATAAATATTTAATATGTAGGTGTTTCGTTAAATAATATTAAAGGTATACATCTGCATGAATGTCCGATGAGTAGATGGAGAGGTATAATTGAGAGTGTTTTCTAGTCCAAGTGTTAGGAATAGAAGTGCATGCATGAGAGGTATCATAAATGTGGATAAAGCAAGAGTTACTTTTTCAAATCGAAATAAAATTGTTTTGCCTTCATGTTATCTTTCATACTTAACTTAATCTGAAATGTAACAGAAGTAACGCTCAATGTAAACAAAGTGTACTATTTGACTTTGCAAAAAAATGTTGTCAATGGATGCAAATTAAATTTATTATATTTAATAACAAAATAGAATAATATGATAAATTCGTACATATTTAACTTTACTAAATTAAGATATTTGAATGTATTTTCGAAAATTTAGCGGATTGCTTGTAGAATAGAAGAAAATTTTTTTGTTTATTAGAAACTTTCATATTGCTAAGTTTTTGCCCTAGTTTATGACTACCAAAAATTGTTTCCATAAGACTATTCCTAAATTCTTATTTTTTTTATAGATTTCATACAAAATGAACAATTTTAACTTATTTATTTATAAGCTGTTGGGTAATTGTTCCAAATAAATAACTAACATAGATTTGCATTATGTTTCTCATAAAATTAGTAATAAAAAAAAATTTTTTATTAAAATTAAAATTATTTTTTTTGATTAAATGAAAACTTGTGACTATTTCACGTAATTGATTTTTGTATTACATCACAATTAAAATTTAACTAAGTTTATAAATTGCTTATCAATCAAACAGGTCTGGAAGGAATTAGATTATTTGAAAATTCGTACTCAATATTTATAAACGCGCGTCCAATTGAAAGCACAATATACATTTAAAGCGATATCAATAAAGTATAAAGAGATTTACGGGGCTTTGGGTTAGTTTTGTTCGAGCGGTAACTGATAGTACGTTATGTATATCTAGTCGAGAGTTGAAAGACGTATCTCGTTGAATTTTTATACTCTGATTAAATCACTTAGATCGTCCTGTACGTTGGATGGTGTGCTCGCTGCTCGTGCAGCATGCCCGTGGTACGCGCTGTGGAAAACGTTAATAAATTAAATTGGCCGTATAGCTTGTCTGCTTGCCTTGTTCGTTCGTTGGATTGTAGTAAAAGTCTGGACGGTAAAACGAATTACTATTCTTGTACGGGATTTTTTCTTCTCTTTTTTTCTTTCTTTCTGCGCTTTTTGTGTGCCCTCGTGTAACTTCACCTCTTTAATGCCGGACGCTATGCGACGTTCATCGTACTTGAAAAGTCGCATAGCATATATACTTTGTTACGCGAGAATCAAATGCTTGATTTTCATTTATATTGTTAAATAAAAAGCTTTAAAGTGCAGACAGAGTTCTCAGCTTAAACTTTTGCCTAGATAATTAACTAGAAACTTTCCGTTTTGTTTCATTCATTAACTTTGTTATTATGATCATAAATTTTAAAGAGTGCAATCTATATTTGGAAAAAATTCTACAGTATTTTTTTTTAAATTAAATACTAATTTCTATTTATAGTGCTTTAAAATATTGCCACATAATATTAAAATTATCATATTTAACATACGTATATATCGTTTAAGATAACAAATTGCATTTGAATGGCCGAGGTAATAAATATTGAAATATTTTTTAAGTTGTATGAATTTATTTATGTGTATTTTCCCCAAATTGAAGTCCAAATATATGAATGCGAGGGATTATAAATAACTGTATTGCATGAGTGTGTTAAATTCTATTATGGATTGCTATTTTACATATGTAATTATGCTATTATATTATGTACGGTGTAATGTTGATTTATGAATTTCATTTTTATTTTGTTTTAATTTATGTACACATATTTTGCGGTATTCAAATTTACTCAATTTTATAATGTATATGGCATGATTTAAATTTAACTATTTTCATATCTAGATATTATAATATTGTTATATTACTAGTTATCGTAATTTAAAATCAGTAGATAATATTGTTTAATAAAATTTGTCAGTATTCGAGTAAAAATTCCAATATTATTATATGTATTATAAATTAGAAACAAATTATCTAACTTGCAAAAAGGTACAGCATAATTTAAAAATTCGTTAACTTGCCAACTGGTAAATTTAGAGCAGTTGACAATCTAGTTGCCCAGTCAACTAATTTTAAAATTAGCTAGTGAAATGTTGTCATTTATTCTAAGAATATATTTTTAGCTAAACACAAAATTTTTTACTTATCTTAAGAAATAATAAATTTGGAAATAATACTTAATTGTACAACCGAGTTTTAGTAAGCTACTCTTACTGTGTATTTATGTATATTAATTTAATTTAATTTTTTTGTTAAAGGTACGTAATCTTAAAACAACTGGAATTATGAAATCATCATAAAGGTAACATTGTGCATATATATTAAAGATAATGTTAATTTTGAATTTATTATTTTATACACTTAATATATTAAATGTCCAATTTAGCATAGACATTTTGAAAATTATAATATTACTATAGTTAATTTTCAGTATTATATTATTTCATTAATTAAACAAAAAGAAAACAGATTATTTTTTAATTTTATTTATACGTTTATATTAAATAAAAATTAATTACAAAATTTGAAAGAAAATAAAAATGTTAGTACATACAATTTGAAAGCGGTATATAAAAGTTTTTTTAAAACTTATTATTTTAAAAATTCACAGAAAATTTTACTTTTGGAATTATTTATAATTGGAAACAAAAAAATTTTTGCTTATGTTCGCTGACTTTAAGATTTTTCTTGAAACTAATAAAACATTATTACAATTTTATATTGCTTCAGTAATGGAATTTTTTTGAGTAATTTCACCAGAATTAAGATTCATATAAAATGTAATTAAATTAGTTAAATTTAATTTAAAGTTCTTAAAAAATAATTTTTAGATAATATACAAGTTATGACAATTCGTTGCACATTTTTTTAAAACAAATTTAATCGAAAATATACATTAAAGCTGATTCATCCAACCTACCAATTGTAATTGCTAATATGGTTAATAATTATAACATACGGCAACGCTGCTCGATAAACTGACAGTTAATAGTAAGGACTTACATATTACACTGTTCCAAAAATCCTCTGACGTCACTCACTGAAAGCAGAACGTGTGACACGCAAAAAATTATTATTTTTAGAATTTTTTTAAAAATACACTAATATAAGTATTTTAAATAAATAAAATATGTCATAACATTGCTTTTATATAATCTTTCAATAATTCGCCTTAAAATATCAAATTTTACTCAGTGCAAGGAGATTATTAATAATTGTATAATTTCATAGATAAATTTTTATTAATGACAGTTCAAGGCAAATAAAAGGCTATATTCAGACAGGTGGTGGGAATACAAAAAAGAATAATTTTACATTCGATTTATTCGTTTAATACTACATATTTATGGTAACTAATTATTGGAAAAATTAGCTAATTTATGTACAATTAAGAATTTAATAACAATTTTCATATATTTACAGAATTAGCATATAAAAAAATTAATCAAATATTTAATTGTTAAGAGTAATATTTTTCTGTTTATTATTATTTTGATTAATCATATTTTTTTTCAAATAAAATTTATGTGTGAAATAAGAGAAAATCGCATTTTTCAAGGAAAATGATAAAAATTATGTTTTACAAATAAACCACATACATAAATTCTGAAATTAATACATAAGTACTATAATAACAAGTAACAACATATATTTTTTTGGGAAACAAAAAAATAATAAACAAAGAAAATATTGACAATTAAATATTTGATTAATATTTTTAAAAGCTAATTCTGTAAATATATAAAAATTGATATTAAATTATTAATTATACATAAATTAGCTAATTTTTCTAATAATTAGTTACCATAAATATGTAGTATTAAACGAATAAATCGAATGTAAAATTTTTCTTTTTTGTATTCCCACCACCTGTCTGAATATAGCCTTTTGTTTGCCTTGAATTGGCCTTAAACAAATAATAGATTCTGTATTAACTATTATATCTGAAGTTTATTTTGTAGTTAATAAAAAGTTAACCGAATGAGTTAGTTTTTTATTGCAATGCAAAATATCTTGTAATATAATACATAGAGTAAATAATGCTAACTGTATGTAGAAATGATATATATATATATATATATATATATATATATATATATATATATATATATAAAATTTGCAATGCAGTTGAGTTATCTAGATTTTCCGTGCTTGCATAAATGTTAAGTATTCATTTTCTCTACACGGCGGGAATACGAGTATTACATATCAACACTGTATTAAATCAGGATAAGTTTGATATATTACAAAATTTTTTTCGGTGTATATTTTTCATATTGCACGATAATCTAATATATTGCTGCCATATTTTATTTTCTAGCTAACATTAAAAATTAAATATTTTATATTATATCGTGTCGTATAAACTTTTAACAAGCAAAATTTTTAACTTTTTAATGCAATTTAACTATTTTGTTAGTACTTCAATATACTTAATGAAATACTTATACACACTACATAGTATATTATCTGTTACAAGAAAATAAATGAACTAAATATGTTATTGAATTTAAGCCAAATTTAAGAAAAATAGTCATATTACACAATCCTATTATTACCAATTAATTTTACATTCTACCGTTAAAATATTGGAAAAGTATTGTATACAAATATACATATGTATTATATTAAATTTATTTTTTATAGTAAATTATAACTTGATAACAAAAATATTGGTTGGCCATTGTAAAATGTTTTTATTTTTTAAACACTTAAAAATTACATGTAAAAATATTTACTGTTTGTTCTACGTTAAAAATAATTTAACTTTGAATAAATTTAAAATTTATTGTTGAATAATGTAACTATACTATAGGATTTATTCTTTGAATTTAATTTTCAAAAGATTGCAGTAGTACATTTATATACATAGAGCGCAGATTAGATATAGTTCTTTGCTCGTATACATCTTTGTATTTCGTATCAAAATAAGATATTATATTCAGATGTATCCTATACATTGTTTAGTAGAGAGCTCCTTTGCACTTGCCTATCTTCATACATATTGCACCGAAAAATGTATGTACCAGCAGCATATACACTTCTCATGTCAATAACTGCGCCGATGTTATTTACATATTGTACACATCAGTTCGAGACCCACTATTGTTTGTTACGTTTTATAAATGATATCTGCAACGTTTGACAGTTTTGCGAGAGAAAATTGCAAGATGCTTCTCTTCCAATAGGAAATAAAGTTAAAAGCAAAAAAGTGTAATAAAACTGTGATGTCGATACGGAATATCTGGTCGTGTTTTTGTCTATTTCAAACAAGTTGATAGTAAAAATATAATGTATTTTTCTTTCTCTCGCTAACAAACTTAAATTTATCGTAGAGTAATAAAATGTAATACAGTTAATTAGTAGCACTAATTCCAAAAAATAATTTAGAGAAATCTAATCTTTTTCGCACATTTAAATGCTTTGATATGTTTAATTATATTTCGTATTTTTTTTAAATTTTATTATATATATATATATATATATATATATATATATATATATATATATAAAGAAAATAAGAACGAGAGTGAATTAAGAAGATGGTGGGTAGATCTTGAAAATTTTTATTACCGACAGTCTTTTATGGTAAGGAAAGTATTGTAATCATATCAACTTTAAACTTTTCCAAATTTTTATAGATAATTAAGAATTAGACTTACAGTAATATGAATCAACAGTTTGTAATATTTACAACGGAGAAATATATTAAAAAAAAATTATTTAACAAAAGTTGTTGTGCAAGTTATAAGTAACAACCTTTATTTCAGACATGTTTTGATAGGACAATAAATTTTTATATTTTTTCACAGTTTTGCTATATTTTTTGTTTAAATAAATTCTAGAATTATCATGTCTGTACTGAATTACTGAAATATGATTGTTTTATATATTTTTGTAATTTATATATTTGATTTCAAATTATGGAGATGAACAGAAATTTCTTTCAAATTTATTATTTTGTTTATAAAAAAATATATAATTACAGCAATAAATTTAATTTTGTTCGCCTTTACTTTGAGTTACATATAGAGTTAAATATATACATAACAAACTACATTCAGTTAGAACAATTTTTAAACTGTAATTTTTTCTGAGCTGTACCAAGTACCAAGAAATTAAAATCAATTTATTTGACGAATAAATTAATCGTAAAACATTAATCTTAATAAATGAAACAAATGCAATATTTACGCGGTTTAAACACATTTGTGTTAGGATTTGATTAATCGCGTACATTATCAAATACCATTTTCCGTGCGAGTTTATTAGCGATTAGCCCTGGCAATAAACCTATCTCTGCCTTAGATTCACATTACGTTATATCACATGGCACACACACACACACACACATAATATCAACCGCGGCATCATTATCGCTACCTATTATCTCTCTTGGCAGCGTAGTTTTGACCGCTCAGCCCCTTGCACATGGTGTGTGTGTGTGTTTATGTGTGTGGCAATCATCAAAAGTACCCGCCGCCGACGACGGCTGATCATCAATCAACGGTGTCGCGACGTCTGAACGTCTCTTTGCCAATTAACGAAATACCGGAGACAATAGAGCAAGGATAGTGTGATTGATGGTGCATTCAGTTGGACGGGAGCGCGGTTGTGCTTAGTGCACTGTCGGAATCTATGTAGTTTTTCCTTTTCCTGCTGGATTTAAATTAAAGGATCTTGGCGTTGCGATCTCGAAAACATGAGGGGTTGGAATCGAAGGTTTTGCTTTTATTGAATTTGCTGTGGTTTTGTTTTGGGCAAAAGGTTTCCGTCTTCGATTAATTGACAAAAGTGCTTTCTTGTTCGGTACCTTACCGAAGTTTTAATGACAGTTTTAAGTTTAGTTTAAGAGAAAACTTTTAATAGCTATGAAAATTGATTTTTTGATTAAGTTAAAGCAATATTATAAATAATATTTTAATATTTAATAACATATAAGATGTTTCATACAAATAATTGCAAAATTTATCAACTGTTAATTTCTAATATAAATAATTATTGAAACATAAAAGAAAGTTGGTAGTTTTTAATGGGTATAAATACAATTTAAAAAAAAAAATTGTATATCAGTTTATTTTATTGATGAAAAATATACTAGCTAAAATAGTTGATTCATGTTACTATAAGTCTGATTCATACTTATCTGTAAAATCTCAATATGTCAAATTTGGTATGATTGCAATACCTCGCTTATCATATGTGATATGACGGTCGGTAAAAATGGAACCAAAATTATGAAAGTTTTCATATAGATCGATTTGCCAAACAACATATTGTTTTGTTCATGTTTTTGTCATAAATTAAGCTTCTGACTATATTTTTACACTAATTTTTGTAATCATGTATCTATGCAGGAATTGATAAAAAATTAATATTTTTATTTTGCTTTATATTAGTCAATAATTGCAAAACATGTTATATTTGAAGAAAAATTAAATGTCTGTAAATGAATAATTTTATGCTAAAAGATATAGATTTTGATGAGCTAAATTTATTGCTACAATAACAAAAAATATGATAAAAGATGACAAAGTTTATTTCAAATTGTACTAAAAGTGTTAATCTTAAGATTGTATTTTTTTTGTATTTAACAAATATCAGAAAAAAAGTAAACAACAAAAATTGTTTCATAATAATAGAGTTTATGCTAATTTCGATGATTATCTATTGTGATTTTTTTGCGAATTTGAAATCTCAATTTGCAATAATATTATTTTAAGCTGATACAATATGTATAATATAAGTGAATATATATGCTGATAATACGAAGCAAATATTGAATATTTACTTTGTTAATACAGTGAGTTGCAATTTGTAACAGATTTACACAGGATTTACCTAGACAAACAAAATGCAGTAGATGCAGTTTCGAAATATCTACTAATTTGTCATTTTAGTCGAGCATTCTATGGAAGGAAAATTGTGCACAGCTGGTTGCTGTGTGCAACGAACAGTGTCATCTTTGCGATGCTTTCGCAAAGATGACTGCAAAAACATCGAATATTATCGGTTAAATTGTACAAAAAAGCCCATTTATTATTATTTATTATCAGTAGTTAGTTACTATATAATTTGTATAATATTCTCAAATAATATTTCCATAATATATAGTTTAAACTATAAATAATTTATGTAATTATTTTAAACTATGTATTAGGATGTAACAAAAAATCTAATTTTTACTTAATAAAAAAGATAAATTTAACACATTTTTAATTTTTAGTTCCAGTTATACAGCTAAATATATTTTAGAAAAATATATAGCATTTCTCTCTAAATGGCAAGTATTTAAAAAAAAAAAATCTTGACTTCAAATACATATTTTCCTATTTAATTCTTGTTATCTTATTTTTAGTTTGTCTATAATAACCAAAAACGATGCTCATAAATAACATCTAATAAAAAAATTCAAATTAAACGCAAATTATCCAATATTTTATCTCTAATTAAAAGATAATATAAACACTAATTAGTAATGTAAAGTCACGTACATAATCGCAGTACCAAACATTGCAGTATTAAAAAGAAACAGAGAGAATAATCCAGTAAAAATAATAAAAGTTTTGTTAAATTATTAATGGATATTATAACAAGCCGTGAACAATTAAACAACACAAAATAACAACAAAACACCCTTGGTTCATACATACACACACACACATATATATACCTACATTTTGACGACAGTATTGTGTATGTATATTTGCGGTGTTCCCCTAAACGACGTGTCGACTGTGAACTGCTAAACAAGAGTATTCTTTAACAGAATCGGATTCAGGTGATTGTGTCCGCCAAAAACTTTACGGGTTTCTTTATATAGATAATTTAATTTTTCTTCAAGCATAATATTATTATTATGTTCTTTTATTGCCTATGTAGAAAGAGGTCATTATGTTACTAGTAGAATAATGACGTTATTATACAGTAGTTAGTTA
This sequence comes from Clivina fossor, assembly GCA_963966155.1. Lineage (NCBI taxonomy): Eukaryota > Metazoa > Arthropoda > Insecta > Coleoptera > Carabidae > Clivina > Clivina fossor. Next base: position 32,389,394 of record OZ014553.1, on the reverse strand, counting down.
TTATATACACCACACTGGTGGCAGCACCAAACATAACTACAACATTAAGTGTATTTATTTTGACATTTTCGACGGCCACATTGCAAAACTATTAGGTTAAGTTAATTGATAATTACATTATTTATTTTCGCTTGAATTTGAATTTGATTATTGAAAATGTGTGAAGAAGTGCAAGAAATGTAATATATATATATATATATATATATATATATATATATATATATATATATATCGCTTTTTACTACTTATAATATACATAATATACTATTATGTTAATTAATATACTATTATTTTACTATAATATAATAATTTATTAAAAGCCAGAGAAATTAAAAAAATAATTAACTTAAGTCGTTCAGGGAAACATACATATGTATATATTTATAAACAACTGTAACTAATTAAAAGCTTAAACATTATATGGAAATACTACCATTAATTTCTTCTAATTTTTTAACATTATAAAATGCATTCACTATCATTTTAATTACAATTTTAAATTTCTTTGTTTCAACATATATTATTAATGAAGGTAATTTGTTTTACCATGCTAAACCAATATTATAACGTAAATTTTTGGCCTCATTTAATCTACATAAATCCAATCTAATGTTACTTTTTTGTATAGTATTATAATTGTGAACATGTTCATTTTTTGTAAGAATTTGGACGTTTTCTTTTACATACATCAAACATTGCAATAGATACATAGACGGTAATGTAAAAATTTTTAAATTAACAAAATTTTGTCTACAAGATTTCCTGTAAATACAGCCAGTTGAAATTCTAATGGTTTCTTTTTGTAATTTAAATATTTTGTGACTCTCAACCGAATTACTCCATAATAAACATTTGTAGTTCAAATGACTTTGAATACATGCATAGTACAATGTTTTTAATGTTTTAAATGACACCACATTTGCCAGTTTTTTTAGAATAAAATTTTCTAGATTTATTTTATTTATAAATGTATTTGTTTTTCAATTAATTTCAGAATTTAATTAAAATCCTAGAAATTGTATATAACTGTTTTTATTATATTGCAGTGTATCTTCACTAATAAAACCATTCACAATAAACACAATATTTTCCGTTTTATTTGTTATTTAAAGTTAATAAATTGGATGTAAACCAGTCAGAAGTTTTTGTATTTGTATTGTATAATATTGTATATGTATAATATTGAAATATTTCTGGAATCAGTAATGATATTTATATAAAAATAAAATAGAATTGAATAAAAATAGACAAAAACATTTTTCAAAGAGTTTACTTTAGATTACGATAGAATTCAAACCAGAAGGCGATGACTGTAATTTTATCTAAATGACTATAAAAAATATTTTAAACTTTAATTAATCAATGATGAATAGCAATTTGTTCGAAATTTAGACATAGACTGAAAATGGACAATCGAAACTACACTGTAAAAAGTTTATATAATTTTACATGTTTTGTGAATGTAATTTTTCATAAAAAATGTAATATTATAGGTTTAGTTCGTTTAGGTTTATTTGCGGCAAAAAGTACCTGACGGCAAATAGTACCGGCGGCAAAAACACCGCGGCAAAACGTCCGGTGGCAAACAATCGCGCACCCTGTTTACATTATCCTAATAATTTATTTATTTAATTAGTACATGCACTTAACAGGCAGGAACTCAAGGTGACGACAACAAATATATATGTACAAAATACAGAAAATTACAAATATTACAGAATTAATTAAACAAACTGACAGTTACAGTATTAATAAGCATATTCAGAGAATCGGAGAAAACGTCTCTGGAAGCACACAAATTATTATAGGAGTAAAAGGACATTTTTTGAAAAGATTGGAACGAGCAAATAATAATAATAATATTTATTTGTTCATAACAGCAAAATACATTAGCAAAAAACAAAACAAAACAAAAATAGAAGGTAGATTGTATCTGTGCTTTGGTAGAAGAAGAAGGAAGGAGAAAGTAAAAAAAAACGCAAAAATATGGAGTCATCAGTAAGATTGTTGATTAATTTAAATATGAAAGTTAAATAGTAAAATAGCAAAATAGTTGTGTGAGATTACATACTATGAAGATTAAATTAAGAAAGCAGAAAAGTATATGAACAAGAATAAGGAGGATACATTCCAAACGATCTGAAATATAAAAAACTTTAAAAATCGACACTGAATTGTTTCTATTTCAAAAATAAAAGTATTATGTAACGAATTTCAAATTATTGCACAATATTCCAATCTCGATCGTACAAGAAAATAATAAAATGGTTTAATTGTATTAGGAAACTTTTACATAGATGGGTTTCTAATAAATCTTAAACATTTTTACGAATACAATTTAAATTATTGCATAGTATGTATTCTACTACCATACTCTACTACTAAACCTACTAATATAACCCGAACTTAATAGATAATCCAGTCCTGTTTCCTACTGAAGCTTTCAACTTCAGTGGTGAGCGCGGCTGAACCACGCCCGAGCGTTCTGAACCCGGCGAGCGAGTGGAGTCAGTCGGGAGCGCACGGCCACACGACGCGTCAGCTGGCGCAGCATCGAACGACAAATATGCGTTTTTATGTTCGCGCCCGTAATAGATACGCCTCCCCTGATGTCTGCGTTATTTTATTTTCAAGCCGCCTTCGAACCAAACCAAACCGAACGGAACGGAATATACATGTGTGGATGAGTCTATACGTGTGTGTGTGTGTGTGTGAATGTATTTGAAAGCGTTTTGCACAAATTAAATTTGAGGAAAAAATTAAATGTGGGGTAAAAAAAAAACACGCGAAAAGAATTATACATTTGCCGGTTTTTGCGTCATGATTAGGTTTTTCTTCTCGTTCGTTCTATAAATTGTTTATTTTTAGAAGTTTGCTTGGTCATTTTTATATTGAATTAACGAGTTAAAATGGAAATTTTTGACGTACGTTCCGAATTTTTTTGCGTGTGTTTTGTATTTAAAAAGTAAAAATATTAATGAAAATTTTATCAAAAATTTATTTTTCATTTTCATTATTTAAAAATGAGTCTACATTTTTCTTCATTCTGAAATTTAACATTAAATATTGATTATTTATATTATTTACATTGTGACATGTTATTAAAAAATACTAAACAACTTTGTTGTTTTTGACGCCTGGTTTCATAAACAATAAATAAATTTAATTCACAAATAAATAATCTTCAATACAAATATCATTTCAACAATTATTTACTACTAAATTATAATTATTAATAATAAGAATAACTAGTTTTTTTAACTATAGATTAAATTTATTTTATTTTATATTTATTCTATTTAAAAAATCTGTATCCGATTGCGAGATGACTAGTAAATAGTCGAAACCGCGTTCGTCTTTTTATAAAATAAATTAAGAATTGAAATCATTTCCGCATTGAATTTTAGTACAAAAGGTACAATTACAATTACAGGTATAATTCTATACTATGTAAAACCTTTAAATACGACAAATTATCTAGAAAATTTTATAATAGATTACTAGAAAATTAATATAAATTAGATAATAGATATAAAATTTATCTAAATAAGATAAGAGATAATTGTTTATCTAGATAAATCCGAACACTTGTGGTTCTAAACAAAACTATTTCTTAACTTATAAAAAATGAGGTAAATGCAAAACTCGATTTATCAGCTGTTGCTGGTTTAATTGCAGAGAGAAATTAAAACTATTCATGTCCTTTTATTGTGCTCTTACAATTTAGTAGATAGTGTAATTTAAAACCAACAACATTACGATTAATACATAAACTAATTTTAAGATTACATATGGTTGTGTGAATGAGATCAAAAATTTTTATATAAAAAAAATTACCTACAAAAAAATTCCAGAATATATAAACATAATACAGAAAGCATTGTCGACTTGTCAGTATAAAGAATTCGAAATTTTTTCTTTGCGCTGAAGTGTAAATCTGAAAGAAGTCTCATTTATCGCAAACGATACGTCGCGTTTGATATAAACCGTGATTGTGATATAGATCTCGCAACAGAGAGTCAGCAGACAAAAATCCGTTCGCGTTGTCTGCGTATGGGGAACGGAGGTGGAGGTGGACGTGGTGCGTGTTTGGAAACACCGCTCCTCGCACGACTGCTGTAAAATCGTAACTGTCACACGAGCATCTGAATCAACCCCCCGGATCGGAATGGAAGGCGAAGACGAAAAACGACAACACCAGGCACATCACACAGCCGAGCATTACATTCGCATGAAAAAACACACTCACTCAGACTGCCTATTTTTACAAACTGAGTCTACCCATTTAGACAAGAAAAAAATATATATTTGAAAGTTTTTCTATGTTGATAAATTTAACATTTTTAAATGTTCACTTCTCACTAACTAAATAAGAATAAATAATATGAAGTGAATTTTATAATATTTAAAAAGCAAATAATTATATCTAAAATTTTAGTTTTAAAAGGAACAGAAATAAATTTCTTGTATTGTCAAAAAGATAGTGCAACAAAAATACCATATTTTGTTATTAAAATTAGTCGCAGTTAATACTTTAAGAGGAACATATTTGTCCACTGGATACTTTGAGTACTTGAGTATACTATTAAGCAGAATCTACGCGGTCAATATTACTGTCAGTAATTTTTATTAGTAATACTGACAGTACTGCCAATAAATATCAAAATATTCGTATATTCTTCAATACACGATCAATAATACTGTCATTATTTTTAGATACTGACAGTATTACAGATGATTTGAGGTCTGATTTAGATCAATGATTAGGATTTTTGTTCTAACTGAATTGTGTATAACGCATATAATGTAACAATGTTGGATAAGAACAAATTTTATGTGTCCAGTAGAAAAACACAAAATTACAAATTAAACTCAATCACATTGTATAACTTCTAATTAAAATTTAACAGATACATAACTAAATTAGTTAAGTGATTATATGTATGGTGGCAGTACCAGATCTTCTAGAATAAAGCTGTTTCATATTGTATCCGGTATTAATCCACAATCTGGCTTACTCCGATTTATCATATATTATTTATAGATTACTATCAAAATAGATCATTATATACATATATTTTTAATGATATGTTAAATAAAATATCAGAATTAATTGCTTTACCCTAGTTTCAGTAAATAAAATACTTTAATTTTATAATAAAAAAAGATACTGAAATTGAAGGCTTTTTCCATTTTTCTATAGAAGATAATAAACGTCTAAATTTTATAACAACATAATTGGAAAATATTTAAATTTTTAATGTACGTAATTTAGGACTTCAGAGAAAGTAAAAAATAAATAATTATAAAATCCACATTTTTATAATCATTGAAAAATTCCGAGCTCATATAAAAGCCATTTAGTCAGATCATAAAACAAGCAAACAATGCAAAACAGATGCGAGTCGTTGAATATAAAGAAAATTAAAAAGACGCTGCCGCGCTGCGCCCGTGCCGCTTCGTCAAAATGAATATATGTAGCGTACTTACGCCGGCAGACAGCAAACATAAAATTCGTTATTAAAAACGTCTAAAAAAGCACCTCTACAACCTAACAAACTGTCAGATAAACAACGCGGCTGTTTTTCTTTCCACCATTATATTGTTTTGTTCGCGGGACTGACACGACGGCAATATTTTCAGTCGCCGCGCGGCGATTTTTTGACAAAATAAAACCGACGCAAGCGTCGTGTCGCTTCGCTTCTTTTTTTTTCTCGTTAGAGAGGCGTTGCGTAGCGCGGTGAAACACTATCTCTCGTATTAATTATTTTATATGAAAGCAAGGGCGAGCAAACGCCTTAATAAGACCGCACTCCGTCGAAATTATTACTTCGGCACTGAAACATTCATTTCAATTAGATGCAGCTGAAAAGGTTTACCGAAAATCCCAGCCTCTTCAGAGTTTCCAGAGATCGCCGTGCCACACGGCGTTATACTAAGAGAGATCTGCAGCCAATGACGTTACCGCTACGCCGCCTCGACTGCCACTTACAACAGCGGTAGCGGCAAATTTTCTATCTTATTTGCTCGCATTTTCACAAAGTTAAACTAATAAGCTTACTTTAATTAAAATACAAAGATTAGATCGCTTTACGTTCAAGTCTAAAAGTAATTTTAAATTATTGTTTTATGAAAATCACTTTGACGTTGGCACACTTTATCTATATTATACTTATTATGTTTTTAAAAATAATGTTTTCGTATAATTATATAAAAATATGCATTATCGTTTAAGATTTGGCAGATAATAAATTTCAAACTTATATTATAAAATATTTTGAATGAAACTATTTCTTTTTATTTATAAAATATCTTTTTTAATTAAAAAGAGTAATTTATGCAATCCAGTGATACCTACTGTTCTTACAAACTGAAATAACATCTGTGAAAAAAAAACAGTTTAAATATGAGTTTTATACAAAAATATTGATATTACTTGTAATTTTTCATAAATGGGTATTACCACTTTGATGCAAAGTTGATATATTTTCTTGAATTCATTATATTCAAGAAAACTGTCTGAACTTAATTGATTTTGTAATGTACCAAGGTTGGGTAATGTTCGAACTCGTATATATATTTAATTACTATTCTTCAACAATTTTCATGATATTTTTATGTTTTGCCCAGAATGCTTGGTTTTGATTCTGCCTCGGTACAAATATCTGGACTCAAAACAATAAAGATTGCTTGTTGCTGCTTCTAACATAATAAACTAGTTTTTACAATTGTTTATAGGTAGAATTAATTTATAATAATTATGAATAATTATGTTTTGAAATTAAGCTATTCACATATGTTTGCATAATATCAGAATAAACGTTTGTTATATGTCACTGTGGTGTAACACTATTACAAAGTACTTATTGTTATTTAAATTGCAAACACTTGACGCAGCAGATACTTATCATTTTAAGATATCTCTAAAAAAACATCTATCATGAACATTAAAATAGGTGAAAATATTATTTGTTTTGATTTTTTATTTGACAAATTATAATTTAATAAACTGTTATAATTATTTTCTTAATTGTAAAATTTATTTTAATGACAGACATTTTTTACGATTTTTACTTTTTTTTTTCATACATAAACAGATATTTTGTCTGCAGAAAATAATAATACTAATTTTAGGTTGATCCTAGTAATTGAATTTTGAATGTTGTGTATTAGCAACGAGGATCAAAAATATTAACAAAATAAAGTCTTGGTACAAGTTTTATGAGTATATTTTATTGCACAAAAGAATTTGAGACGTTTCGGTCTATATTAGACTATCTTCAGTCAATTATTTAAAAATTATTATAAAATATTGCAATTCTTACGTCATCTTTAATTATTAAAATTATACATGTAAAATTATTTTATATTGATTCAAACACAACAATAAAAATTGTCAATCTTATCAATATAAAATAATTTTACATGTATAATTTTAATAATTAAGGACCCACGTGTACACAAACAGAATAATGTAATAATGTTGTAAGAGTTGTAATATTTTATAATAATTTTTAAATAATTGACTGAAGATGGTCTAATATAGGCCGAAACGTCTCAAATTCTTTTGTGCAATAAAATATACTCATCAAACTTGTACCAAGAGTTTATCTAGTTAATATTTGTGATCCTCGTTTCTACAGAAAATATACAAATTATGTTTTTTAACAAACACAGAAAAAAGTTATTTATGATTTTATAAATGATATGTACATTTTAAAAACAATAATCCTATTTCAGAGAATTTCCATCTGGTTGAAAAACAAATATGTATCGCGGACGAGTAAATGTGAAATAGAGAAACTAAAATAAATCTTAATATTTACAAAACTGTTTTGTGCACGTTCATTATTTGAACAAAATATTTGAAAATAAAACAGTCGGGGGTGGGTAGGTCGGTCTAGTTTCAGTTCATTAAACCGTCATTTATTTTGTCCGGCCTATATGAAACGCAACCGACAAATTATTGCAAAATGCTCGCACTCTTCCAACTAAATGAATGAAGTTGTTAAATTTTTACGCGCATTAAATTTAAATCATTTTTGCGTTTTATTCGCGAAATGAGACAGACGTAAATTTTGTATAAGTTATAATTACTTTTGTTATAAATTTTCATGCCGCTATTTAGCATTTTAAACGTATTTTCATTTATAATATTTAATCACGCGTACTGTGAAAATTTCGCGAATTGTATTTCCCAAATTAATTGCGATATTATTCCGACCGTTTTGTATTTTATTCTATAATTGTTTATGAAATGAATGCATTTAAAAAAAATAATAGCTTTAATTTATAAAGTTTCGCGCGCGTTGACAATGTAAAATAAGCGTAGTTAGTTATATACACTCATAGTAAACGTTCGTTATATGTCATTGTGAAACTAGCAGTAAAATTATGACAGTCGTAAAAATGAGACAGACGCTTTATTTTAATTAAAAAAGGTGTAACACTATTACAAAGTACTTATTTTTATTTAAATTGCAAACACTTGACGAAGCAGATACCTACTTATCATTTTAAGATATTTCAAAAAAAAAAAACATCTATCATTAAAAATATTCTTTGTTTTAATTTTTTATTTGGCAAATTATAATTTAATAAACTATTATAATTGTTTTTTAATTATAAAATTTATAGACTAATTGTTAAGGTATAGTCAACATATGTGTATTATTAAAAAATAGGTATGTATGCAGAATATAATATGTCATAAAAAAAAATATTTTGGACAGAATTTTTTTAAAAATAAATATAAAAAAATTTATTTACTTTTATTATAAGACTGCAAATATTAAATGAAATTATCTTATGATGTACGAACCACTATACACGACTAACTCATAAATTTTATCTACAGAAATCATAGCAATTTGTATTAATTGAATATAATTGAGTTACGTAGAACGATCGTGTAGAATTCTTTAGTATGACTATTTGCTTGTGCGAATCAGTACTGTTGAGTAAAAACTTAATTAATATAGGAATTTTTATTTAATTGAAATATAAACTTACCCAATATTAATTTTAGTGCAAATATATTGGCCCGTATTCATAGCTTTTATATAAAAGTGCGTATATTTGATAAAATTTATTTAAAAAATATTAAATATAACTAAAAGTATTTAATGTGTAAAAATAGTATATATTTGACATAATTAAAGCAAAAATTAATATTAAAATTATTGTTACTGTTTTTAACTAAAAGTACTCTAAAATGAATGAAAATGAATACGCGCCATTGTTAAAAAAAAACAAATTAATTGAATTAGTTAATTAAAAAATGTATAATATAAACAAAAAATATTTTATTATTTATTATTTTTTTATCTTTGTTGAACACATTTAAAAATACAATAAAAATATTTAAAAAATTGTTTTTAAACCGAGTGTTTGCGGAATTAGGGCTACTCTAAATAACTTTTTTAATTAAAAACATAATGTTATAAAATTTTGCAGAGATAAACTAGTAATAGGGAGACGTAGAATAATATAAATTTGATAAAAATATCATTTTTGGTTTCATTTATATTATTCTGTGTCCATCTGTTTCTAGTAAATCACTCTAAATTTTATTAGATTAAAGTGTAATATTTAAATTAAATATTTAAAGGGAGAATATATATAAGAGATATCATGAATGTAGATTAATCAAAAGTTACTTGTCTGGATAAGAATGTTTTGAGGACCATTGATTTTCTAATCTAATCTTAAAAAAATAAATAGATTTTTTGACTTGTGTCACTATTCTTTGAATAGAATAAAATTAATAGTGAATTCTATTACATGAAGCAATAATAATATCCTTTTAAGTTAGCATTGTCACCGTGAATAAATCATGCACATTGCCTTGTGCCTGGGCCTCACGTACACGATGTGCAATAGCGCAATTTTGCACCGATCGCATTTGTTCGCGTCGCTTGATGTATACGAAGCCATCAACTAGTAGCCAATAGGAACACAAAGAGTGCGCGGATATATATATATGTGCCATTTTCCAAAACTAAACCAACTCTCGCTGGCAAACCGTGATTTCGTCGTTCGTCGGTTATTAATACGGTTTGTTGTTGATTCAAGTCGGCTGCTAGATGTCGCGTCGCGACGCTAACGCTAGCAAGGGATACTTTATCACTTTGGTCGGCGCACATCCCGACGGCGGTGGACAATGAAAGTACCGGTAGTTTATCACTGGTGCACCTCATATACCTGGCGATGAATAGCCGGATTTTTTCCTCCTATATTATTTCGCTTTTTTTTTGTCACCCCGGTGCTGAGGTTTTGCGTTAGATACCTCTTGCTTTATTTGCAGATGATGTTTATATTATTTTTGTTGTTATTTATGACATTATAATGTTAGTTTTTATGCATTCAAGTTTATTTAAAACTTTTACATTTTTTCCACTTTAATACAAACTTTTGTATTTTATATTTTGTATTAAAAAAATGTAATTATTATAAAACGTAACATTTATAAATTTATTTGATATGGTTTTGACTTGGTTTGACTTGGTTTTTAAATATTTTGATGTATAATTTGATTCCTTTTTTCGTTTTAGATGTTCTACACACTATCGTAAATGTACGCGAGCAAACCAAACCGCATTCATTTGTTTTATTTTAAAAAAGTATATGGTTTTATTCTATCTAATAACAATAGATGACTGCATTTGATATATTCATCAAATGTACATACATACATACACACACAATCACGCCATGTACCCAAAAGGGTGTGGCACAAACTCTTTTTATCATCCCGAAATCAGTTGCCTCCAAACATTCCTATCTAAACAAGCAACTTTCCCTTCATCTACATTCATAATTCTTCTCATCAAATGTAATTAGATAATTTTTCTATTGTGTCGTGTATTTATCTATTCTTATTAGTTGATTTATTTAAAGTATTAGCTAATTGAACTAACCTTTATTTGAAATAACTATAACAAAAAACAAATCATCTAAATTTTATTCATCTATTTAAATAAAAGAGCTTTAAATTGAAATTCTGTTTTATTAACAAATGAAAAGTTATTGTAATGTAGTTATTTGTATTTTGTTACCTAGTAACTTGTTCATATGTTTTGTTTGTTTATTATTTATGTATATTATTTGTATATAATACATTATTTAAGAATATACATGAAAATTATATTACAACACAGAATTTACATTACAATTGAAAATTAGAACATCACCAACTTATAATATGGGTTATATTTAGTTTTATTTAAATTTTTAGCTGGAATAGAGAAGTTAGATTTATTTCTTGTATTGTATTACAAATAAACAAAATAACAAAGTATAAGTAAATACAAGAAAAATTTAGTATATAACTAATATCGAAACATCCAATTTTAATATAAAAATAAAACAAAACTTGAACCTAAAACGTTTTTCATTTTAATATAATGAGTTCTGATTTATTTTACTATGTTAATTATTTAATTGTTAAAAGAAATGAATAATTAAAAGACTACTTATATTAATTGTCTTTCGATTTAAATTTTTAATCGAAATTTCATATTACGACGGTGTTAAAATATTAGAAGAAAGTCTTTTAACCATAATTTATTTGCGCCATTCCATTATGAGAATCCCATAGCAGGAGAATGATTTTAATTATTCAATACCGAAAGGATATATAGAGCATCCGTCGTGAACCTTAGCAGGCGCGACGCATATGTCGTCGGCTACGCGTTGGCGTCGACATTGCCACCAGGAGCAACTGTTGCTCCACCGCATCGTTACCAGGGAGAATTTTAAATTGCGATAATAATTTCATGGACGCTGAAAATAATGTCCACGCTGAGAGGGCTATAAACAGTTAAACGCGGTGAGCGGTAATTAAAGAATACGCCTCAGTCATGCCACATCACACACATTCACACATACAAACACAAAGGGTTGTGTTTAACATTGTAAGCGAATGTATATGGACAAGTAGATTTGTTTCACGTCAAATGAGATTTAAACTCGGTTATGAAAAGTGACGGATTATGAAGGAATGCATGTTTGTGGTGGGATTTGAATTGGTTTATGGTTTAAATATATGAAACTAATGCGGGAATAATTCCCCTAACTCTATTTAATAATAGTATTTTATGTAACCAGTGCATAAAGTAGCACTTTTTTTTATAAATAGGAAGTTTAACCGTAGGAGCCGTAGGCAAATAGAGTAATTTCACGTGTGAAAAAGACAATAGTTATTCTGCAACTGTCTTCAATTAGAATTAAATAGCGTTGGAGTTTATCTAGAAAATAAATTATTAATTTTTATTTTTTTTTATATAATTTTCAAATTGAATAGGAGTATTTTTTATCTAATCTTTTATAAAATTATCTAATACCACTTATTAAAGCTCAATATATCCAAATTTTGGTATTTCTCTTTGGATTAATTTTAAAATTAGTTTATGAAATATTGCCATTTATTCTGAGGATACAATCCTATTAAATCAAGTATAATTTTTTACTTATCTTCAGGATAAATAAAAACTGGAAATACTGATTTAAGATAATTTAATTATTCTATTTATAAAAAAAAATATTAGGCATTTGCTCTTATACAGGGTGTAACAGAATAACTATTCCTAATTTTCAGAAATGATAGAGTTCACTTAGAGAAACATTTTTTATTAATAAACTAGTGCCCGGAAATTTCTCGGTGTCAAGATACACTAGATATCGTTAAAAACAATTTTAATCATTACAACATCAAAGAGTAGATAAGTTAAGGAACATTTTATTAGAAATATAGTGCATTAAACTTTATAAAAATTGTTCAAAGTTACGACCACCATTTTCGATACAGAGTTGTAAGGATGTACAATCGACTGCCGAAAAAAAAAAAATTCCGGCCACTAGTTTATTAATAAAAAATTTTTCTTTATGTGCCCTCTATCATTACTGAAAATTAGGAATAGTTATTCTGTTACACCCTGTATAAGTACATACGTATAAATTTAATTAAATGTAAATTTTTCTTTGTAGATTCTATTGATTAAAATTTACTTGTCTGTGTAAATGAATAATTCTGATAATATTAATCTGCATACCTATATATAGACACTAGCCGAATAGCACATTACATTTTGTATAATTAATTTCAAATTTCAGATCTACGACTGTTGACTCTAATTTTGCAAATACAAAAACTGACAGTTCATTATTAATTGACAGATTGATGGAATATTGACATATAACATGAACAACTAATTGAAAATTGACCAAATGGAGATATATGTAGGTATTTTAAATCAAATAACGCTTCTAGCAAATTTCAATTTTAATTACAAACATATTTTATGAAAATATCAAATACTTTTTTATATGTATACATAATAATTATATTGAATTAATTTGAAATGAATATAGTTTAAGAATTTAATCATTTTTCAATAGATTATTTTAATTAACTATTTAAGAAATGCGAGGAATTTGCATTTACAGCATTATTAAAAATGTAAAAACTTTTATGAATGAATGAATAATTTTAATAAAAATTCATTTATCTTTTATTTATGTTAATTTATTATTGTTATTTTAATTTTTATCGATGAAAAATAAGAAAACGTAAATGATGAAATCTGTTTTAAAAAGAATTAATTTATAAAGGAATATTTCCTATTCATGTTATAATTAATTCAGTTTAAAATGCTGGATACCGAGTCTATAAGCTTAGAGTATAGTCAAATCATGAAAATGTTACTTAACACATTGAGTGTCATATGAGTCAATGGTTGTCTCACATATAATGACATTTATCTCTCAACTCATATCCTTGCTCCAGTGATTATATTTTTATTACTATTTGGGCATACAAAGTATTCATATATTTACATTACTTATTTAAAACAATTTGATGAGGAAATACGCTTGAAAAACTTATTTTTTTAATGTTAACCCTTTATATACATATATGCCTTATAACCTATTATTATATATTTAAATATGACAGTTAATGCTAAATTACAAAATAATCACAGAGCCAATTTCCATTGTTTTTTAAAAATGTAAATACGTTCTATCTATTTCAATTTTAGAATATAGTTTACAAAAAAAAAATTGAAACAGTTGCATTATGATATATTGTTTGCGTTCTTCCTAGCATTTGAAAAAGTACCTAGTGAATTTGATTTGTCTTGATGTTTGAAATCCATTTGCATTTCACTAAGTAGATGTTGTTTTCTCTTTGTAGCTAATAATATATTTGAGGCGAATGTAAAAAAATCCGCTGTCATACATTAATAAACGCTGTCTGTACCGGCTGCGACAAATGCCATTCGTTCGCCAAATACCCTGTCCCGTGATTTATGATCAACGAAAACACAAAACACGTTCTTTTTCCCATCTCTTTCTCGTCCGCGCGGGGGTAAGATGGAGGCGAGAGCGGGAATAATTCATTTCCATTTCAATTAAGCACTTCACTCTGACATCCTTGCTTACGTCCTTCCACACCCCCTACCTCGTTACCTACTCTACGCCGACAACTGCACACCGTAACTGCTGTCTTAAATTATTGTTCATTCAAGAATATAATACCTTTAATTAAAAATAAAATCATTTCTACGCCTATTTGTTTTCGAGGACGCATTTTGCCAAACTCATTGAAACAATTGAAAAGATAATGTTTATTAACATATGAGAACATAAATAATTGCTCATCGATTATTCGCACTTGCTATTTTCTTAATTTTTACAAAAATATTATTGTATCATGCATAAAAAAATGTTTATTAAAAAAAAAAACGGTTATTTCAACGTTATTGCAAATATAATTGTCATAGGATTACAGTAAAATACTAGTTTAAAAATCGAAATTATACGTGTAATAAACAAAGTGAAAAATATTGATATATAATAATAAACATTGGCTGATGCAATAAGCGTAAACTAATAGCGGTTTTAAAACAATGCAACTGACATAAGACCAAGACGAAACAAATGAATTAAAATAGCCAAATCTGGGCTTGTAGATTCACTCATTATTTTCATAGACTAGAACTAGCATGTAGAACTAGTTATCTCTATTTCGACTTTTTTTTAATAATCTGTTGCAATAAAAGCAATTTGAAATGTTTTTTCATATTTTTTCCTTCACGTCCACGAGAGGAGACCTGCATACAAGTTTTACTGTACATACGACTAAATACATACACAATCCACGTACCTATAAAAGTATGATAAATTATTTTTTTTAATCAGAAATTATTTCAGCCAAACATTCTTATCCAGACAAGCAACTTTTTCTTAACTTTCATTAATGAGACAGACCTATCATTTATACTTATTTATTCTTTCCACTTAGAAACGTTTGCTCATCCAAAATGTTCTTAATAATACCTACTCATATATCCATATGTAGACATTTACCTACAATATCATTCACATATATTCTTTTAACCAAACTATTTTAAAGTTCAATAGACTAAATAATTACGCGAAAATAAAAATTCGAGTTTTATTTAAGGAATTTTTTTTTTGTTTCCGCATTTTACCAAACCATTGAAACAATCAGAAGGATAATGTTTATTAACCGACGACAACATAAACAATCGTGCATTGGCCGTTTGCTAGTTGCCATTTACTTTGGCTAGGGCCCTGCTTGATGCGAGGTGACAAACAAAACGGGATGCCCTTTTCAATTTACGTCCAACTAGATTACATTAAAGCTTATGTTTGGACGGGGAAAAGTTTTGTAGGAGTTTTTTTTTTTGCAATTTTCTTTCTTTGGCACGCTTCTTTTAATTCAATGGCCGTTCGTACTTTGGGAGATTTGCTAATTAAAATTTAATTAGGAAAAATTCCACTTTCAGTTGCCCGTTAAACGATAGTCAAGTATTTTAAAATTTATTTTTATTAATTTTAAACGATCTGCTACTCTTTTATTCACAGAAAGTAAATGAAATTTTATTAATTTTTTACACAATTGTTAGAAATATGAGTTAATAAAACTACGAATATATAATATTGGAATTTCAAATATTTTCAATATATATCAAAATCTAATTAAAATTTCATGTCTTAATCAAGTATATTTACATTTAATATTTTTAATATTGTAATGGTTTTATTTATTTTTATAAATATTTATATTGAAAAAAAAATTCTTTAGGATTTTGTTTTGTTTATTTTAATTATAATATAATAAAATAAACAAAACTAAATCCTATATAATGAAAAAAGGTTTTTCAATTTATTAATTTTTACCGACCGTCATATCACATATGATAAGGGAGGTATTTTAATGATATCGAATTTTACATATCGAGATTTTTTTCAGATAAGCACAAATTAAAATTATAATAATACGAATCAGTTTGATCAACTTTTGGTAATTCACTGATGTTACTTCTATTTGTTTTACGAATATTTCGCAATAGAAATATATTTCGAAAAAAAAAAAATTAAAAAAGTTGCTAAAGAAATTATAACTAATAACTTTATTTGTAAAATTTTTCGATACGGCTAAATATTTTTTTTGTGTTTAAACTTACGTACTTACGTCAATAAGTCTCTCTAATACTCAAACTAGATATTTGTTTGTTAAAATTGCATTTACGTACTTACATTTTTTTCGGAAAATGTAATGTTTTTACAAACTACATACATTGTACCGTTAGAATTCGATAAAAACTTCGGAAGGCGATTCTTTTAAAACTCGCATTTGCAAGTAAATTTGTCATTGGGCAATAAAACCGAACCGACAAGCAGCCCGTTTGCAGTTTGCATCCGACACGAAGGACCAGCTCAAAACTTATAAAGCAAGTGAAGCAAGTTTGTGTGTGCGCGTCCCATCATCTGCACATTTAGTTTAAGCTCTATGTCTGGATAACTGAAACTATGCGCCATGCATTAATATTATATCTATATTATATCTATGATACGTAGTATGCTTGAGTATTGTTCATGCATGATGATGCGTATAGTGGAAAAACGCGTCTCATGCTTGCTGCTATGTCCTGCTAGCTTTGTGTCCCCATCGGCCACTTGACCGGGTCATAGGTCAGCGTACGGTCCCAGGTGCACCGTAATTAGGATATAACTCAGGTATCGGCCGTTAGGGATTGTGGTTAGCCAGCTCCCGATGTTATTTAAGGCTTGTAGAATGTGCGCACTGCGCTGCAAGATGTTAACGGCACAACCGTGTTTGCCGATTAATTGCTTTTACTAGACGATATAAATTTCGCTATTAAAATGCATTATACCTCCACGCTATGCGATTCACTTTTCTAATTAATATTTAATTATTTTACATTTTCATTATAATTCATTAAGCTAGCAACAATAATTTGCAAAATTACTTTTATTAATATAATAGATGTAGACAAATTTTGAAATACAATATTTATGGAATAAACACAATGTACTTTTATTATAATTTACTAAAATTACACATATATAATAATATACACATATTTAAACACATATATTTTGGGTACTTTTCAAATTTAGTTTATACATCACAAGAACATTACAAACATTTAGGTATGCACCAACTAAGATTCGGACCCGAGTCCGCGTGGTTACGAGCGATATTAAGCATCCATCTTAAACTGTAGTACATCTAAATTTATTGCACAGTATTAATTGCGTAGACCAAAATTGCCCAGGTATTTCGTAGCGTTTGTTTGGAAACCAGAGTGAGGTTCAATGCTCAATTTCGTCTTGAGTATGCGCTGGTGAGTGGAATCTGTAGCCAATAAATTTTTAACTGCGTATTAAAAATTACAATTATTTCACAAAATTAATCTAAATAAAAAATTAACAAAAATAAAAATAATACTTTATTAATTTTAATTTTTTGTCATTTTTATTAAAACAAAAACTTTGTTAATAGTATGAAATTTTATTTGTAGTTTTCGTAATCTTTACATATGTAAATTTAAAAAAATATTTTTATGCTAAAACCCTCAATAACAAATATATTTTATAATTTTTAGAAGACTATTTACAGTTTTTATAATAGTCTCCATCATATTTTTTTATGAGTCGAAATATTTTCAATAACAAAAATTTTCTTTGACTTATTTGAATTTCTTAGAACATTGGAATCTAGAAAAATAAAGTTTTTGCAAATTTTTTTTATATTCTATTGTTTAATAAAATTTATAAATTAAAATCATATCTACAAAGAAATATACAAATTTATGTTGTCTTTGTTCTATTTATTTCTTGCTTCAAGCAGAAATCAAATTTATTAAATATTACTCAAAGGATTTTTTAAATTAAAGAATCATAAAAAGTCTACAAAAATTATATTAAAATGAATTTACGATGAATGTACGAAAGAATTTCAAAATATACGAAACTAAAATATTCATTTAAAACTTTTATAAAAAACTAAATTAAACATGTATGTATATGTACGTATTATGTTTACATGTATTAGTCTTTTTATAGTAAAATAAATATATAAAGGTATATATAAAAATTAGAATAAAAGTGCAATGCATGCAACCATTGCATTTGCAGCATATAGTTCTAGTAAACGAAAAAATGTGCATTGTTTGAACCTTACTTTGTTTGATGTTTTGTAGCCGAATAATCCCGAGTCATAATGGTTTTAAAAAACCGCTCTTTTGTGTCGGTAACAAGTCAAATTACCGATCGGCAAAATGATTTATTATCGTTTTTCAGAGAATCCCATTCGGTTTTAACCAATGTGTGGAGTCTACAAAAAAATCGGTCAACTCTGACTTCAGCTCTATTTTTTTTTTAATTTTTTAATTTTTTCTCTGACTCTGCGACTCCGACTTTACACCCCTGGTTTTAAACTAGCCGCCGTACCAGTCCTGATTTGCCACACAAACAACAGACTAGAGGTATTATTTCGGACAATGAATAAACTCGATGTGCAAGTGAAATAGCTTTATTGGACAATATTCGGTGAATTCCGATAACCTTAGGACAACAGTATTCTCGGAGCATTTCTAAAATAGTGAATTTCTCTCACAGTGACATTTCTAAATATTGATTCGGTTCGCCCGGGCGAAAGACATTTGCTGGATGGTAGTGAGGTTGTTTCTAGTCACCGCAAGCAATGTGCGCGACCGGAGTAAATTTGATTGTTGAAACGACGAACGACGAAATGATGTTAACTTGCGGATTGCCGATGAATAAGATGCCAAATCTAAAGGTTTATCTTCCGAAGAGAAACACGGAGATTGTCGCGTAATCAAATTCTGGTTTATCGAAATGATTTTATTACTTGGATTCATTAGAATATCGCTCGGAAATTTCTCTTTGTACCTTGAATATTTGTCTTTTATTTCAGACACAAAAGATAAAAATAAATGTTTGTTGTCGTCTTCAATAAAACAATGTATCATAATATACTATAAGTTATTTAAATTTACTATAAATATAACATTTTAATTAATTTAATTTTTTTTATAATTAAATATTGAACTTTGATTGATTGATTGTTAAAATATGTATATACCATATATTAAAATTATATTTTTGAATTTATACACGAGCATGACTTGTACTATACTATGACTGTGATGTTGAATTCATGCAGACCAATTTCATCTACACTTTCAATTACAGTTATAACTTAAATTTAAATTACAACTATTGATAAAAGGCAGCATTCGTGCAGTATAAAATAAGTTTATTTGAGGCATGACACAAATACTGCTCATATTATGTGAATGTCATCTTTTTAAGGTTATATTATGGGTATTTAAGGTTAGATGAAGATGAAATAACAGATACTTTGATATTTTTGTTAGAATCGTATTATTATTTAAATAAAACTAGAACTAGAAAATATAAAAATTGGTTATTTTTTTAAGTAATTATTAATTTAAGTAAAACCGTAAATGCAATTTAGTTGTACGAGTAGTTTAAATTGAAATTGTTTGAAAGTTGTCTGCATGAATTCAGTATTTAATTATTAATTTTTTTTATTGATAAGAAGATTTGTATATATATATATATATATATATATATATATATATATATATATATATATATATAGTTATTTATTTTTAGAATGAGTGAGTATCTCCTAGCACTATGCGCTTTGGAATAACGGAACGAGATTTTTTTTATCTATAATTGAACCCTAGCTGAAGATTCTTCAATGCTTTGAATTCCGATGAGATAAATTTTACATAATATAATAAAAAGCACGAATGCTTGCTCCGGTTGTAAGCAGTGATTCAAACAAACAACTTCTACAAATGTAATTTTCCTTGCAAGTTAACGATCCTCTTAAATAACAAATCAGTTATCTCTCTCTTTCTCACTTGCTCTCCTTTTTTCATTCCATTCTCTCGTTTCTCTCTCTCTTTGTATGTGGTGAGGAAGTATGTTTGTGTGTGTGTGTGCAATGGTATGTAGGTCAACCGGGTTTTGACTTCTGCTGTTGCTTTAAAGCACATTTAAGTTTTGTCGTAGCGCGTCGTTCACTCGCCAGTCGTCGTCCAGTGCCAAGTAAATTGTGGAAAAACTTGATGAAATACTTATGGGTGGCTGGTGCTCGCTTACGCTCAAACTTTTGGCGCTTGGTTACTCTAGTTTTATGAACTAGTACTGAAATTGGAATATTTAAACGATTCCTAACAGTCCCTGCTCTACTTCAGTTAAATGCTATTTTAGTTTTCAACTTTGTTTTGGAATTTAGAAGTATATTTCTGATTGGGAGAGAAAGATTTAAAATAAGTTTTTGATTGTTAACAAATTTTTATGCAATTGTTTCTTAGAAGAATAAAAATAAGTTTATAAAAATCTCAAAACCACACTATAAACTAAAATAAAGCTAAATACGTATTTCGGAAGCTAAGCTCCCATTTTTTCAATAGCTAAATAAAGTATACAAAAAATCTTACCTGTGGATAGTGGATAATCAGATTTATGCCGTAGAGTAGTCAGGTGCAAAATGTGTGCCAAAAATTTTTGTTTTTAGAACGAAAATTTTTGAGATTGTCAAATTATTGGAATAGTTGATAAATATTTTATTTTGATATGTAGGAAAATGTAATGTAAAATAAAGTTTTTCAAAAGTATACACTAATTCTAGCCTCAAGCCACAATTAACTCATTTTTAAAATGGTTTTAACCCCGCAATTGCTAACGCAATCTGATACATAATTACTTTTTTAAACAAAATTTTGTCTGTTGAAAAGTATTGAATTTAATTATTTTTTAGTAACGCTCGGTCCTGTGGTGGCCGCAGCAATTTTATTATTATTAATTATTATTATTATAAATTTTTAGAAGATTAGTTTTATTGTAAATGATATCGTATTACCGAACGAGAAGAAATAATTGCGATTAAATACGAGTATTTTGCTGATCGTAAATCCTACCACAAATACTTCAAAACTGATTGCACATCTTGTTATCTCGTTTTCGCTGACGAAAAGAACCAGCAGCCGAGAGCAAAGCGAGTAAAAATACTATCCTTTGTGGCGCAAATCTAGCAAACGTCTTTTCTCGGTTATATCCGATTTGCAAGCATCGTCCATTGTCTATTTTCATCCAGCTGCATCGACGAAATATTTGTATATTTGTTGTATATTATAAGAAGAAAAAGGAAGATCGTAGCAGGAGCAACAGCAGGACAACGAAAAGATCATGTGTGCCCGGTCACGGTTCTCTATACCAGACATATTCACATAAATCTCAAACGGCTTGGTCCGTGCTCACACACATACACAATAACTTTTGAAGTTTTCGCCAGCAATAATGTTGACCCTTGCGCTGATTTCAGATCGACGAAAATTCGGAATCCATGCGATATTGCTTACAGGACCGTATAATATAAAATCCAAAAAAGCGGGTTTATAAAATTTTAACACAAGCAAAGTGACTTAATACCAAAACTGATTGCGACAAAACGCAATATATAGTGTATGAGGATATTATTATGTTGTCAATACCGTTTAAGTTGGTAACATTTAATTAGCTTTTTTTTAAAAAATGGTATTATTATTGTTTTTTTTTTCTGTAAATTTGAGGATTTTTTCAATTTGTTTTTGAATTTAAATCTGAAACATTAATTTTATTTTGATGTACGTGGAACAGAAATTATAATTATGTAAAAATAAAACTGTTTTAGGTTAAAGTCCTGTATTACTATTTATATTTATCGACGTTTCGACGAAACTCAACGTCCGTCTTTATCAGAATAAATGATATAAATGATTTATATCGTTTAACCTGATGAAGACGGACGTTGAGTCGATTTTAAGTAAACATTAATACAGAACTGTAACCTAAAGCAGTTATATTTTAATATAATGAGTTCTGAAATATTTTTTTACTATGTTATAAATATATAATTGACATAATTATGAATACCAAGTTGTACGTATTATAAACTTTATATTGCAGATTGTCTACATGTAATTGCACAAATGCATACATCATCAAATATGGTGGACAGAATAGCGATTATGGCGTAGCCTGTCTTAGTATTAATTTACCTTGAACATAAGTTTAAATTATTATTTTTTAAATGAATTTTTATAAAAAAAAATAATCTCTATATTGTCATACAGTTCAGTTATTGCAATACTGTTACCTATTTCTTTTATATAAGATATGAAACTAACAATATTCGTAACTATTTAAGGGGTTTTATCTTGTTCATATTGTATTATTATCTAAACTATGCTAGTGTGTAAAGTTTTAATTCGATTAAATATGTAATAGTTGGTCAAAATTGGATCATAAGATTTGGTCGTATTAAGTAAAGTTTGCAACATGTCTTAGAGCCGATATTTTGTATTCTGGTTAAGACTAACCGAGATTTTAAATTAACCAGGTATCAAAGTTATGGTTAAATTTGATAGATAGAATATATAAATTTATCAACTACTAATGTACCCAGTACGCAAAGTACAGAAAATTTGTCTTTTTAGTCAAATATTAAATTTAAACTATCGTAATTAAAAATACCGGCCCTAAAAGTAGTAAAATTAAATCTTTAAAGTTCGATTTCATAAATACTGATTAAATTTTGCTTTAGAAGTAATAGTTATGATAGCAATGTAGTTTGCTTTATCAGCCTCATCCGAGTGATATAATTTATTTGAGTAAGTTATAGCTATAAAATAGCTATACTTTTTCTAAAACTTTGCATTAAAAATAATATTTTAAAGATTTTTTGATGTTATTTGAACATGCTTGCATTATAAATAAATAAAATACTAATTTACTTATTTGTTTTATTTATTATTAACAAAATTAATTATATTTATCGGACAATTTTCCAATATACACTGACAGGATATTTTCGGAAAATGAATTTAATGGTTTTTTACAGAACGCCAATTCATAAAATTGAACAAAAATGTTTATAAGTGTATTTAGTGAAATTAATATTTTAAAGTTCAGATTTCTTTTCTTAAAATTTCACAAGTTACTCAGTCATCGAATCGGTTATTAGACTATGATCAATGACTGAGTAATTTGTGAAATTTTAAGAAAAAAATTTTCAACTTTAGGAAGTTGTTATATTAATTTCATTAAATACACTTTTGATCAATATTATTAATAAATCTTATGAATTTACTTGTGAAATAAATTTAATCAGTGTTTATGAAATCGGGCCTGAAAAAATGATTTTATTATCATCAAATAAATATTTTAATTATTGGTATTAAATAATTTTGCTGTATCATTTAGTTAAAATTGTATATTATTTTTGTAAGAGTAAATAGCAATGAAATTTGATTGTTACTAGAAGCAAAAAGGTGTTATACCGATTTGTTGTCGCGAGTTTTGAAATGTGTAAATACGGTTCTGATTACAAAACCGACGACTAGAAGAAGAGAAAGGGGAGAAATGGTTGGTTTTATCTAGAGATAGCAGAATGGTACCGGACGTGACAACAAATCCGGCGCGCCAATTTCAAATTGCGTTTGTATTATTGCATTGTGTTTCTCGGTTTTCATACAGCGATGAAATTGCATGACGCTTCCTTTGCTTTTGCTGGCAAGAAAGGAACGTATTACAGTACACTGAGAACTACTATTGTCTGATATAAAATTTTCATATTTTAAATAGGTTTTTACTATTGTTCTTATAGGTGTTGTATGAAGTAGCACAGGGAAATTTTCCTCATTTTTTTACAGTGAAATATTTATATTATTTTTAGCCAAATACAAAATACACGATTATTGTTGTAAATCTGCAAATAGATTATAGCATTGCTGTTATTTCTAAAATTTAAGGAAATTATAATAACATATAGAAAGAAATTATTAATGAATTTATAAAATGAATATGGACGAAACGAAAGTTACTTGTCTGGATAGCAATGTTTGGCGAAAAATAATTTCGATATAGTGAAAAAAGTTTGTGCCATATTCTTTTGGGTACATGGCGTGATAGTGCTGGTGCTTGTTAAAAGGTTTATTTTTATACAGACAAACCATATGAAAAATACTTTGGGTACATAAAATATTCAATATTTTTTTAAGAAAATTGATTAAATTTATCACTATTTGTTAAAATATTAAAAAAATATTACAAAAAAGTTGTTTGTTATATAATGCTATTCCTATGTACAAATTATTAGTACAAAATTTAAAAAATATATATTTATTTTTTTCTTAAATTTTAATTGCTATTTAATTTAATCGGATTGTTGTGTCCTAATAAAAATGAAAAATGTTTTTGAAATAAATCTTTATATGTTGGTTAGATATAAATTTTACCGTTTTTTACTGTCTCAGAACACTGATTAAGTTTCTTTAGTATTATAATTAAACACAATGACGAATTGAAATTGTAGATTTGTAAATAATGTTTTGTTTTGTAAAATATGAAAGAGTTTATTCATGCAAGTTGTTATCGTATTGTAATTGCGTATCTAATTTTAATATCAAAGGAATATATTGTGTTTTCAAAATGATTTTTATATGTATTTATTCATTGTTTCTATAAACTGATCATCATAAATGTTTCTATAAATGCCAATATTTTGAATAATACATATATCAGTAGTAATATTATTGAAATATGTAGATAGAAAGGTAGCTTTTGATAATGTATACAGGTAGGTATGTTCAGAAACGTAAATAATGTCATATCAATTATATATTTTATTTTATATACATATGTCAAACATGTTTAATGTATCGAAACCTAAAGTTCTTTATTTTAATATGATAACTTCTGAAAGATTATTTACCTTGTTATTGCTTATTATTTCTTAAAAAGCATATAAAGATTTTTGTATTTTATATTGAAATAAAATAGCTTTTGGATTAAGTTCTGTTTATATTTATTTTATTAAAATATCGGCGTTTCGATATACTTTACATATATCTTTATCAGAGAAAACTAATGACAAATAATAATCATGCAAAACACAGAAATAACTTACTAGGTGACAAAATAACTAGATTAAAAAAATATAATAATTTATTTATAAATTATTAATTAAAGGCAGTCAAACTTATTTAAATCAAAGCCTTCACAAGCTGACCGAACCTTTATAACAGATTTTTAGCATATTTTTCATCAACAAAATAAAGTAATATACAAATATTTTGTTTAACTTTTCAACGTAGTTTTTATATTTCTAATAACTATACACTCATTTAAATATGAGAGCTGATTAGTTTCAGCAAACTTCCCATGGGACATTCTGTATTATCTAAATTTCCAAAACAAAGTATATCTCTAAAAAAAACAGCAGCATTTTCTATAATGCGGTCGTCTGCATCCAATCTGAGTGCCATCGCTTGCAAGGGTTGCACACGCTGAATGACAATCACGCTCGTAAATCAACGCTAACTAACTCCACGCTAATGTGATTTCAAATAGCGCGCAAGCAGCACTATGTAAAGGGGGGCGGGGGAGGAGGTTGGTTGGTATGGGTTTGGTCAAACAGAAATAATCTCTCCCCTACTCACCCCCGCAAATATTTCAACGTGAACGTGGCGCGACAGAACGTGTTTACGTATGTACGACACGCACAACGTGTTGTGCCACGCCCGCTCGTGTCGCGTCCTTGTTTGCGCTTGGGCTTTTGGCTCGCTCCGGTTTTCGGGTACACTCCGGAACGAGTCGATAGATGACGTACCGCGCGCGCGGACCTGCTAAATCCCATGTCCCCTGTTATGTAGTGTTTTGTAACTGGACAACTTGATGGAAGGCTCCATCGTTACGCAGCCACTCAAGACTTTCACGTAGCGGGTTTTTTCGGTCAGTTTCAAGAGAGCAATTTGTAGGTTTTCTGTTCTGAATTTTCGTATTTTCAACGATTAGATTACCAGCTGAAAATAAGTTAAGATAAATGTACATATGCGTATTAAATCAAAACATAATTTTTACTTTTGTAATTAACTAGATAGAAAAATAGTAAAAAAGAATAACAATGTAGAATTGTTATATATTATAATGTAATTACAAATTGCTAATATTTTATTTAACGTTTTTGCAACTTTTAATAAATTTTCAATTATATAAATGCCGGAACAGTTAGTAATTGATTAATTAAATGTTTTAAAATTTATACAGGTACGTTTTTCAAAATAAGATTGGAATTTGAACATAAATATATAAATACCAAGAAATAGAAATAAAATTTTTGTATTTTTTACTCCAAAAGTTGGCAAACACTGCCCAAAAATAAAATTTTATAATTTTGTTAGTATTAAAAAATTTTAAAATTTTTTTTTAATCTTGAATAAACAATAAAACTGAAATAAAATTCTAAAAATTTTAGTTTTTTTTTAATTGGCAACACTATAAGGCACTAAAATTATATAATATATATGGGCACTAATAGAATCTTCTATAAAGATTTGATTAATCTGGGATAAATAGTAAAGCCAGAATTAAAGTTTAAAAATTTTAGTAATTTTTTTCTCGAAAAGTTAGCAACACTATATTAGTAAAATAAAATAATTTTTCTGGCACTGGAAGAATATTTTGTGAAAATTTGATTAGATTTGAATAAATACTCGTAACGTAGCCAAAATAGATTTTTAAAAACTTTAGTAATTTTTTTCTCGGAAAGTTGACATCACTGAAAAAATTAAATCACATGATCATTTTGGGCACTAAATGAACCTATTTTAAAAATTCTATTAAAATCGGTTGAATCGTCTAGGATTTATATTCAGTACAGAAATTATTACTTATTACAATAACTTAAATCACAAGTTTCCAAATTAACGACAACTTTTCAGAATTTTTGTAATATTGATATAAATCAGGAAACAGTTGGAGAAAAAAACTCGAAAAACTCAGGTCACGTCGCAGCGTCCATCCTTGCGACAGTTTATAGCGTTTGATATGTGACAGCGTTGTGGCCATTTTGGCCGACTGTCCAACTATCTTTTCGTCTCGCAATGTGTCCATTGTTGTTGCAGCCAGTCCAGCGTAGTCAAATTTATTCGTTGAATTTTTAAAGCTTCCAAACACGAAACAACTTTGAAGTGGAAAACGCAGTCGACTTCAAGCGCGCATATTGTTTTAACCTAAAAATAACTGCGCGCCGCGTGTTTTACATATAAATGGATTTTTGTGGGGGGTTGAGTGTGTTCGTTTTGTTGTTGCTGTGACCGATTCTCCGATTTTTCCCGGGGTCCGTGTATATGCATTATGAAATTAAGAATTTGATCGTTTTTTTTTTTACGTTTACTATCCTGACACTATACAGCCGCTGATGTGTAATCGTTTTTAGTTTAATATTCAAAAACAACATTTTGCTTAAATGAAAAACTTTGTTTCCCTGACCCATTTTCAACAAAAAAAATATATTGAAATATTTTGCAGAGAAAATTGAAAATTCTGATAGTTATTTACTACAATATTTAATAAATTAAAATTTTATTTGTTTTCATAATTAATAAATTTTTTTAAATAAAACTCGTATATAGAAATTTAACTAAAAGTTTTTGCAAGCCTTCAACAAAATTACGATAATGTAAGAAAATAAATGTTTATATTTTTATATTACATATTATATTTTATCTGAAGTTTAAAATACCGGTTTTAAATTATTTAAAAAAAATAAATATCATTATAATATCGTAAATTTTTTTTTAAAACTATATTAAAATAAAATGGCTTTAGGTTGTAGTTCTGTATTAATATTTATTAATACAGAATAATATTTATTAACATTTATTAATATTTATTAATTAAAGTATGTGGTACACTTACTATCGCATAAAGCCCTATTCTCATGACGTATACTAGAGTAAATATTATTGGCTTTACTTTATAGAAGCATATTTAATTGCAATTATAATTATGAAAAGAAAAACAGATTCAAATTAGTATATTGATTGATTGTTCAACTTTGTTTTTCAACAAAACAATGAAGCACTGACTCAATTTCCATGTGATTGTAAATTGTGAGAAGCAGAGTGGGGGACACGGAAACGTCCTTGAGCTATTAGTGCTTTATCCTTTACCCGAGCAACCCTTATTTGTTTCGATCCTTCGACTAACGACACTTGATCCTCTTGCTTCGATTACTCGGCGTCGCTCAATTCGCCGCAACCACTCGCCCGCTCAATCTGTCAACTGACCTCCTCATCTACCCCCACCCCCTTCTACATGCCAACCTTCCCGAACTATTTGACAAAACGTTCAGTCTCTCTGTCTTACTCGATTTTCCTGCTCAATAATGAAAGTTCAATTTGTGAGTGTTTTTTTTTCTCTGTCTCGCTTTTCGACGATTTAACGTGAAGTGACGTTGGTAGTTGACGTATCCGGTAGTTTGACGTCAGTTAAGTTCTGCGTGGAAAGATCATTCGTAAAAATTTTGAATTCTTTCTGTCGATGTCCAATTATTCGCGCGAAACGAGCCTCAGCTGACATTTGCGTAAAACTAATGGGATGCGCATATGAACATGGGCAACTCGTCATGTTTACAGTTTATATTTTTATGAAGATAACAATTCCTATCAATTATTATTATATTCATAAATTTGAACTATAATTAAAAAAATAAATACTTGTATAAAGATAAATATGAACTTATAATCATAAAATTTACAGAATATAAAAAGCAAATACTCATTTTTTTATGAATATGTTAAACAAAACATTCTTTTTTTGTAAAAGTTTCTATGTAACACTAACTTTGTAAAATTATTTTTGGTATATCTCATGTGGAACACGGTCTTGATCAAATATTCTTTTTTCTATATAATAATAAATCGCCTTTATAATAATAATAAAAATATAAAATTGATTGTAATCTATCTGAAGACAAATAGTTTTTATTGCAAACGAAATTTCCTACTTTCAGGAATTTTACTAAAAATCATCTATATTTTGTGGCACTTACCTCAACTATCACGACCATAAATAATGTTTTTTGTGTTATGTGACGAGTCGCCACTGAGTCGTCGTCCCTGGAAGTAAAGTCACATGATGGAAGTCAAAACCGAATCAATCATCCTCGGCGACAAACTCTAGTGCAGATGTGCGACGCTAGTGACAAGTGCTACATGATCGTATCGTCATTTGTCCGTTGCAAAAGAAGTTTTGCTCGCGGTACTTACTTGATTCCTAGAGATATTTTACCAAAAATAGTTTTGAGTAAAATTTATGTAATATGTGGTAGATACGAAAAACTAGATTGTCAATATCGGAACCTTCGAGCGGAAATTTAAATTGCAACAAACGTGGTTGATTGCTTGAAGTTTTAACAAGATAGAACGAAAACAATTTAAAATATATTTTTTTAAATAATGGAATAAAATTAATTTGCAAAATGTATTGCAAAATAACTAACATTTTTACAATTTAATGTTGTTCTTCTGGATGTCTATCCATAACTAAATTAAAATAATTTAGTTTTCGACTAAACTGGATTCATAAAAATGCAGCTTTAACAAAAATCGAGTGCAATCGAACTTTGAACGACGACTAAAAATGCTGACAAACTGACAAAGTTCGATGCACTCGACAGTTGTGGAATGTCAACGTACTAATTTTTGAAAAATGCTAAATATTAAAAATCAACGATTGTTTTTATCTTTTATTAATTTTATTCATAAACATCGAAATGATTTGTATAATATTAATTGAATATAGTTGAGTTATGTAAGAGAGTCAAGTAGTATTTTTCGAATACTTAAAATACTTATTTTAATAATTGACCATAGAGTATAAATTAAAACCGAATTTATAAAATAATTGTTGTAAAAGTATCTTCTATAAAATATATTTATATATGTATTTAATTTGTAATGAAATAAAGAATAAACAACCTAAATTTAAATACACGACAATTAATAAATGATTTTTAAAACTTGACATCAATTTAACAACTTCATTAATATTTTTCACCTGAACAAATTGGCACGAAATATAAAGATTGAATAAAATAATGTTAATATACATATGAGTAATTAATTATCGTCCCTACTACTTCATGAGTGCGCATCCTGAAGAAAATAAATATAAATAAATAAAATAAATAAATGATAATAATAATAATAATAATAAATAAAAAAAATTAATATATATATATATATATATATGCAAAAATACAGCGATTGAACGATATTATATCTAATGAATTATCGCCTTGCAAGGGAACACATTTATTTTTGTTTTGCCTCTATTTTTCAAATCATCTTCCATTTCGTAATAAAGAAATAAATCTCGTTACTATTCAAAACATTAGCAAATTACTTAAAATTAATTATATCCATCCATAAACACTGGAAAATATTACAGCAGTAAACTAAAAAATACGTCATACTATTCATAATAAAATTGCCTAAATCATCTCTCTCCTCTTCACACTAGTGTACGGTAACATTTTCCACACTAGCCAATAAATAAAGCTCACGTACAACGGCTCTGTATTGCCGTCATACGGCGCCGGGGGGAGGGGGGAGACGCCCGTAATGATGTCGCCTGGTTGTAACATTGCAAATTGTATACGCGGGGATCCGCGCTTTCAAAATACGGGGCGCGGTTGCGCGGAGCGCCGCAGCGAAATTCGTTCACGGCAAGCGGCGATTTACCGAGCGGCAACAATTGCATTCATTTCTCATACGAGAGGCCCAGTTATCATTAACTATATTGCCGCACTAATGCATTCGGGCACTTTTTGTTTGAATAATAATAGTTCTAGTTTAGATGGCTAATTGAAATTTGAATAGATTCAATACGCCGATTTTGTTTTTCCATAGGATGCGTACATATTTAATGGTTCATATTGAGGAAGTATGCGTACGCAACAAAAATAATTGTACATGTATAATTCTGTAAATAGGTGGCTTATTTATATCAAGACAGTTTTGGTCTTAATTAGCATGACTACAGTAGTTGTTATTATACAAATTTTTGTATTCCATAAATTTACAATAACCATATAGTAAAATGTTAATACTTTGTACTAATAATTTGTATGCTATAATAATTACAAAATATCTATACTAAATAAGAAAATTAATTACAATATTATAAATATAACTACTGTTATCAGTTTCAAACTGAAAATAACTTACTAACTTATTAAACTTTTTAAAAACATTTTTAATCAATAACAAATTTGAAAAATGAAAAAAAAAATGTTTTACTGAGATAATTTAAGTTTGATATAAAATTTCATATATTAAAAGTTTCTACATGATCTGAATTTTCATGAAAAACTTCAAATCCACCAACTTTATATAAAGCTTTTTTTAAAGGTTAGAGATTGTCAGTAGAATCCAAGTTTTAATATGGTTTTTTCAAAATATATTTATAAAGTATATTTGTAAATAAATAAATAACTTTAATATTTAATTTTAAATATGTACGTAAACGCAAAATATACTTTATAATTATGTTTTGTTACAGAATAAACTTTATTTGTTTATAAAAAGTTACATCATTTATTCTGCGTAAAATACAGAACAGAGTCTCTTGCCTTAGCAAAATTAGAAGTTGTTAATTTTGCGAATTTGCGTTCTTTCCAAAATAAATTACGTTTAATTAAAGTTTTCTGGAAGTAATTACGCACCCGCATTGTTTTATTATATTTTTTCTGAAGACAGATGTACCTAACGTAACGTAACGTAAGAAATATAACACAGTATAGAATCCTTCTTGAATCACTTGTCTCTGTTTGTCATCTGTTGTAGCATTCGCATTCTGTGAAACAATTCTACAAAAACATAAACAAAAAAATATATATCTAAGAGAAATACGAAATAAAAGAAAGCGCTGTACTGTCTACGCTCGTTTGTTATTGAATTATCGAACCAGTCAAGAAGAAAATGTTCTCGCAAAAAAATACAAAATCTGGCTTCAAAAAATAGATAAACATGTTTTTCCTTTTTTTTTCCTTCTCTCTGGAAAATGTTTCATTTGTAACTATAATTGTTTTTCTTATTGCAAATATTTTAAAGTAAACATTTTTATAGTTTATTTTTTTAAATTATTTTTCTAGAAAAAGCAAATAATTTTTAAATTTCCAGTTTTAGAAAAAAAAAAGAAAATTTTATTTAAATCAGTGCCTTAACACTGATTGATGTTATCTTCTTCTTTATACATTTTTGTTGCTTTTTTGCAGTTGTTATTTTCCAGATTAATAATTTTAAAAGTTTATAAAATTAGTTAAGTCTCAACTGCATTAAATTATTACCAAATAAATAAGTGTTACACCTGAAATATATTTTTATATTAAATTTTACGTTATAATACTCTGATTTAAATGAAAATTATTAGATTAATAAATTTTGTTACTGTGTAACGAAAAATCTATCTTATATTACACAAGCAACTGATTACAATGTTTGAGTTTTTTTTTTAAACAATGTCTTATTATAAAAATGTCTATTGTAAGCATTGTAATTAATATGTTCTACATTTTTCAAATAAAAAATAAAAAAAAATGTAGTATGATACTTTATATTTTTAAGACATTAAACCGTAAAGCTGCTAACAACACAATGTTGGTCCATGTGTGCGTGTGTGTTTGTATGTGTCGCAACAGTGTTTTCTCTGCGTATGACACTAATTATCTTATACATAATGACGTAACACGATATCGGTAACGCATATATACATTCTCTTTCCCCTTCAGCATCGCCATACTATCAAACCCGTTGGACTTTTTAATTAATGTGCCTGGCAGCAAGGCTGGGCGAATAAATCATGCCCGCTAGCGCCTCGTCGACTTGGCAGTTTTCAACGGACACCCTGTTTAATTTGCGCGAATCAACTACTCTTAATATATGATACTCTAATATATATGATACCTCGGGCTGTACGTAGTTGTTTGGGTGCTGCGAACTCGTGCTAGTTTTATTTGAGAAAGCCAACAGATGACGGGCCGCCCGAACTGAAGTGAGTTAGTGTCTGTGTGTTTTGAAATGGTGCAAACGTTTGAGCCGCTCGCAACGATAAATTTCAAATTACAGGAATAAAAAGCTAATGAGTATTTTGTAACGTTTTTCGGTTTGCTTTTATTATTTGACTAATGACGAAATTTACTGCTTACCCACCCGCATTCGGTTTTCTTTTGTTTGTTTTCTCTCGTCGAACAAAAGAATTCATTTGTATGTTATATTTTTCAACAAAATGTTGCAATATGTACAAATAATTTTATTTACAACATTTCATGTATTTATTTTTGAAAGAATGTAAATAGACTAAAATTAATTACAGTAGAATTTGTATAAAGTTTCGATGTAAAGAGATTATTAATTATACCGATAATACACAAACACAAGTAAGCGTTACCTTGCAGAAATAATTGAAAGTATCAAGGTTAATTGTTCAGTAGCAATATAAGAAAGAAGCAAATTTTATTCTTTCAGATCAAATAATTAATTATTTCAGTGAAACTATGTTTTTACTGCACTTGACTCACTAAGACGAGACTAGCGAATATTCACGTTATTATTAAGCTCATTATTTTCCTAATATCTATGTATAATATCTATGTGTAATGGTATATTTTTTTAAAGCAATAATAGTTTATAATAAGTTACCTGATGAAATTAAAAATGCAACTAAAAATTGTTAAAAAACTATATGTTTAGCTTCTCGAGCATGTAGCCTCTTTATGCCATCTAGGAATTACGGGACCTAATGATTTCAATTATCTGAATAATAGGTAAAAAGCAGTATCATATTTGCTACTTTTTATAATTTCATTATATATACTATTATTTACTATTATGATACACTCTCTTGTAATAACATATTAAATAATTCAATTATTCAAAACAAATTTAAAAATAAAATATCCGTAAAATTGTATAAAGTTAAAACATATTAGTCATTATACAAGTACATTATAAAATAATTGAGTAAAGTATTCAATTTCATACAACTTATATATTTTTTACATGTTGAAAGTACTTCGGAAGTTTAATTTAATGTACTTTATTTGAGTTACAAAACTACGTGCATTTTTAATGTAATACTTTACACCGACCTTAATTAATTTTTAAGAACATTTTTTATATCTACAAGTTTTACAATTTAGCATTTCTTTTTTAATTCATTAGAAACATTTTTATATCTATTACGTGCAACTGCATTACTGTAAAAATTAAATTAAATTGATAGAGTTTCCTATGTTAATTTATAATAGCATATTCTATAAATAGATTTAAAAATAGTGTTTGGGTAAACTTTAAACAATAAATCCGTTTGATATATAGCTGGATAAAAACTAGATAAGTAGTTGCAAAGTTAATTTCTAGATGAAAAAGTTTTTAAGTAATAAGACAAGCATAATGAAATCATTTGTTTGAAAGTGGAGCAAACGACGCTTGCAGTAATAAACGGGATAAGTGGCGGCATCGCATAGTTTTGGCATCGGGACGTGGATATGGGTGTGCTGCGCGTCTAATATCTTCTTCATTCGCTCTACTGATGATAATATCCGATGACCCGTTCGAGTATATATCACAGGGAATATCCGTTCGCCAGTTACGATCATATATGGATCCTGATTCTTTAAACTATTGTACGAGTATACTAATGAATTTTATATATTGAATGAAAGATTTATCAATTTACATTTGTAAATATGCAGTTTTTAAATTGTATAAAATTGTAATAAAATAATGAAAGTTTAAAAGATATCAGATTAAATACACTTGATGATATTCTCATGGTTGGTGCTGCTATCGATGATGTATATAGTAACTAACTACTGTTTAATATTGTAAATTATTGTACTAGTAACATAATAATCACTTTCTACATAAATAAAAATAAGATTATAAAAATCTCAAACAGCACTATAAATTAAAATAAAGCTAAATACGTATTTTGGAAGTCAAGCTTCAATCTACAGTAGCAAAATAAAGTTTAAAAATTTTTTTACCTGTGATCCAAAGTACATAAACACTTCAGCATTTGTCATATCATATCATCTATTGTGTATGTTTTGTTTTTCCTACGTAAAGTAAATTTCCAAACCAAAAATATCACAAGATATAATCGCATAAATATAGTTGAAATCTTCTAGTAATTAGTTTGTTTTTAGGAAGTAAATATATAAATATAACTATAATAATTTAAAAACATAAAATATATGTTGCTATGAAATACAATACAAGGTAGGTAAAGTTTGTTTTGTATTGTATATTTTATAAGACCAATATTGTGAAAGACAATAAGTTTATATAAACAGAAGTCTATTCTGTACTTAGTTAATTAGTTGCGATGATGAAACTGTTTGTATTTAATTAACAAGAAGATAATATTAGATTAGATTAAATTATAAATATTTTTGAGCTTCTAAAAAATTGACTACTTTTATAACAATAAATAACATTTTCTATTTATTTATTATTATTACTATTATTATGTTTTATAGAATAGTTTGTATAGGAAATATGAAAAATCTGAAATAACAAAATTGTTATTCCAATAATATTTGAGTGATTTATTAATAATAATAGCATTGAACAAAAAATGTTTGTAAGTGTATCGGTGAAATTAATATATCAAAAAAATGTACTCCATAATTTTATACTATTATAAAAATACTGAAACAATTGTTGTCCTAACTAGTCCAATGGAGTACATAAAGTTAATTTTACGAATAAAGTAGAGAATTGGTTTTCCAGGTTTTTCCCTTATATCAAGTGTTCTCTATCATCGCTGTGTATCGAGAGAAAATTATCGGAAAGTCGAGGAACCTTTTAACATGGCAC
Organism: Clivina fossor; assembly: GCA_963966155.1. Lineage (NCBI taxonomy): Eukaryota > Metazoa > Arthropoda > Insecta > Coleoptera > Carabidae > Clivina > Clivina fossor. The sequence continues at coordinate 32,353,287 of OZ014553.1, read as the reverse complement.
CCCGCCAAATTTGTGCCGTTGCACAAACGAGAAAATTTAAATATATTCGACGTAAAAGCGTTGTGGGTAGCAGTCGATGGTAGGGTTGCCGTCGTCAGACTGCGTCCAAATGGAAATTATTGCTCGCGACATCCAAACTCCAGTCAAGTCAAGTCAAGTCAATTCAATGTGTATGTATGTATATCGTGTTAAGCAAAACATACTACAAGTACTACACATTACTTTACGTGTACGGAAAGTTACTTGTTTACACTATACGTGACGGTTGGCGCTTGGGAAAGAGCATTTTCGCTACTTTGATGTGGTTAGTTGAAATAGTTTTTCCAGCTAGAGCAATATTGATGTTATCTAGATGGATCGTCGTACCCATGAATCTCCTCCCCCTCCAATATTTGTACGTACCTATAGTCTGACGTGTAAAAGTTTTATTATTTTAGAAAAAGTGTTATAGCTAAAATATTGCGAAACTTTTCTATGTATATTTATCTGATCTCATCCTCCTTTGAAACTTTCAAATATATGTGGTTGCCATGCTTGTTTTACAAAATTTCTTTTTAAAAATTTTAACTAATATTATATATAGTTTTTTTTTTTTTTATGTTTTGCTTCAAATAAAGATGTTATTAATAAAAATAGTATGCTAATAACAAAAAATTTGTTGTGGCCACCACAAACCCGACCTTCATTATATTAACTAAATTTATGGAATAGAAAAATTTGTATAACAATACTACTGTAGTCATGGTAATTTTATAATATTATGTTTGTGACTAAAAATTATTTAGAGTAACCCGAATTTCGCGAACATTTTATTAATAATATTTCAGTAATTGTACAAAATAATCCTAAAAATTTTGTTTGAATGTTGATAAAGTTTATTTTCTTAATAAATATTTAAGAAATGAACAATGAAATTAACATTTAATTTAGAAGGTCAAAGATGATTGTATAAATACTTTTAGCGCAGAATTAATACTCTTAATTAACAGAATAAATTTATTTCAAGTTTGAAAATTCTTTAGAGATTAAAAGTTGTTTACTTGTTTAATGAATCATTATACATTTTTGTGACTTTTTCGTCTCGTAACTCGCGTAACTTTCATAACTCTGTGTGCAAAAAATCTTTTTATATAAATCTGCTCATAAATTTCCAAGAATTTAAAGATGAGAATAATAATGTTGAAAATCATCAAAAGAACGAACCGGCAAGCAAGCAACGTTTTTTTTCCAAATTGGAAAGCGCCACGGCAAAAAAGCTTGCGTTGGCTGTTGCGGGCAAATACATCAAAAGCTACAATATTCCAGCGGGAACCGGAATCGCAAATACGAGTTCCGGGCAGGGCAGGGCATATACATAACTGCCTGTCTGTCTGCCTGCAAATATCTCATCATTGACTGTGCGTTTAGCATTACCGAACGAACTATAAACTGAAGGCGTGGCGTTATTTGCATATTGAACAAATATTTGCACTTTTTATTATCATATTTGAACAATTCAATCAAATTGAAATAAATCAATTATTCTATTAACTATTTGTCAATTTTATTAATTTTATCATTTATTAAATACTAGAGTAATAATAGTGACAAATTGGGTAATTATTATTGCTTCAATAGAAACTTATTTGAAATTATTTAAATATTTATTTTTAAAGTTGTAAATTAAAAAAAAAATGTAACATATTTACGTACTTATATGTAGACAGTGTTTGTTTATACCAGAATTATTTAGATTAAAATTATTTTATTTTCACACCTATTATTTATTATTACAGATTTTTCATTCAATTTGCTTAACAAGAACATAAATTAGATGTGTTTAATATATTCTTTCTTTGTGTTGCATTGTATTTTGTATTATATTTAAATTATAATATCATCATTAATAATATCATTATTAATAATAAAAAATTTAAAAAGCGTATGCAAAAACTAAGAAATATGATACTCGTATAAAAGAAAACGTATCAAAACTTGAATGTAAAAAATATCACCAAAACAAACTTTATTCGCAACTAACAACGTAAAACTACAGATTTAAAAACAGAAATTGTAGAAATCCATTGCAAAAATTTAATATTATACAATAATTCGCTAGAAAACTTTATACTTTCCTCGTATTATCTTTCTGAGAAAAGACTAATAAAAGTAAGATATGACTTCCTTGTTGGTTGGTTGGTTGGTTGGTTGGTTGGTTGTTGCACTTGATTTGTAAATCCGCTGTTTTACCTTCCGTTTCGTTCCGTGCGCGGAGCTTAGCTATAATACACGCGTCTTTGACAAAATAAAAATAAAGAAAATAAAAATAATCGCGCTAGCTTGCGAGCAAGCAGCAGACAGTAAATATAAGACAAGTATTAAGTCATACAAAGTGCCGGTTTTCTTTCTGACAAAGCCAGGCGAAGCTGTAACTGCGCTCTATGCACACGCTTGCTGTAGCGAACAGCGGCCCCCTAGGCTATTGAAAAAGATGGAGTGCCCAGTCGTGTTTGTTTGATCTTCCACGATGCACGAAACTAAATTGGGTCTTTAATTTTCAACCGTAGAGAAAAAAAGATTTTTCCCAGTTGCATTGACTTGCTCTAGCTTTACAGAATTTTGACGAAATTTTGAGGCATTGTAATTTTATATTGCTAAGCTAAAACTAATACAGCAATAGATAAAAAAATTGTTTATTGAAAGAGATTTTTTTTTTGTAACAGAACGTAATATAAAATATATAAAAAAAAAACTTTTTAAAAATCACGCTTATATTTAAATGCACTAAAAAGAGGAAAATAATTGATAATAAATGATAATGTAATAAAAATAAACACCCTAATACAATTGTCCAATCAAAATTTTTGACACATTCCATGCTGGCGTCCAAATCATTCGACAATATTTCAATAAAAACGGCCATGTCCAGCTGCAGCTTATTTCAATCACATCCCTGCATTACTCCTGACTGACTAATATTGACGAACGAAAACGACTGGCGGTTCGGCTCGTGCAGAGTATTTGAATTTCTAATCAAAACGGCGCGACGGGCGCAACTGAACGCATGGCGGGCAGCTGACGCACCATCGCGCACACCACACCGATACTTGTTATGAAAATTTGCGAGAGACGATATTAACTCTCGTTTCATCATAGTGCGCCATGGTGCAGGAAATGTGCGAAAAGGGGGGTAGGAAGTGGGAAGGAGGCGATTGACAAAAGACTAACGCGAATAATTTACCTCATACTGGGTTGGTTATTTTTGACTGATTTTTTTTGCGAACAGGCTGAATTTAATTTGCGATTTAGAGATTTGACTTTAGGACCTATGGTCAGGGTTACATATTTTTTTGTTTGTTTTTAAATTGCTGAATGATTAACGTATTAAATTATATGAACTTATAAAAATCTGTATTTTAAAGCTTTTATATTTATATAATTTAAATAATTACAATATGAAAATTGAATTGTATCATAGTAACATGGTTACTCGTCAAATATGTAGATTATTTGATTATGCGATGTAGAAAAATGAAAAAGATTTAATAGAAAATAAGAAATTATTGAAGAAAATTTCATAATTTTATGCTGTAAATTTTAAATATGAAAAATATATAGAAATATGAAAAACAAATAATTAATTACAAACCACTTAAAATTCTATTCAGTTTTTCCAATTCGCAAGTAACAAAGACAAATCCAGGCATGATTTAAAACTCATTAAGGGTAAAATATCTCTGCACAATAACCTGAACATAATAAATTGATGTGTCTAGATACTGAAATCGTATTTTTCCATTGTTCGTTAAGAAGACGTCGTGACGCTGGGTGCCGAAGGATTAAGTTGTGCATTGCATTTGCGCAACGAACGCAGTGTGTAATCCGTTTTAATTGTCTTGTAAATTCATCAGACCGCCTCGTGCTACATTAATCATTTATCAATTATTTATATGCTTGCAATTCAAAAGCGACGCCAATGCCAACGACACAATGGACGCCCAATGGCACTTGGCGTCGTCGACGGATGCTCGAATGATTTGTTTGCCTTTAAATGTAATGGTTTAGTTCTAGTCGATATTGATATCGTCATGAATTTCAGTATTAGTAAGCGATATTGATGTTAAGGATTTGAAATATTTATGCCCGATTTCTTCACATTCGGTTAAACCACGACTAAAGTTAAACGTAGTTTAAACCTTGAAATCGGTTTTCTTCACACTTACGAAACTCCAGCTAGATGTTATTCGTCGATTATAGTTAACCGACGAACATTGGCGCTTTAAACGTGGTTTATCTACACCAGCGCCAATATTTAGCAGTGATGGCTGATGGAACTATAACTATTCATATCTTTCATAACCTTACGCGTCTTTTGACATTTCGTGTTTTGCATTGATTTTAAATAAGATATTTAAATATATATTTTTTTTAATTTATATTAATTTTATTATTATTAAATATGTAAAATAGATTAAATGTTATTTATAATAAAATTCAAATTAATAAATAAATGAATATTATTATGTAATATGTGTTGACAAATTGTTTTAACTTTATTTATTAATATAGAATAAAATATTTTTTGTTCAAGCGTATCATAGGACCTATAGTAGTTAATGATCCTTTATATTTAGTCAAATATTTATTGTTTATGTAATGTAAATTGTAAAAAATTATGAAAATCATACATTTCATAAATACTACAGAAAAATAAATAAGGAACTTTTTTTACCTTAATTATATTAATTAGAATACATATATGTCATAAGATAAAAATAATATTACATATAAAATATTTAAATAATAGTCAATGTAATAAGTTGTTTGATATTTATAAAGTTAATAATATGCATACAAACCGTATGACATTAGCTGCAATTTGATTTGCGACGGCGCCAAATGTATTTTCTGGAGTTTCAAACCGTAGATTAGTTAACCCTGCATGTGAGTGAAGAAATCCGACAAATGGTTATTGTCCTGTTAACTTTAATCGGAGTTTGGAAAATCGCAGTTTAAATAAATAGTGAATAAATCGGGCATTAGTGCAACTTTTACAAAAGTGTTTAATTTTAATATAGTATATAATGATAAATACGATATAGTGAATCTATTGAATGTTATTAATATTACAAGTACGTATTTAATATTTTTTAGTCGAAATACATATTAAATGAAATATTTACGTCATCTGGCGGGAATTGATTTGCCTTGTCCGTTAGACCACACGAAGTATTTAGTTGTTCTGAACATCTCAATACTTCGACAATGACTGCTGTTTAAAATCTACACTTAGTAGAAAAAACAGTGCAATGATGTCACTTGTATTTGAAATAAATAAATATTAAATGAAATTAATACTGAAAATTGGTCACCTGTCGTCTAACGTCTAACGGGCAAGGCACTTGGTCGGAAATCGAAATATTGTGGGTTTGATTCTCGCCAGACAAATATTGAATATAAATAAAAATAAACAATAAAACACTTGGTGTAAGTTTCACTATATTTATTTGACTTAATCGATTTCGGCTTTCTAGGCCCTCATCAGAAGTTTATACAGAATGAAATATTAAGATTATTTGTTACAAATAATCTTAATATTTCATTCTGTATAAACTTCTGATGAGGGCCTAGAAAGCCGAAATCGATTAAGTCAAATAAATATAGTGAAACTTACACCAAGTGTTTTATTGTTTATTTTTATTAAAAATGTTTCACCAAGTGCCTACAGCTGAATCTTTCAACTTTATTGAATATAAACTTGTTTATTTTTTATGTTTACAAATTTTCTATGAGTTAGTCAAACTAATCAGCTGTGATTTTCAAATGTGTGCAGTTATTGAAAATAAAAAATTTTATTGAAAAAAGAAAGGTAGTAGTTTTTTAAAAATATGATTAATAATTAACAGAATATTTATACATCAGTAGTAACCGAATATGCTAATAATATAAGAAGTCCTACGAACGGTTGTTGAAACAAATTAATCGAAATTTTCAAATTAATAAAAGAACAAATATTGCTTTGAAAAGTAAAAAATTTGTAGTTTTTAATGAATATAAATAAAATTTAATAAATTATTTGTATTTATTTTTTTATGAAAAATATTCTAAAAATCTAATAAATATACATATCAATAAGATAAGAGAAGGAATAGAAATTCCTAAAGAAATAGATAACATTAAATAAAGTAAAGGAATTGATTTAAAATAAAATTTGACTTTCTTTAATTAATAATTTATAAATATTATAATCTAGTTACTGTATTTTGTTACCTTGTAACTTGTTTCTCTGTTCTGTTTATTTATTGCATATATGATTTGTATAATTTTTCCTGATGATGATGTACGTAGACTATGTCTTTTTATTTTAATATAATGAGTTCTGAATTTTTTTTTACTATATATTAATAGCTTATTACATATTCATTCATTAATAATATGTAGTAATTAATATTAAGTAATAAAAATGATTTATAAATTTTAGATAAGTGAAATTTCCAATATAATTTTAAAAATGAAAGATATCGATTGGTTTTATTTGTAGAAAAAATTGTTATTTTTGACTTAGATAAAGAAATTTAATTTTTCAGATTAAATAATTCATTTTCCAACAAGTTGTTAAAAATTATTTAACAAATGGAACCATGATATAAACTACTAAATCAAATTTTTAATGTATCTAAAGTATTAAAAATACATTTTCTACAATTTTTTATTGTAATTATTTCACTTATTGTACTTTTATATTGGAGATGCGATACATATTTTATGCAAAGTACCCCCTTTTGCCTTGTCAAAAAACATCTTTTTTCTCTCGTAAATTTGACTATAGGGATTTCGTTCCGTTGGTTTGCAATAAGGAAACAAACAGACAGCCAGATGATGAGATGTATATCGTGTGCGAGTGCTGTGTTACCACGGAGGGGCGAGGATGATTTTCTGCTCAGAGTGTTTACCCAGCTGACGTTTGATATATTCTACTGTTTCATGCCAGACTTAACGTGCAATCAAATAGCAACGGTGGTGCACCAGGATACACAAACCACCGCAACACCACCATACGCATATAGACACACAAACTCAAATGGTGACAGTCCATGCACACACGCACACACACATGAAATGTGCATAGACGAGATAAAGTGATGCACACGCGAATGTGGTCACACACATACTCTGTGTTTCTGTCAACACAACAATCCGTACTTGCTGTTCAAGTTTTCGTTTCCAAGTATTACTGTAATTAATAATCTTTTGTTAACGAATGACTCTCTACATATGTTCATGTCGGATTTCATTTATATCTCCCCCGGGAATGTATAATGGAAATTAAGCGATTTATATGGTAATAGAATATTGTAATGAGCTTGCTTGTTTATTTATGTACAAAAATTTAATATATTTATAAATGTGTATTTTCACCTTCAACTTGGAAACAGCGGATTATTGACTTAAATAGGTTTAATCAAATTTAAATAAAGTTCCTATGCAAATATTTATAAAATAAACAAATATTTATATTTTATACCTCATAGATTTGTAATTTGTATTTAAATATGGATTGTCCGCATGATTTATTTCTGAAAAATTATTTTAATTTTTTAAATATTTTATATACATATTCTTAAGTTAAGTAAAGAATCATAATAACATAAAATAATTCCCTTAAACCACAAAATAATTTAAAAAAGCAAACACGACATATGTAAAAATTTTATGATTTACGAATATTTAGTATCCGAAGTAAAACTAAAAAAAAGGAAAAACTAAATGGAATTCTTAAATATTTAGTTGTTGCATATTTATAAATATTTTCTCTTCAGCATTAATTTTAAAATATATTAATATTTTATAGTAGGGAAGATCGGCCGTTTCTACGCCGGAAGTGACGTCATAGATAAGAGATAAGAAACTCACCTAACCTAGCCTAACCTAACTCAACATAGCCTAGACTAACCTAACCCAACTTGGCATGAGCTCCCCTAACCTAACCCAACTTGGCATGAGCTCCCCTAACCTAACCCAACTTGGCATGAACTCCCCTAACCCAACTCGGCATGAGCTCCCCTAACCCAACCCAGCAGGAGTAACCTTTAGACGCACCCTCATACATACACCAGACATACGTCATACATACATCAGACATACGTCATACATACATCAGACATACGTCATACATACATCAGACATACGTCATACATACATCAGACATACGTCATACATACGTCATACATACATGAGACATACAGAATAAATTTGGTTGATTATCGATTGATTATCGATTACAACTAGTTATAGATTATGTATATTTGTACACATGCGAAACGCCCGAGTTAATATAATTAATTAAATAAATAAAAATTTGTCAGCGTTGGGGATCGAACCGCGGTTCTGTGGCACACCAGCCATGTCTTTTAGCCTCTCAGCTAATTTACACATACGAAATATAAAGTTAAAAACGCATATAAACACAAACAGTCAAATAACGCGCTGGCGCGTAACCGGCATCGAACGTGTTAAAAAGATAAATTTTTTACTGATTTCAACTTCCTTTAATTTGAGAGGCGTATTATTTTGATAAAGTTTTAAACGATATAAATTTCCTGTTTTTCAATAATTTTATCAAAGCATATTTTTTTAAGGAAAAAACACAATGATGTAATTGCGAAAGTATAAAAAAAAATTGATAATTATTTATTTTTATTAATTATCTAAAAGCCACATCCTGTAAATCGAGAGGCGTATGGCTGTGATAACTTCTAAACAATTTTGTTTTTCCTGTGTTTCAAAGTCACTTTGAAAAGATAATTTTTTTACTGATTTCAACTTCCTTTAATTTGAGAGGCGTATTATTTCCTGTTTTTCAATAATTTTATCAAAGGAAACATACAGGAAAAAACCCAATGATGTAATTGCGAAAGTATATAAACGCTAAATCAGAGCGTTAGTTTATCATTCTACTCTGAGTCTTGGTACGATTACTTTGAGTGTTTTTTCACAAAAAAGAAAAATTATGCATTGGAAAAAAGTTAAAACTTCTTTTAAAGAAAGAGTGCATTGTGGGCGGATAGACAATACGGACAATGTGTTAGATCCGCAGGTATTTCTTAGGGCTTGTGTGTTCATCATAATCGATAAAGTGCGCGAATTTATGATGGCATACAAGTCTCCGGTTAAAGTAAATTGTGTGTTGGGCTGCGAGTACATCATTCAAAAGGTTGATAGGTTAATGTCAGTTGAAATATTTCACCAATCAAAAATGGCACCGATTACATTGAGCGATGACTTTCTCAGCTGGTTTTCGGACAACATACAAGATCCTATCATGACGCATATGTCCGAATTCCAGGAACGAGATAGTGGAAAAGCGCTAAACAGGATCATGTATTTAGAAGTAAGTATTTATTTTTTATAAATTTACATATTAAATTATTTTAGTTATTTTCAAATATAAATTTATTTAATAAGTATTTATTTTTTATAAATTTACATATTAAATTATTTTAGTTATTTTCAAATATAAATTTATTTAAAAAAACATGATTAACTTTTGAAAATAATTTTTAACGTATAAAATAATAATTATATATTTTTTTTTGTTTTTAGGTTAACATCAACAAGTTCGACCCTACAAACAGCGGAGGCTCATCTTACATTGATTTGCCTGCAAATATAAAAGCAAAGAAAGCCATTGTTAACGTAATAAACATGGATGAGAAATGCTTTGTGTGGTCATTACTTTCTGCTTTGTCCCCTGTTGATATAAAAAATCATCCTGAACGACCTACCAAATATCCCCAAAATCATGAAGAAATTTTTAATTTATCCGGAATCCGTTTTCCTACTCCGTTGTCTGATATTCCCAAATTCGAAAAGCAGAATAATATTTCGATCAACGTTTACGGTTTACAATTCAATCCACTAACAGAAAAAATGGATGTAGTGGGCCCGTTACACTACACAAAAGAGAAGCGTGATCGTCATGTTAATTTGCTTTTTTGGAAAAAGGGAGATAATGGCCACTATGCATGGATCAAATCACTTTCTCGTCTGTTATCATCTCAACTTTCGACACATAGTCATAAAAAATTTATATGCGACCGCTGTTTGCAATACTTTGGTCGTGAAGATTTGTTAAGTCGACACGAAGAAGATTGCAAATTAGTGGGAGCGGTTAAAATAGAGATGCCAACTAATGATGAGAAATGGTTGAAGTTCAAAAGTTACAAGAGGAAACTCCGCCATCCATTTGTCGTGTATGCAGATTTTGAATCTTTAACCATGCCTATCGATACATGTCAGCCTAATCCAGTTGGTTCGTATACTCAAGCGTACCAGCATCATGTGCCGTGTGCAATCGGATTACAAGTCGTATGCTCGTACGATGACTCAAAATCATTTTACGAGTCATACCGTGGCCCAAATGCATCGGCATGGTTAATGAATAAGTTGAGATCTGTTGTGAGCATGGTTAAAGATACGTATAAAAATATTATTCCGCTAAACATGACAGATGATGATGAGCGGAGTTTTCTAGCGGCTACTCTTTGTCATATTTGTGGTAAATCAATTGATGAGCCAAGTGACAGGGTCAGAGACCATTGCCATTTATCCGGTAAGTTTATATTTTTAATTATTATTTTTTTTTTATTAATAATATATGTGTTGTGTAGGAAAATACCGCGGAGCCGCCCACAATAGCTGCAACATCAACTTTCAGAACCCAGGCTACATCCCCGTGTTCTTTCACAATCTCAGCGGGTACGATAGCCACTTGTTTGTGAGAGAACTCGGGGCGGACGAAGAACCCATCACGCTGATTCCGAGCAATGAAGAACGCTACATTTCGTTCTCGAAAGCCATAGACGAAATGGAAGTACGTTTCCTTGACTCCTTTCGGTATGTTAAATTTAAATTAGCTATTATATTTTATTAATTATTAAATAAAAATTTATTTTCAGATTTATGAATAGTGCACTAGACAAGCTTGTCAGTTACATGGAGCAAGATGCATTTAAGCTAATAAAAGAAGCGTTCCCCGACAAGCTTGATCTGGTGACGCGGAAAGGAGTGTTCCCATACGATTACTTATCGTCGTGGGAACGCCTCGAGGAAACTAAGCTACCACCAAAAGAAGCGTTCTTCTCAAAATTGAAAAATTGCGGAATCAGCGATGAAGAGTACTTGCAGGCCAAAGTAGTGTGGGATTCGTTTGAACATCGCACGCTCGGGGACTATACGGATTTGTATCTGAAGACGGACGTGTTGTTGTTAGCAGACGTCTTTGAAAATTTCAGAGACGTCTGTTTAAAGGCGTACGATTTGGATCCAGTACACTACTATACCACTCCTGGTAAGTTAAAAAATAACAGTTTTTCAAATTATATATTTCTAATTACTTGTATTTTTATAGGTCTAGCATGGGACGTAATGCTCAAGATGACAGGAGTGGAGTTAGAATTGTTGACTGATATCGACATGATTCTCTTCTTTGAAAAAGGAATTCGTGGCGGTATCAGTCAATGCTGCAATCGTTACGCCAAGGCAAACAACAAATACATGTCCGAATTCGTTCCGGAAGACCCCGAGAAGTATCTGATGTACTTCGACGCGTGCAATTTATACGGTTGGGCAATGATTCAATCTTTACCCCATGGCAGCTTTGAATGGTTGACGGACGAACAAATTACTGACATAGACATAATGACAATCCCTGAAAACGGTCCTGAAGGCTACGTTTTTGAAGTTGACTTGGAGTATCCACGACACTTACACGACTTACACAAAGACTTACCGCTATGTCCTGAACACCGTGCACCACCCGATTCAAAAATGAAAAAATTGATGACTACTTTATATGACAAAAAGAAGTACGTCATCCACCACCGAAATTTAAAACAAGCTTTAGAACTGGGTTTGAAATTAACAAAAATTCACCGCGTTATTAAATTTGAACAATCGTTTTGGCTTAAAAAGTATATCGATACCAATACTGAATTTAGAAAACATGCAAAAAATGAGTTTGAAAAAAATTTTTTCAAACTTATGAATAACGCGGTTTTTGGTAAGAGCATGGAAAATATTCGGAATAGACGCGATATTAAACTCGTCTCTAAATGGGACGGCAGAGGTGGTGCTCGAAAATTAATCGCAAAACCAAATTTTAAAAAATTAGTTTCATTTGAAGAAAATTTAGTCTCGATTGAACTGAATAAAATAAAAATTAAATTTAATAAACCGGTGTACGTGGGCATGGCTATACTAGACTTATCGAAGCATTTAATGTATGACTTCCATTATAACTACATAAAGCAGTCGTATACATATGCAAAACTTCTGTATATGGATACAGACTCGCTTGTGTATGAGTTTGTGGAGGATCCATACATTAAAATGAAACGAGACATTCACAAATTTGACACATCTGACTATCCACAAGACAACAGATACGGGATGCCTCAAGCCAACAAAAAAATCGTCGGCCTGTTCAAAGATGAGAACGCAGGACTTGTCATGCCTGAATTTGCCGGTTTGCGGTCAAAAATGTACTCTTTTACCTTAGAAAACGAGAAATCGTACTCTAAGGCAAAAGGTATTTCGGGGGTTGTTAGCAAAACACTGACTATTGACGATTACAAAGACGCTTTGTTCCACGGAAATATACTGTATAAGACACAACGTAACATTGTGTCTAAACAGCATACATTGTATTCCGTAGAGCAAAACAAGCTCACGTTGAGCGCGAACGATGACAAACGACATTTACAAGACGGGACAACAGACACATTGCCATGGGGGCATTACAGTATAAATTGTAAGCGTCCAAGTACGGAAGATAAGGCAGCTAAAAAACGAAAGACTGACTAGTTTTTAAGTTAATATTTATTGCATATTTATTGTATATTTATTGTATATTTATTGTATTATTAGTGTAAATGTTAGGATTGTTAAATAAAACAACAATTTTATATTACATATTCTTTTATTTCCTTATATATTATTACATTTTTTTTATTTTTTAAAAATATTTAAAAAATCAGATTCAGATATATTTTTTAATACAATACTATTTCTCTTAAAATCAGCAACATCTTTTAATTTTAATTTAATATTATCAAATAAATGTTTTGCATTTGGTACATCGTACAGTTCTTTCACTAACTGAACTTCGGGATACTTTTGTTGAAGTTTTAAATGTTTCTTAAATAAGTCTCGATGACATACAGTTGTTACATAATATTCACTAGCATTAATCTTGAACACACAAAGAGTCGAATATTTTTCAGGACCCACTGGATCGCAAATTATCTTCGGTTCTATTGCGGCAATATATGACTTCAATTTTTCTTCTTTCTCTTTGTATTCGTTAACAAATTGATTAATATAGTATTTATTAATTATTTTCGATACTTTTAAAGCAAACATTACGGAAATCCAACAAGCGATGTGAACAACTATATCTGGATGAATATATGTTCCTCTAATCATTGAATCGTCACCACCAAGTGTTGTGTAAGTTGCATAATTCCCATCGGCTCGGATGTGAGCCGATGCGTATGCAGCCTGCAATTCTTTGTTAATTTCTAATAATAATTCTTGAGATTGGTCATTTCGAAGCCAATTTTTATATAGTTTACCACCATCTTGACATAACTTTGTAGCGTTGACATACCCGTTTCTATAGTCATTACTTTTTATCATAACAACTATAAAATCACCATACAATGCCCTATGGTACTCTTCATTTTCGGTTTTTTTAATCAACTCATAACAAATTGATGTAATATCAACTTTTGCAATTTTTTCTGCAGGTTCTTTCTCTTCGAATTCAAATTGACGCTTCATGATGTTAACAGCTTGAAACTGTAAGAGCAACTATCGTCTTAAGTAAAAAAGTTTATTCTTTTAAACAATATGAGACTTATCTATCCACGAATTATGTTGTGAATCAAACCCAAGCCATTTTACATAAACTTTAGTTCCTTTTGTTTTCAAAACTTTTTCTACAAGATACACATCGGGATAATTTGTTTTTTGAAGTTCATGTTCATAGAAGCCGCCTTTAATGGGATTACCTTCAAAATCTTCGAGCAAGTTAGTCGAGCATGTTACAGGATTTGTTATTTGAATTTTTTTAACTGTAAAAATTTCGGTACTCCAGTTGGGTGTATAACCTTTAGAAAATTCGCCTTTTATTTTACTTATACGGACGTGGTCACCAACCTTAAATTTTGCAGGTCCAGCAATCTTACTGTATACTGTGTTTAATAATTTTGTTTCATTTTCAGACGTTACGTCAATAGGACGCATTTTAATTGTTCGATGTTTCGTATTGTTATATTTTTTTAAAAGATTTTGTAGAATATCAATCCACTTGTATGAACCGCGTAAACTAAATTCTTTATACATTATAGATTTTAATGTACGGTTAAATCTTTCGACCACGCTCGCTTTTAAATTACTGTATGTAGAATAATGTTTGATATTGTGTTTTTGCATTAATTTTTTAAAATTTGCGTTATAAAACTCTTTTCCCATATCACTTTGCAATAACTTTGGTACACGTCCTTCACTAAATATTTTAGACATTGCACTTGTAACATCTTGACCAGATTTTGTTTTTACTGGCTGTGCCCATGCGTATTTAGAAAACACATCAATTACAGTTAATAAATATTTAAAATTTTTATTTACTGAAGCATGCGGAATCATTTCGACAAGATCAATTTGCCATAAATCGTCGATTCCTTTACTAATTACTCTTCGTCTCGGATATTTTCGTCGTGCCGCTCGGTGGAGTTCCTGTATCACTTGGTTTTTGCTCATTTTTTTCAACCGCCAATATTTCGCTATCGTTCGGTTTTATATTTTGAATTTTTTCTATATTTTGAATTCTTCTTAATAATTTCAGATGATAATAATCAACATAATATTTATTAACTGCACTAAAGTCGTCAGTAGGTTGTTTTATATTTCGTATTTCTTTTCCTTTAGCATCAAAATATTTATGTTTTAATGATAAAGTTGTTGTTTGAATTTCTTTTTCTAATCCAAAAATTCTATCATCAGTATATTTCTTTGTGGCAGCTTCGTTATCTTGTACAGGCTGAGATAAATTTATTAAACGTCGGTTTTCAATATCAAAATGTCCGTATGAATTTATTTTTAAATTTGTATTTAATCGTGCACGTTTAGCTGTTCGACCAAACTTGTCAATAGACATCTTGAAACTAGTAAAAAAGAACTGCGTGTTAAACTATTATATTTGCTTCTCGCAATTCTTCTACAATAGACATAATTTCGTTATTATGTGCTGTATGGCCAGCTGCCTGAGATCCTAAAAGTAAACGTAATCTATCTACTAATTCGTTCGGATTGTCCCAGTAAATGTATTCACGTTGAAAATTTGTATTTTGCATTAAGCCAAAGCCTACTGATTGTGATTTACTTGTTGGTGGACGTGGCGATCCTGCAGTAATGTGTGGCTGTATTATTTTTTTATACTTATAATTTGTTGAACCATTTAGAGCTCCATACGGATCATAATTTCTTCGATGTACATTTGTTTTTAATGCAATATTTAAATAGTTTTTCTCATCTTGTTCATCGTATTGAAATGGTCTTTTCTTAAAAAGCAATTCATACAAACCGTATGTACCTTCATACCAATCATCACCAACTCTAATATCATTATTTTCGATTTCAATTGGTGAGTTACCAATCATAAACGCATTGTTTTGTTGACGGACACCATACACTGGGTCCGAATCTTTAGCAGTTGCAAAGTGAAATAAAAATGAACCAGCTATATGACCAAAATCTTTTTCTAATTGTTCTAATTCTAAATCAGGATCCGAAATTGTTAGTTCTGATTCTTCTGGCTCTGCTTCGAAAACTTCTTCATCTTCTAATAAAGGTGTTTCAGCTTTCGTTGTATTTAATTCTTCATCGTCTAAGTCATACCATTCAGTTTTGGTTTTATTCAAATCAACATCTGGTTGCCTATGATAATATATATCTGACTTGTTTTTTCGTTTTCGTGAAGGACCTGCTTTAGGAAAATCTAACGTATCACTTTCTTTTTTCTTTTTTAATATAGGTATTTTTTCATTTTTAAAATCATCTTTATTTTCACTAGGTTTAGTTTGTTTAACAATTTTTTTTAAAGGATCCGTTAATGGCTTAAATGTCTCCTGTAGCAACTGTTCGGTTTCAACTTTACCACGCTTCAAAGCATTAAATTTTTTACGTATCGTATCACTTACTGTTATAATTTCTTTTAATGTTTTTTCTCCTTTAGTCATGGTGTTAACTAATGAACAAACAGTTTCAGAATAAATATTTATTCATTGTTTCATACTTATAAATATAATTACAATTACAATTACAATAGTTATTATAGGTATTATTATATCACACATTATTTTTAGACCATCCATTTTAGAAAATTGTCAAAACCGCAGCGATAACGTCCTTCTTGACTATCTTTATCAATAACTGCAAATCCATAATTGTCTTTCCAACAATGTGCACATAAATCTTTAAACTTTTCAAATGACATATCTGTGTTAACGTGATCGTTATATATGTGTTTTAAATTCATTTCATCTTGTTTAAATAAAATTATTAAGTTAGCATTGTCGCGTATTAAATGTTTAGGAATACGTGCATATGTTTGACATAAGTAAAAAGAATCGACTGAATTATGACGTCCCATACTAAAATATTCTCGCATACAATCTTGCTTGTCGCACGCGACATCGTCGAATATAAACACCGAGTTCGGTTTCGCATTTTTCGGTTTCACAATTTCCGTATTTTCATTGTACGGGAAGTATCCCATGCCTTTTACATGTTGCAAACATTTTTCTAAAAATTTATATTTGGGTTGATGAAGAGATTTAGAATAAACATATACGTTTGCATATTTTAATCCGTTTTCATGCGCTAGTAAACCTAAAACAATATTTGTTTTTCCACAATTCGATGGACCGCACACAATGCAACGAATAGTATTCGGTAAAAGGGAACTATGTTTAACATATTTTTTATTTTGTTTAATATCAAAATTTAGAACATCTAGTTTATGTTTTTGTTTAACAAACTTCATTGTACTGGTAAAAATATAAATAGCACACACGTATTTATACTTTTGTCAGTCGCACATATGTTGTTGTACGGAAAAGGATTGCTTAATAAAGCGATCAATTCTTTGCCTGTCGAACTACACATCCCAGGATACCGGTATTGTGGGCCCGGAACAAAACTTAGTGAAAGATTAGCAAGAGGGGACCCGGGAATTAATCCACTAGACGAGGCTTGCAAGGAACACGATATATCTTATTCTAAACATAAAAATTTGGAAAATAGACACAAAGCAGATTACGTATTACAAGAGAAAGCTTGGCAACGAGTTCGAGCAAAAGACGCTGCATTTGGTGAGAAAGTAGCAGCGTGGAGCGTAACGAATGCAATGAAAGCAAAACGGAAATTTGGTATGGGATCGTTTAGAGAAGCTGTAAGAGATGCACGTACTGCATTGAAAAAATCAAAAGTGAAAGATCCTAAGAGAGCTATTCGTATTGCATTGAAAGCAGCAAAAAAATCTATGAAACATAAAAAAGCTAAAATAACGTCGCGTATAATACCAGTTCCAAAAACCGGTGGCATTTTACCTTTCTTAATACCTTTATTCGCTGGTTTATCTGCAGCAGGGGGACTTGCTGGGGGAGCCGCTGGAATTACAAAGGCGGTTAACAGTGCTTCAGCGGCAAAGAAAAAGTTAGCAGAAGCTGAAAGACATAATCGACAAATGGAAGCTATTGCATTAGGAAAGCAAGGAAGCGGACTATATCTTCGACCATACAAAAAGGGGTTAGGACTTTTTTTAACACCAAAAAACTGCCAAAGAGGGCGTTAAATGATATAGAGCTGAAAAAATTTGCAAAAAATATTCCATATTTCCGTGGAGTCTATATGCGAAACGCCCTGCCGAAAAAACCAAAAACAAACGAATGCGCAATTATAAATTTAGATGATAAAGACGGATCAGGAACGCATTGGGTGACATATATAAAACAAGGTCGAAATGTAATATATTTCGATAGTTTTGGAAATTTAGCTCCACCGCAAGAACTTGTGAAATATTTCGGTCCTGGTGTAAACATTAAATATAATTATAAACAATATCAAAAATATAATACTTATAATTGTGGTCATTTATGTTTAAAGTTTCTTATAAATACTATGAAATAAATAAAAATATTATCATTTATAAAAATGTCTTTGACTGTAACACTTACTGGTAATACTTCTGAGATAAGTACTGATTTTTTTCCACCAATTGAGTTAGACGATGATTATTATATTGGTTTAGTAGATTTTGAAACGTATCATTCGATACCAAACGTTGATGTATACAATAATAAATTTTATTATGATAAAAATAAACACTTTGAAATTCCAGTCGGTTCATATGAGATTGATGATATAAATAATTATATACGTGCAAAAGTCGGTGATCCAAAAGCTGAGTTTGATTCTATTAGTAACGCAATCATTAAAGAGAGATCCGGACAAAAAATAAACTTTTTCACTTTACGTCCTAATAATAATACATTGAAGTGTGAAATAAAAAGTACGTTAGAAATAGATTTTACACAGAGCGATTGCATTGGCTCGTTATTAGGTTTTTCAAAGCAAATATTAAAACCTATTACACTTCATGAGTCGGACTTGCCAGTAAATATAACAAAAGTGAATTCTATCTTAATAGAGTGCAATATTGTGCACGGAGCGTATAAAAACAACGAAATTATGCATACTTTATACAGTTTTCATCCATCGGTAGCGCCCGGCTTTAAAATAAGTGAAGTACCCACCAATGTTATTTATTTACCTGTCAACACTCGAACAATAAACAACATTACGCTGAGACTTATAGATCAAGACGGTGATTTAGTTAATTTTCAAAAAGAAACTATTACAGTAAGACTACATTTAAAAAAATTATATTAATATGGGAATCGTATATAAAAGAGTGTTAAATACAAATAAAAAATTCATTCCTCGTCAAGCTTCGAAAAGATTAACACGTGAAAACATTGACTTCTTGAAACAACAAGGTTTTAAAATTAAAAATGAGCAATATTCTTCAACTCAAGTCGGGTATTGAATACGATACTTCTATTTCACGAATAGAAATACATGCGTATCAACCGTATATTGCTACTACTTTTAATAATAGTGATGAAATTCGTATTCCAATTCAACAACAAGACATATACACAAATCCCAGTGACAGTTTCTTATACATTGAAGGGCGGCTCACAAAACCTGATGGCACAGATCCTCCAGCAGACACGAAAATAACTAACAATGGTTTCGCTAGTTTGTTTGAAGAAATAAGATACGCTTTAAACGGTATCGACATTGAAAAAAATAAGTTAGTTGGAACATGTAGTACTATGAAAGGATATGTTTCGTTAAATAAAACAACCTATCTTGCATTAGAAAATGCTGGTTGGGGACTAGAATCTAAAAAAATAGATGAACATGGCAATTTTAATGTATGCATTCCTCTACGAACCTTGCTCGGATTTGCTGAAGATTATGACAAAATTATTGTAAACATTAAACAAGAACTTATTTTAATACGAGCTCGTAACGATTTAAATGTTTATACTTCTTCTGCTGAATTGAAATTGGCTATAAATAAAATAAAATGGTGTGTCCCGCATGTGTTTGTTGATGATCAGCAACGTTTAAAATTATTAAAACTTTTGGATAATAATACAACTTTACCAATTGCATTCAGGAGCTGGGACTTGTATGAATATCCCGCTTTACCTACTTCTAGAAAAATTGTGTGGCCTATTAAAATTTCAAATTCTCTCGAAAAACCACGTTTTATAATATTTGGATTACAAACCGATAAAAAAAATAAATATGATAAAGATGCTAGTCACTTTGATCATTGTAAATTAACTAATGTGAAATTATATTTAAATTCGGTTTGCTATCCCTACGATAACTTAAATTTAGATTTTACCATCAATCAGTACGCACTAGCGTATCATGCATATTGCCAATTTCAAACACCATATTACGGTCGAGAAATTGGTCCTTTGTTAACATTAGAACAATTTAAAAAAATTGCTCCATTAATTGTTATTGACTGCAGTAAACAAAATGAATCTGTAAAATCAACGTCTGTTGACATAAGACTAGAATTTGAGTCTAGCGAAAACTTTCCTGCTAATACGGCTGCGCATTGTCTTATCTTACATGATCGTATCGTCGAATATAACCCAATGTCTGGAAACGTGAATACACTAGTTTAAAACAAGTCTTCAAGCAAGATGGAAGTTATTGTCGACATTCAAGGTTTCCAGGAAGTGAACTACGTTATGATACCCAAAGAAATTGCTGTGTTGACAAGAGATGGTGGTAAAATACAACACTTTTTAATAAAGCCACCGTTTCCATGGGCTGACTTACCACAACAAAATAAGAAATCTGCTATATGGCTAGAAAAAAATCATCATGGACTGCGATGGAACGATGGACACATTGCTTATCAAGAAATGTGTAATATTTTAAAAAAAATACTTGAAATGTCGAGCAAAATATATGTGAAAGGAGCCATTAAAAAAGACTTTTTAGCATGGTATGATTTACCAAACTGTGAAATAATAAATTTAGAAACACTTGATGAATGTAAATCTTTTAAAAATTGTTTAAATATTCGTCGATGTTTCGAACATGCTGAACCATTTGTATGTGCAATAAGTAATGTTTATAAAATTAAAAAAATGTTAGATGATGATAGTGACATGTATGATTATATTATATAAATAAAAAAACATTTTTGTGATACACTTGTTTTATTTTTTTTATTTTATTACATATTATTTTATTATATTTTATACATTTTTACATTGTAAAAACGGACAAGATGGTGACCAACGATTGTGTTCAGATATTCCCGTATCACCTTCTTCAAAATCGCAAATGTTTATTTTGCAAAATGGACAGCAAACTGTATCACCGGTATTTGTAAAGTACAATCCTGCTTTGGCCAATTCTTCTTTGTCGATGTACTCTTTCGGCCAGTTTTTGAACGTTTCTAGCCTCGCTTCTTCATCTTGTAGATTTTCTATATTTTTTTTATTACAGATAGGACAATTTGCGATAAGCAAACGATCATATGGTGAGTCGCATACCACTCTTCTAGTATCAGGATGTTTTGTACAAGGTTCGTACTTTTTAAACTCTTCTTCTTGTTTCCATTCTTCGGGTAATTTATGCCAAGCAAAAATTATTTCTCCTTCTAGACTTAATACAAAGTCTTTTGGTAATTTCTTAATTTCTGTATTTGTTAATTCAGCTAATGCATTGAAGTATTTTGTTTTCTTTAAATCGAAGTATTTTTTAAAATATTTTAAAGTTTTCTGATCACTATTTAACACATGCTCGAGGTCTGACATGATGAATCGGACTAGCAAAACATAGTCACATTTTTTATATTTAACATGTATGGAACAAAATGATGAGTTTAAAAGGATATGAGTCATGGATTGTTTTAAATAAAAAACATGTGTACATTTTATACATTTATTTATAATATTTATTTAACATTTATTAATTATCATATATACAATTCCGACATTTGTTTATTAATATATTTAAAGTCTCTATATAATTTTATCGCTTTTTTCAGTTCTTTTCGTTTTTGCATATACATTTTTCTTCTGTATCTGTAAATTTATATAACATAATAAAAATTAGCGTTAGTATCCTGTACAAATTCAGGATAATAATGCATAAACTCTTTCATCATTAATTTACATGAATTAGTCTCTAAATTTATAAGTGTTTCTATAGTAGAAAACAAATCAAAAACAATTTCATTATTATTATTATTATTATTATTACATTCGAAAGCTTTAGTCAAAATTGTATTGTAATAATTGTTAAAGTCTAAAGATTCCAACATTTTTATAGCGTCTTGTATAATGTGATTCAAATTAAACAATTCTCTAACAGATTCTTCTCCTAAGCATAAGTTATTCTCATTATTTTCAGTTTTTATTGAAATTACTGGTTTATTATTTATTAAATAAAAATATATATTATAATTGTTTAGTTTTTCATAATCAATATCATTCTCACCATTAAAGTAAGACAATATTGCTGCATTTTGTTGCATAAATTGCTGCCATTCTGATACAGTGAAATTAATACCGGAATATGATAAATTGTTTGTTAATTTAACAATTACTTTAAACTGATTTTCGGGATTTATTCCTACGCTAACCCATTTTGTTAAACTCTTGTTCAGTGGATACCTTAGCTCGTTGAGAAGTTTCTTTATTCTTTTTGATTTAGCCTTCTGTTCTTCCGTAATTGTTGGCTTGTTTAGAGTATTTGGTATATTTAATAATGTAGACAGCTCATCTTGCATTATCAAATCTAGATCATGAGTTGGTACTTCGTCATACTTTATTTTCTTTCCGGTACTAGCTTGCTGCTCAATTCGTCTTTTCGAAGCATAAACAGGTCTATTATGTGTAGAAATTTCAACAATTGTTTCCTGAGGATTGACTGCTTGTGGTTGAATTTGTTTCCGCGAAGCATAAGTGCCAGCCGGGTATTTTTGATTATGGCGAACCATCTTTAACAATAACATATGAAAATTAAAATATTAACTATATAACATAAGAAAAGTTATAAAAATTAAATATATAATTATAAACTTACCATTTTCTAGTCTGGAACAAGCACAATTAATAAACAATTGCAAATGAATGGCTATAGACGGTTATGATGCCTTCTTTTATACTCACATATATATTGATAAGAAAACGTAATCTTATTGGATATAATAAGCCTTCACGCTATTGGTCATAATAAGACTCGTTGTGATTGGTAGAAATAAGCTATGCTGATATTAATTTAAAATTTTTTTTATATGTTATTCTTAATTCGTCTGTCGAAAATTAAACAGTTTTGACAATGCATACAATTGTTGATATATATAAAGCAATTGATTTACTCTCCGATTGCAAATTATACTATGAAAGTTTTAGTTTAAAAATGTTTAATAAAAACAATGAGCTAATTACAACTATTCCTTTTATATTTCCAACTAGTGAAAGACAGTATGTGAAAATATGTTTCTACAGTACCAAACTTAATTATGAAGTTCATCTTATGACTTACTTATTAATTTTCGATTGGTTTTCTTATAGATTTGATGGTAAATTTTGTTACAGACTACAATATATTATTCCTTCGAAAGACATAAAATCATTTTTAAATGTTGAAGGACTTAATATTAGTGAACAATCCGATCTAGATTCGCGTGTGGATAAACAACGTACAGACATCATAAATATGTAAATGTAAGTGAAAAATGTGTTATTCTCATTCCATCTGCTAAACAGTGAACAATGTTTACTATAACCGATTCGCATGCAGCAATTGAGCTGCTCTCCGAGTGTTATTTGGAATTCGTTGACAATACAATAGAAATCCGTGATGGAAAATATAATTTAATTATAAGTGTACCAATCGAAGAGGGAGAAGATCCACAATTTTTGGATATTTATTTCTATAGCAAGGTGTTTGATTATGAAGTACATATTGTAACTTATTTGTTAATGTTCAATCCCGCTTTTGATTTTGTTCAAACATACATTGCAAATTCTGAAAATGTGGAAAAAATATTGCAATTTGAAGGTTTTGATAGTGACAAATACCATGAATTGTTATTATATATACAAGAAAAAAATTGTGAAAATAAAATAGATTGAAAATACTTGTTTTTTTTTTACTTTTTATTCCATGTCTGTTTACTTATTCATGTGTGATTCATGTAATTTCATGTATGTATGTTTCCTTTGATAAAATTATTGAAAAACAGGAAATTTATATCGTTTAAAACTTTATCAAAATAATACGCCTCTCAAATTAAAGGAAGTTGAAATCAGTAAAAAATTTATCTTTTCAAAGTGACTTTGAAACACAGGAAAAACAAAATTGTTTAGAAGTTATCACAGCCATACGCCTCTCGATTTACAGGATGTGGCTTTTAGATAATTAATAAAAATAAATAATTATCAATTTTTTTTTTATACTTTCGCAATTACATCATTGTGTTTTTTTCCTTAAAAAAATATGCTTTGATAAAATTATTGAAAAACAGGAAATTTATATCGTTTAAAACTTTATCAAAATAATACGCCTCTCAAATTAAAGGAAGTTGAAATCAGTAAAAAATTTATCTTTTTAACACGTTCGGTGCCGGTTACGCGCCAGCGCGGTATTTGACTGTTTGTGTTTATATGCGTTTTTAACTTTATATTTCGTATGCCTCATTTAGCCGAGAGGCTAAAAGACATGGCTGGTGTGCCACAGAACCGCGGTTCGATCCCCAACGCTGACAAATTTTTATTTATTTAATTAATTATATTAACTCGGGCGTTTCGCATGTGTACAAATATACATAATCTATAACTAGTTGTAATCGATAATCAACCAAATTTATTCTGTATGTCTCATGTATGTATGACGTATGTATGACGTATGTCTGATGTATGTATGACGTATGTCTGATGTATGTATGACGTATGTCTGATGTATGTATGACGTATGTCTGGTGTATGTATGACGTATGTCTGGTGTATGTATGAGGGTGCGTCTAAAGGTTACTCCTGCTGGGTTGGGTTAGGGGAGCTCATGCCGAGTTGGGTTAGGGGAGTTCATGCCAAGTTGGGTTAGGTTAGGGGAGCTCATGCCAAGTTGGGTTAGGTTAGGGGAGCTCATGCCAAGTTGGGTTAGGTTAGGCTAGGCTATGTTGAGTTAGGTTAGGCTAGGTTAGGTGAGTTTCTTATCTCTTATCTATGACGTCACTTCCGGCGTAGAAACGGCCGATCTTCCCTACTTTTTATCTACTGTAAATATTTTATTATCAAATGTTTTTATATTATATTATTATATTTATTATATTATTATTTATTATAAGTAGAAGACGTAAAGACCTCAATCTAGAAATATATATCTATCATTCATCAGCAATATAAATAGTGATGCTTACTAAAATAACCTATTTCGTACCAGAACGATCTCAATCTCATCACGTGTCTATTTCCTTATTACACATAGAGCAAACTCGCTGTAATCAGCAGTAGCAAAACAAAATTGAAATGACGTTAATCGTCAGGGTCATTAGGGTCACTACGTCATTACATCCTGGTCCGTCCGGTCACCTAGACGGGCCACACTAAACCGGTTTATCGATAGGTCGGTTGCTCCTTCGTGCTGAATTTTTTGCCACACTCCGCGCGTCTGTCGTCGATGCTTTAATAAACGTGAAGCACACTTCTCTTGCCTGCACACGCTGATGACATGCTCGGATGAACATCATCAAATAGTTCGATTTTGTGCGCTTCGGTTCGATGCTAACGTACAAAATGCATTTGCCATCAAATGTTGGCTACAGAGTAGTATCTGTGTGTGTATGTTTGTATGTGAGAGTGTGTTCAAACACTTTAAAATTGTTTTCAAACGGTTGCAGAACGATAGATAGATGGATGTCTTTCAAATTGAGTTTTGCTGTACATTGATCGCTGAACAAATATTTTATTGTCAAACTATTTGTGATTAAAAAAATAATTAAAGTTTTAATTTATATGTTATAAATGTTTGATTTTATAATAATTTATAAAAGTAATTATAAACCAAGATTATTGTCAAGCTGTATTATTTTGATAATGTTTTGATAACAAATACAAATAACAGTTTTATTAAAATAATTGTAAATCAGTTTCAAATATATTTCTTTGCAAATCATAAAGTTAATTAGCAATATAATATTTTAAATAACTCCGACATAATCAACATCAGTTAAAGTTGAAATATCAAATAGTATATTTTCAATTATATTTTAGCATAAATGAGACTGAAACTGACAATATTGTAGATGTTCATTTTGTACACCAAGACTAGATTATTAATTTTCGTATTTTACTAAAAAAAATATAGTATCACACTTCTGAAATATAAAAACTCAATATGGAAAACTGCCTTTAAACAACTCATATTTTAAACAACCTAGTAAAAATAAAAGAACGAACACCCATACACACACACACACAAAATTCAAACATATGTAGAATGGAAAGTACGGAAACGTCTTAAAACGAATCGCCGATATAAATCCAAACGAAAGCAATCAACCCGATTGTTTCTTATCGGGCGTCTATAGCTTTAGCTTTAGCATAATCCTTTAGGGGTTAACCCCAGCCGAGTACCGAACGTGCTATCCGCCGTCCAAAACCTGGGGGGTTGTCCGTCTGTTTACTTATTAAAGTGACGACGTACCATTTCCAATTCTGTTGGATATTTTATCAGCGATTGACAGGGTGTTTTTTCGGCTTCTGTAGCCCGATTTTACGAGCTGTGTCGACCGACATGGACGCTTCGAGTCCCATTGATGCGCACACACACGCAAACCGAGAATATGGAATTTTTGGAGATGGTGCTCCCGAAATAAGGCTGTTGCTTTTTTTGAGGAGATAGGGGATTTGGTGTTTTGGTGTGATGGTTACGAAGGGTTAGATAATGATAAATGTCGGTGTTTTAAAGGGTATCTGTTTGGGTTTATTGGCGATGGAAATAGAAATAAATACGAAAGTGGTTGTTCTTCAAATATCCGTAAAATGAATTTTATTGATATTGTAATCAAGAAATTAAGTACATTGTTGAAGGATGAATAATAGTATGTTATGTTACAAGGAGCAGAGTGAGATCTTTATTGTGTTGAGCCTAGATATTTGCGGCCGAAGTAGAGCTGAGGCTAAGTAATTTGAGCGAAACTTAAAAATAGCATTTCGAACCGCGGGACATATGCTTTTTTCAATCGTTTCAAATGAAACTAAACTAACCTTAAGTCAAATTAAATACACTTAACGCTGTAGTTATGTTTGGTGCTGCCACTAAATTTAAATCATTGGTTAATATTAAAAAGATAATCAAATAATTAAAATTCTGAATTAAATCAAATGAGGTAGTTGTATTTTGTATAATAATTAATAAAACAAATTTCGCAAAATACCCTTTTAATATTTTAAAATATGATAAGTCGGCGCGTCGAAATTTGTAAATCCTACGCATGCATACTCTACACTTAGCCGACTCTAAGTAAAATGTAATATTCATGCTGCCTGTCTTTACTAACGTAATTGTTGAATTAAGATACACGAACGTAACACGGTGTAATGCCTTTCTGACCTTGGCACACGCACGCACCCACACTACGTTAAGAAATTCATTAAGTCAAAGACAAAGAATAGAGAGAGAGAAAACGCAAGCTTTAAAACGCTATGTATACGTAACACAGGACTCAAGTACCCAACCTCTTATCTTACCACATATGATTTAATTAAATGTATATGAAACAAGAGACAGAGCGCGCATGCATAACATAACACAACGAATGGGTTGGATGCTTTGCGTTAGCGAGACGACAACCGTTAGATGCTACGTCAAAGATGAATACTTAAATCAACCATTAATAGTAAAATCTGTCATTATGGTACAGTGAACTTGCTAATTGTGTTTCAATGCTTTGATGACTGACACACAAATTTAGTAATATTTGATTGTAAAGGAAATTGTTGAGAGAAACATTTCCTTACAAATTTAGGTTGAAACTGATTGTAGGAAATAATATTTAATTTTATTTTATATTTAGTAACTTTGTTGGAACGATACATTACAAAATATTTTATCAAATAAACAATTTGCTGTGGCCACCACAGAGCTGGCCGTTATCTTATTAATAAATTTATGGAATATAAAAAAACAACTACTGTAGTCATGGTAACTAAAAACAAAACTGTCTCGACACCAATATGCCACCTATTTACAAAATTATATATGTATCATAAAAGTATGAAAAATTATGTAGCCGTATCGAAAAATGTTCAAAGTTAAAGTTATAGCTAACAAGCTATAACTTGCTTAGCAAAATTTTTGTTTAATTATTGTTATTGGCAAAATTTTTTGAATTTTACGTTAATAAATAATTTATCTTAAATATAATTTAAATAACAGGGAATAAATAAAAAGGAATTTTATTAAATTTGTTTTCTAATCATATTTATTAGTTACATTAACTGATAAAATAAAATTCAAAACAGATTAAAAAAAAAACAAAAATGATCAATGTATTGAAAACAATAATTCTTGTAAAACAAAATTTAATATTTTTGCTAACATACTTGTACATTTACATGGCAAGGATCTTTTGTTACAAAACAAAAATATGTATTTTCAATATTCCTAAATACATATTTGTAACATATGTTAAATCAGTTGTATACAAGCTACAATAATCCAAAATATTTTCTAGAGAGAAAATTTGTATATACGTATAATAATGGCATTTCGAACACAGAAAAAAAAGGCAATTTCTACTCACATGATTTGTTTTGACCAACACAGAAAAAGGAAACACAACATTACGCAAAATAATCAGAAGTGATTTCATCAAAGTCACAAGTCGTGGAATGGGAGATGAGGGAGTGGTATAGCTTCACCGGTGTTGAGCCCCACACACACAACTTCAGATAACAACAGCAACGATGAGGAAAAAAAAAACGGAAAAAAACCGATTCTAAAAACGAGTGAAACAGCCGAAACGTAATCCCAGACAGGATATTGTATCCCATGAGACCGATACCATTGATTTTGTAGTGATCAGTGACCAAATAAACGTACGAATACGATTCATGCGTTTATCTGTGCCGCGCTGCCTGACCAAATGTCTACAAAACAGGCTTTGTTATTTTTCTATTTATTTACGAATAAAAACTAAAGGCATATTGACGTATTGTATCTGTTTTTCTGATGATAAAAGATATTAACAGATTTTAATATATAAAAAAATATATATATTTTTGTGCTAATATTGAATAATATATTTATAATATATGTGTATTCTGCTGAGTTATACTGTCCATATCTTTTTCACATATTTTCAATAATCAAATTAAAATTGAAGCGGAAATAAGCCTGTAATTGTCAATTACTTAACATAACTTGGTGTAATAGTTTTGCAATATGGCCTTTGAAGATGTTACATTATATACACTTGATGTTGTATTTAAGTTTGGTGCTTCTGCCAGTGGTACATATATTATCTAACAGCTATGTAATATCATTACTAATAATGCCATTATTGTACTTCTTAATAAAAACATAATTTTAAATTAGATTATAGCCAGTTACTACTATCTGTAAAAATTTAAATAAAAAATTGTTTATTATTAAAATAAAATATTAAATAATTAATAAAATAATTAATATTATAAAATACCGCAACAATATTTTTTTCGAAATATTAAAAATTCTGGCGAAGTAAACATATTTGCATTCCTTCTTTCATGCATATTTGCTTTTTTTCAAAGATTGCAATAAAAACATTTTTAAGAATAAGCTTCTCAATTTTAACAAAAACATTCCGACTGAATGATTCACATAATAATCTCCTGTCAGTTTCAATAGCAGAGTAAGAGAAAAAAAATGTTTTATTAATATGGTAACGTCGATATGTAAAACGCAATCGAACATCCGCCATGAGATTAACCGGCTGTGCGTTGTATGTCGGCAATCTGCTCTCCTATTCTACGCATTTCAAATTAGAGAGACAATCCTATATATAAATGTATATCTTAAAATCTCTCATGAATTCGAGATAGCGTAAGCGCACGCCTGTCGAAACCACGCGCAGCGCAAGTAGCTATACTACGCTGATTCTAAGCCAGGAATATCCTATATATGCCCCTGCTCCTGTCCCGTTGTTGTCGCACATCCCTGCACAACCCACAGCTTTAATCGACCGCGCGCGATATTTGCTCTTAGGGCACTATGCAGGGACGCTCAATAATGTTACGCTGGGAAAAAATGTTTTCCTTGTTTCCTGATTAAATGAAAAGCACACATAGAATGTTATGAAATTATGTTTTTCGTTTAACCAGTCAGTTTGAACATTGTGAATATGTAAATCGCCACACACAACGGGGATTTTAAATTTTGTATATTTTTTTATATGTACGTACCGTATATTTTTGCCCAGATTCCATTTATTTTACGTTTTGTTTGTCCGTTATTAAATTTTATTTTAATTACTGTCAAATAACGGCAGTTACGCGCTTTATCATTGTATAAATGTTTAGTAAAATTTAATATTTTCCAGAATAGTTTTAAAAATTCGTAATTTTATTTTATAATGCAATTTCGCGCTATAACAATGTTTAAATACTGTTTTATATTCTAACTTTAAAAAATATGCGATATGAAATTTAATAGCAAAGTTTTTTCAAATATGTGAATTATTTTATTTTTTAATTTAATATGTTTTTATATTATTACATTTCTACTTGTAACTTGTAACCGCATTAAATATAGTTCAATATTTTTTACAATGTTTTATACAACTGACCTTTAACGTGATACTAAACAGAGTGTTTTTGGTAACCGTGTTACCAATGCTACATTTTTATTTGAAGAGATAAAATATTGGTTTGACGAAATATTCAAATGTAAATGATAAAATAAAATATCTTTGTCTACCAGTGATTTTCAAAATATTAAATAATTTTTTTTATTTTAAATGGCTTGCTTTATTTTTATTACATTTCTGAAAATATTATTTATTTCCAAATAAAGTGATATTAATTTTTTTATAGCCGTAAATAGCAATTTAAATATATATATATATATATGTAGTATATATTCTTGTCCACAATATAAAATCAAAATCAGGCCAATTAAAGTCAGAAGCCAGTATCATAAATATGCTATTACTATAATAAAATTATTACTATTACATTATTATAATTAAAATTATATTCGGTCACATATAAACTACAAAATACATTAACAGTCGCAAAAAATTACTGAAGTAAATAATGCTCATAACTATGCAAGAATAAATACATTACAAATTTTACAACCCATTTCGTTTATTACCAACGCCCGTTCTATCAGAAAGATTAACCTAACTCAAAGTTTACAATCGCAGTACAACCCAAACTCGGAGCGGTGACTTTTAATTCGTCGAAGTGGCGACGAAGTCTTGCGACGAGATTAATCAAAAGAAGAGTCAATACCGTTCCCGTTCCGTTTCGTTCCGTTCTGGCCGTCCGACCGGACACAGATTAAATCGCGACCCGTCACCCGTTCCGGGAAAACAATAAATCAACGAGCGAGTCGGCTAATCTAACAGGAAGAACCGTCAACATGGATGCATCTTGCACGCAACGGGATTCTTAATGAAGATGCATCGGCTAGACAAGAGTGTTAACCGGATACTAGCAATCAACTAACCGTGTTTTTCAAATGCTTTTTAACTGCGAACGAAAAAAAACTTTATTAAGATAACGGTAATTTAGCGTAATTTTTAAAATTGAAAACAAAACATATTTTTGACTTTAAATTTAATCCAGTGTTTCATATTAATATACCAAGTACTATAATATACGGTATAGAGCAATGGTGGGCAAACTTTTTTTCGTCGAGGGCCACATAGGTATCTGTAGGTATCAAGCGGTAAAGGTCAATTGACTATCAATATGAAATAATCAAACAAATTATTTTAGCAATTTTGATAAGCGTTATTTCTTAAATATTTTTTATTTGATTCAAATTAAGGTAATTGTTAAATTATTAGTTTGTAAGATACTTACACTTACTGGAATAAAATAGCTTAATTTGATTCACAATTTATTATAATATAAAATCAAAAATTATAATAATAAACAGTAATTACTAATCATTTATAAAGATACATTATTACTAATAAGTGATCTCTCAGATAATAAATAGAAATATTTTAATTACTTTTAATAAATTTTATTAGAAACTTATGATGTTGCAAAGGAAAAAGAAAGTTTGCACTTTTTACCGTATTTAGTAGTCTTTTAGGCCAAGTTGCACAAAGCGTTGTTAAATGATTTGTAAGTTAATCAACTCGTTAATTTACCAATTGACTAATCAATGAGAGTGTACGACGTCTGTTGACAATTTAATTGCTTAGTTAACTTGTTTATTAAGATCAATGCTTTGACAACCAGTAAGTTACTCTTACTATTAATACATTAATTTAATTTTTCTGTTACAGGTACGTAATTATAGAACAACTGGACTTATGAAATCATTATTAAGGTAAAATTGTACCTATATTAAAGATAATGTTATTCGTATTTCGTATGCGTTCCATTTCTTCTTGAGTTCTTTACATGCAGTAACATACCCAGATAGTGTAGTGGCGGAGAGCGTGTTTGTTAACGAAAAAGATAAATGAGAGGCAGCGGTAGCAGGGCAATGCGAGCCATTTCAAACAAACACAGGAAAATAAAACAATGCACGTAACTTTTAAAAGCAACTTCATAAATCAAGAGGCGAACGGCGGCACAGCGCGTACCGCTCTTACAGCCGCCCAGTTTCAGTTCTTGATTGGGAAAGAGAAAGCGTTGTTCGGGGAAAAGAAACTATTATAGTGTTAAGTAAACAGTCCGAATGAGATTTTTTTTTGCCAATGGCATCTATCTGAATGAGTTGTTAGAATTTTATATAAATAAAAGAAAAACTAGAATATTGTATGTTGTTGCATTGATAGTTCGAAATAGTAAATGTATTATCATCTGATAAATTGTTTATTTCATATCACAAAATATTACTTTCGAGAGAATGATGTTTAAAGTTCCTGAACTAAATTGTTTATAGTAAGGATATGAAACCAATTAGAATTTATTATATTTCTGAAACTATTAAAATTATAACATCTACGACAGTTAAATAGATAGAAAACAAACATATATTGCCAAAATTAGCTATAACTCAATTTGACTACGAATGGGGTTTGAAACAAACAAGAAATCGACTGATTAAATGTGTATATGTTAAAAATTTTAAATGCTGAAAAGCTGAAATACGTGTATCTAAATATTTATTAAACCAATTGAAATATTGTGAATTAAAGGTAAGATCTTATATGTGACATTTTTTGTGAAATTCTGAGGACCTTTTTAAAAGCTATGATTTTTTTTTAGATTATCCATAAAATTAAATGAACAGTTTATATATTTTATTGTGGAGTGACCAAATTTTACAAAACCGTTAAATTATAATTGCTCTATTGAAAAATATTTATTAGATTTGTCAATTTGTTATAAAAAAAATAAATTTAATATGTAAAATAATTATAAATAAATAATTATTTCATAAGCTAAACACATTTGAAAATATATTTTTATTAAAATTATTCAGTTTTATTTTCGATTTTTTTATGTACCTATATTACTGTAATTATTTATAACTAAATTATTTTAAAATTTTTAACAAATTTGTCACTTTGAAAACATCTAGTATAATCAAAAATTTACAAATATTTTATTTTTGTTATTACGATAATGCACAATCTACTTTTGAAATGAACAAAACTATACAGATGTACAAATAAACACAGAACAAAAATTGACAAATGCAAATAGAATTTTGCAATTTGAAATACTACACGGACATGTACATTTATTTGTATACGTCTGTACGTTTACATGTTGCTATATAAATTTATATCAGCAACAAACGAAATATAAATTGTAACGGTAATCTGATATGACACGATGATTTTTATTTGACTGACAACATAATACTATTTATTACCTGCGTAATAGAGATATTTTATCATTAATTTAAAAAAGTGGTTGCAATATTAACATTGTTATATTTATTAACAAAAAATTTAATCAGAATTATTTACCCCTTTTATTTTTTATATAATACTGTCAACAATAAATCAGACTAGTACAATAGAAAAAAGTTTTTTTATTTTATATAAAAGCATCTAAAAGTAAATACTCATATATTATATTGACATGTCATGAACTCAATAAAAGTTTTGTTAAAATATATCATAGTTTTATTATTTTTTTCAATTTTAGTGTAATATAATATAGTATAATATTGTAAGTAAAATTTGATACAATAAATTCTCAATGCATTTCTCTCATATTTATTATCTTCTTGGGTTATTTGCAAATTTTGTTGTTTGCAAAATTATAATATTTTTTATTGTTATTATTTTCCGGAAACTATTACTTTCTCGAATTGATGGACATGTTTACAAATTTTCTTGTTGTTAATTTATAATTCACTATAAAATTAAATTTGCTAATACAATTTATCTTAAATGAGCCCAGAATAAATTATTAAAAATGGGTAATTTTGTGTTTTTAGTTGTGATGTACTATAACTTTGTCTCGTATAATAAAAATAACATATAATGGTAACTAGAGGCATATAAGAGGTTAGATAACATAATATTGTTTTCTTACATAAAGTGTTATATGAATTGAAAAGTACAGTTATAGGCTTTTCAAAATAATTTATTCATTAAATACATACATACATACATAATCACGTCACATACCCAAAAGGGTGTGGCACAAACTTTTTCTACTAGCTCGAAATCAGTTTTCTCCAAACATCCCTATCCAGTTTTCTCATACATGCTTTTCTATTCCTTCTACTTGGAAACTTACGCTCACGCAAAACATTCTTAATCATACCACTCCAACTATGCATCGGACGTCCACGCAAAATTATTCATGTAAATTTTTTAACCAAACGTTTATTAGGCATGATGTCCGAACCATCTTAGCTGACTAACACCAACTTTTGCTTTTTTCAAAATTTGTAAAACTTTTGTATTATTCTTTCTGATGATGTTGCGGAAATTGGCTAATAAAGGATTTTTCTTCTTATTGTGAAAAGTAAAAGGAGTGTTTTATTTTAATTTATTTCATTATGTGTCACCAGGTTTCACAGCTTCTTCAATTAAATTTGATAAATTTAAAATAAGATATTTGGAATATATTATTATTTGAGATAAAATAATAATATAAAATAATTGTAATGAAGAAACTCGATTATATTGGAAACATCCATTTGTTTATTGAAATTTTCAGCAGTATACTCCTAATATATATTAAATATTAAAGCGTTTCTAACTTAGATAAATTTTCATCTAGATATATCATAACAATATGGCAAATATTAGCTATATATGGATATGAAAATATTTATACGTATATGAAAAATAGAAGCATTAAAAATTGTATATATACAAACATACATCATATATAACCACTTTCCCACAATACAGATCCATCATCCTAAAAGCTTCACATAACATCCGCATCGCGCATAGCTCGAGTTATATTGCAACCGCCGGTCCCGACGAATATTTGTATTAGTCGACGTTTTGCGTCGCATGACCGCCATTTTCCTTCTGGTTCATCTATTGCATTGCCTGAAATATTTGCGGTGAATGCTTGCGCTCTGTGTCATATGACGTTCAGCTAAGAACTTCGAGAACTAACTTTGACCTGTTATATAACTGATGCTGTTAGGCAATGTTGTAAATATAATTATTGATTTAATTTTTGATAGTGTCAAATAAATAAAAACGAATTATTACGTAATTTATTCCAAGATTTATTTATATAATTAGATAACATAACAAAACTTTTAAAATGTCTTTAAATAATAAATAACTTTAAAAAAATCGAAAAATCAATTCCAGTTAATAACAGTATTTTGCATATTAATTTCATTTTGTGGTTCTACTTTTTCAGCATTCAGCATTTAAATTAGTTTATGTTGTCTTTCTGAACTAGAAAAATTGAGCATTTCGTCATTGTTAACTATGTTTATCTCGGCATTTAAAAACCGCTTTAAATTTGTAAATCTTATTTCGATCGTTAAAAACAAATAATTTGGATTGAAATTTGAAACATCAATCATTCAAGTCAATCTTTTAATAAAAACAAGTTTGATTTAACTCTTTAGAGATAAATACGTCGGATTTCAATTTCAAGCGTCTTCAAATGTCGATATAAACGTTGTCTTTGAAAATTTAGAAGGCTTACATAGAAATTTATAAATTCCTAGACCTTTTTGGACATGCATTGTACTATATGGTATGGTATCTTGATGCAATAGGTGCGGTAAACGAGATCGATGTCAGTGCACATGTCACGGTTGTTTATCTTCAGTTTGTGCATGATACTGGTTGATCGGACTTGACACCGTAGTGCCGTGCCGCGATGCGCAACACCGCGCAGAGCGCATCAGCCAAATAGAAATTTTATTGCGATGGATATATGTAGATTCGATTCGGCGGGAATTGATTTAGTATATGGAAAAACTTTCCACGTCAAACTGATATTATATGGATCGAGCAAAAATCTAATCTAAGCTGCATTTCAATTCTAATAAATATTTATTAAATTGTATAATATTATAAAATATGGTTAAATGTATCTATGTACATTACTCAAAGTCAGAAATATTGCAGTTAGCAGTTGATTAGAAATTATTTGGGCAAGTAGATAAAACTTACAGTGCTGTTTCTGAACGTACATTGTATTAGAAATGTAATTAAGTAAAAATTGAAATCTGTAAAATTTTTTGTTAAATAAATTCATTGCGCCTGAATCATTATTTTTGATATTAAATAATCATGATAAAAAATTAAAAATAAATTTTAAATTATAAAAATTAATTTTATTTTTTCAAGATATAGATTAAATGTAGATATGTAAAATTTTATTTTAAATTTTATATTCGTGAAAGATAATAAATTAAAATATTTAAATTATAGCAACTAAAATATATTTAATTAAATCTAATTTAAAAATTAGAATGACAGAAACAAGACAAAAATAACATACATTATTATTTTATAACATTACATAACAATTATTTTCCTTTGAAAAGTCTGACTGAATTTCGAATGAATATTTAAAAACAAATATATTAAAAATAATTATTGTTGTAATTTTTTACAATTTGGTTCAATCTATTTTTTGGTACTTTTTTATCAGCTGTATTTTACAGCTAAATATTAACAACAATGCATTAATACTACGATACAGAATTATATCTAATATAGTTTTATTGTACAAATTACTGCATAATATGGTTGACCGTTCTATCTTTCAATTCCAAAACTTTTGGCTCATTCTACTCTAACGTTTTATTGTGTTTCTTCTAAAACAAATGTTTTATATAACGTACCAATCAACATAATATGGAGAAATTTTAACAATTATTTATCAATTTTTATATTTTGATATGAAAATTTATATTCATTAATTAATAGCTTAAATAATTAAGTTAGTCATAATAATATCTTGTCTTGTAATTGGTTGTATAACTACTGGGCAATAAAGTCATTATTATAATCAAATAATTGTTAACTAAAATATTATTATTTGATTAATTCTTACAATATTATGATTGCATATTTACCAATCTTTAAAGATTAACACTTGACGGAAAAAAAGGTAATTTCGAAAATATGGTTTTATTTTCATTGACTTATATGGAAGTAAAAAGAAAAAAAGAAAGAAAGAGTATCTTGAAGATGTCGGCGAATAGGCGCGGCAAAGAACACTCGACGACACAGATAAACAGCTTTGCACTCCGGGCAGGGAGTAGCCCGGATTTATTCAGGCGAAGTGGCGTCTCAAGAGCGCCACCTATGGGGATTTAATAGGGTCGAAATTAAATGGCTGTCACGTGACATATCCTGTCTTCTAACCTCTCACTCTACCCCCCCCCCCGTTTAAACTGCACAGTGCCCCCTTCCACCTGGATGGAGATAAAGCGTTTTTATAAGGGGGAGCGCGCGACTCGCATAAATCCGGAGCGCCCGGAAACGCAGCAGACGAACGCCACTGCTAGGGTATTCAGTCGCTGCTCGATCGCTCGCGTACCGTTTTCCCAGACTTTGCGAGCGACACTTAAAAGAGGTTGTTTTTTTTTTTTATTCTGTGCTTCTCTTTGCGCCCGTTCCCGTTCTCTCTCCCTCTCTCTTTATAGTTTTTTCTATTTATTTAATGTGCTGCGCCCGGAATTTCTTTTGCAAGGAAAATGTGTTCTAGATTGACAGCAAAATGGCTTTATATAACGTAAATAATTAATCTTAGTGAATTATTATAGTCGTGTTCATGATGTATTAAGTAATTCGTTTTTTTATTATTATTATTCTTCGGTTAACGTTTATTTTCGCAATTCTATAAGAGTCGGACGAAAAAACGACACCGACTATAAAAAAGTTGTAGCATAAAATTTCGTCGTAAATGTTAGAAAGGAAAACACCAACGCAGTTTATTCCTGAGGAATATCACATTTCATATTATTCTAAAATAGTGAATTGAAAAAATATTCACAGAAAAACTATTAAACTATTTATATTCGCAGTTAAATAGCATCAATTTGAGTATATAAATATACCATTATATTAATATCCAACCTCGAAACACGAAAGTAAAATAAAAATTTATTTTTCTATTTTTAATATTGATTATATATTATTATTTTCATAAATAATATTATTCATTATGCACACCGGTGAGTTATTCAGTTGTTAGTTCACGTTTTGAAAAAATTCTGAAAGTGCATTACTCAACAGTTTTGGAATAATAAAATTGTATAATTGTAAAATTAAAGTATCTTACGACGCGGAGTCGACGCAAAAGAAAATTTTATACCGGCCGCAAATAAATTTGCCACTATCTTCCATATGTATTGATGATCTAAAAAATGCAAGATTGTAGAATTTTAAATAAATTATTTACAAAAAATGAAACTGTCTCATAAAATATGACACTTGAAAATTTTGGACTTCATAATGTTGTGAAAATTTATATTTCTTCAATGCTATTTTTTTATTTATTATATATTTCATTCAACTGTATCAATAACGTTTATATTATACAATCCAAGAAAGAAATTTGTTCAAAAGTAAAAATTTGTTACTTACATTTTAAGAAGTAACAAATTATAACAATAATAATTAAAGTGTTAATATTTATTCAAATGCATGCGAAAAACTGAAAAAGTTGATCAATGTAAAAAGTTTAAATATGAAATTTCATGAAAATTTATCCAGCAGAATTTTTAAACATGTGTTCATCGACTGTGCCTGGTTTAACGTTCTCTACAGTGCTCCGGCTTGCTCAGTACTTTTTAGTTTTTTGTTAGAATATCATAATTTTTATATTACAGTTACTTTGAAATATTATTCATGTTAAAAACTCATTATGTTTATTTAATATAAATTATGTATATTAAAATATTTTTTTATTAAAATTTGTTTCTATTATATTAAAAAATACTCAAAATTTTATATAAAATTTAAGACATCTGCTATATCACGTTTGTGATGAGATTTATATATTATACACGTATTTAATAAATTTTGATTATCGCTTACGATATCATCTAATAATAATTTTCTAAAAATCAATTTTGATTTATATATCTAACTAGAGTAGTAAGAATGATGATTATTAGATAAAAATATCGTTGAGAGATCGTTAATAAAGAATCGTGGTGGTAATTAAGAAAAATGAATCCGCAATATTTAAGGGCTATGGACAAGAAAATTGTAGCAGGATATATATTTCGTTAGTTCGGTTGTTCGTGTCGAAGTACATATCGATGAGAGGCGTAACAGACGCGATGCTAGGACACACAGATATAAATTAAGAGAAACAAAACTAAGATCGTGGGGTGGTTGTACATTGTTTCGTCTGCGGAACAAATGATCACGCGGCTCTTCTAGCCAAACGGCAAACGGAAGAAGCGGAAGATGGAAACCTCTTTTCCGATCCATGTCATTTTGAACAGATCCGGACTCAGAGGAAATATCGTGTGTTCTACATTGGTTTTCAAAAAATATTAAAATAAAATATGTTTTTGATGACTTTAATTTGCTAATGCAAAAATGATTGATTTTGTAAGACAATTGTGTGTTATTGTTTTCTATTTGAATAAAAAAATGATTATTAAAAATATATTATTATAATTGATATTTTCTTTTTTGCTCAATAAATCTAACTTATTGAGGTTATATGTTTTTGTTTAATTTCATATCGCACTTCCAATGAAAAAGTTACATAAATACAAAATCTTCAATTTTTTATTTAGTTGGAAAATTATAATAATTTAAGAATATTCGTTTATCATTATTTAAATTCTAGAACTAATACTATAATTAGTTAATTAATAAATTAATTTACTGCGGCGTTCTGGTATTTAAATATTGTAAACTAATTTGTTTGAATTCTAAAAAAATTTAAGAATATGTTTAAAGTGTTTTTAGTAAATACAATCAAAATAGTGTATGATTGTACCGTATAAAGGTAAGCTTTTGGGGCGTGGAATAAAAAAATTGTTGATTTTAGAATGTTTTATTAATAACACCAGATTGTAGGTAAAAGATAAAACTGGCATTAGACGAAATAGAGATTACACATTGGCTTAGTTATCTTTTGTCAAGAGAGGGTTAAGCAGTATCAGTATGGTTCTATTTATCATTATTTTCATATTGCAATTAATGAAAAAAAACTTAAAATGCTGTTTTTAAAAAATTATATTATTTGCTGTTATAATCACTCTTTCGTGGGCGATTCGACACGTTTTTCCAAAAATTACCAGCAACTTAGTTTCTTTATGTAAAAAGCCGGTCCTGGCTCCGATTTGGGATCGGGGATCCGTTCCGTTCAAACAAACAGAAACATATATCGCGAGGTGAAGATTGATGCCCGACGCACGAAGGACCAATTAATTCTCCGGCTGTTCGCTAATAAATATCCATCGGCTTGCCGCAGGGTGCGGTGTTTGGGGCCAGCCCGCCCGCGCGAGCGAGCGGTAATTCAATCAGGTGGCGGCGGGGACCATTGTCTCGGCTCAAGTTTTCGCCAAAGTTTATTTCTCAACGCCGTGTCACTATAAATCAGCGAACGGGAAATCTTGTTACGGGAGTCGAATCCTTTAACACCGCGGCGCACAGCGCACCGAAGCCGAGACGGGATTTCAGCCAATTTGGTACCGCACTATACCCGCCTACGCCTCTCGACTGATGCTATTCACTACGGGTGACTGTTGTGTGTGTGTGTATGTGTGTGCACACAGTTTATGTTATTGCTGCGCTAGGTCGCGGCTGTATGCTTCAATGTGACGGGAATTTTAAAGCGAGCTCTTTATGGGAGCGGATTTATTATTGGGACTGCACGATTTTCTTGCACCAGATATTGTACAAACACAATATTTTTTTTTTCAAATTTACATTTAAATATATTTATAGAGATACATTATATATTTGTAATAAAAAGAACAATTTATGGATTACAATTTTATTATTAGGGTAATACATCTCTAGGGTTGGTAGGAACTCTACTAACTCATACATAAAACTATACCGGTACTACACACACATTGGACTTGTGAAAATGAGCAACAACATAAAATAAAGTTCACTTGTAACTCTCAAAGAAGTAACGTTTATCAATTTTAATTTTAATAAAAGTAGAAGACGTTTGCTTCATTGACTGGAAGTTACGCAATCCTATGGTTTAGTTTTTCTTTTCTTACGATCTGGTGTTAATTGTGAAAGCATTCTGAAAAGACTTACGTATATAAATTTATAGTATCGATAAATGAGGATATATATATATATATATATATATATATATATATATATAATATTTAAAATAATGAGGTTACATTAAATTAGATTTTATTATAATTTAAATGTTTGTAAGACGACCGGCATGGTCGAGCGGTTTGAAAAAAATTATAAATAAATTAATATTATTTATGTAACTAGTTTTATTTCATTAAAACTGGTCAAATTAAAATGATGCCTTTTAAATGCTTATAGTTTGATTAACATATCTTGTTATAGCTAATAAAAAAATTTAGTAT
This sequence comes from Clivina fossor, assembly GCA_963966155.1. Classification (NCBI taxonomy): domain Eukaryota; kingdom Metazoa; phylum Arthropoda; class Insecta; order Coleoptera; family Carabidae; genus Clivina; species Clivina fossor. Next base: position 32,311,464 of record OZ014553.1, on the reverse strand, counting down.
TTTTTTATTATATATTCATATTTGAGCTCAATATTTATTTGTATATTCAGCTAAAAGTAGTTTATGTTAGATAATAAAAATATCTGCAGAATATTTGAAAATACATTTTTATGAATAAATTTATAGCATTTTAAATAGCGACCATTTGCAAATTTATTAACGATAAAGTTTTAGCAAATAATTCAATTTATGTATGTTTTATTAAATTTTCATTAAAAATGTTCTTGCTGTTTTAAAAATTAAAGTTTTAATTGATAATTAATCTTATATTACCAAGTTTTATTAAAAATTAATTAACATTTTTTTAAACTTAAACGTATGTATTTAATTTTTCATATTAAAGAAATAATTTGAAGTTAGCAATTTATTAGCTTTAAATTTTTTGTTTGTAACCAACATAGCTAATTTTGATAAAAAAATTTCCGAACTATTTCCCTAGTGGAAAATATTCGAAAAACACATAAAAATAATATCAGTAAATTATCACTTCTGGTAAATGTATCTGTACCAAAAAATCCGCTCAACTGAATTTTATCTGTAAAAATCCCGAAAAGTCAAAAAAATGGTATGATCAAAATACTTCTCTTACTATACGTGATGGCCGGTAAATATTTACTTGATAAAAAAGCCGATTGAAACTTGTTCATTTTAATAACAAATATGTTAGCTTAACCCGATTTCAAACTAAATCTCAGTTACGAACGAGTAAAAATGTTTACAATGATTGCTGAGTTTACATTTTTATCCTGCTGTCGTATGTACAGCAGGAACATAAAATACGGGGTTGCTTCGGTACCGCAAGCACAGCTTCAGGTCGTTGTAAACAGTAAGTGTTAGTTTTGCAAAGTAAACGGGTTTGCATTATTTTGTTTAATATATTGTGTAGTAAAATTGTTTCGGTTGTGTTGCATAGATAAATTGTTCTTTTGTAAACAATACGCAGTGTCTAATAACATAATATATTTATGAAGAATAATACGTATTTATTTACCAAGCTTACTTTAGCAAAAAGCTCATGAAGAATGGTTTTATAAATTTTAATATTGAAAGCTAATTACAATAAAATTAATATTTATACATTTCTAAAAAAAAACTATTAGCTTATACCCCATTTTTTACAATTAATAGGCCGAAAATGTTTTCACGACTGTCAAATTGTGTTAAATGTTTGAACAAAAATAATTATCTGAATTACATGTGCAGGTATTATTATACCACTTTGACTACAAGGAAAAGTGGTATAATTCTCGGTACGGTGTCTGTAATATTTTCAAATTTTTTTAAAATAAATGGAAATCTCTCATATAGCCTTCTTGATGACAAATCCAAGATTAGTTTACGTGGGTGTATGCGTATGCGCCGTTTGCTCGCTTGCTTGCTCACTTGTTCGAATTTTGTGATTGCATCTCTTTCTAGATTATTCATCCGATTTGCAAGAAAATTTTAATACAAAGAAAATATATTCTTTTAATATTTTTGTTAAAAATAACTAATTTTCAGTTTTAAATGATTTACGTTTAATGTTTATTGCATATCTATCTTTTCTTGATCGTTAGATCTTGCAGTTTTCGATGATATATCTAAACTTTATTTCAAATAACAATTTGATTTGAACTAATTTATATGTAGATAAAATGACTAAGTAATGTTATTAAAAATAGTCAAAGAATTCAAATTAAATTCAATAGTTATTTTATTTTTTCTGTATATGTAAAAAAAAAATATTTTAAAAAACAGTTGTTAAACATTAATTACTAAAACATATTCATTTTAATAAGTCATAACACGAAAAGCAGAATGATTGTACCAAGGTTGAATAGATCTTCATTACGTTATAAAGTTTATCTGAAATTACAATGCCATTCAGTTCTCATAAATATAATTCTTCGTCGTGAACTTTGCGTTATAATTAGAACTATAGTTAAGAAGATATGGCTAAAACTTGTGTCTCTGAAACTTTCTCAATGTTCAATAAGCGTAACGTATGTCGTGGATTGTGCCAGATGAAAGGGGTGACTCGAGACCGGGCCGGGCCTGCGTTGTGTCGTTGGTATGGCCCGGAGGGAGAAAACCAAATGAATCCCGGCTAAGCATTGTGAGAGTTTTGCTTTCGAAATGTCCTCGTAATGAATGCAAAAAATGGCAAATAAGTACGAGCCGGGGACAAAAAATCAACGACTGTTTTCTGGTCTCGGCACAAAAGTCGTCTTTGGTGCGCCGACTGGGTCCCTCATTCAACCGGAGCCAGCCAGCCAGCCAGCCAGCAACCGGCTTAAATTATGAATGTCGTAAATGACTGTCAGAATAATCACGTTACTGTTCAAACTTTAGGCTTCGCACACTTTTTGTGTTCCGCTTGTTTTTTTACGGCCAACTGCTGGATTTATTAATTTCGTTTTTTTTTGTCTCGCAGTTTTTATTTTGTAGATTTTATTGACTTTATGTCACAAATGTTTATGTACTAAAATTATGTATTACTCTTTGAGAGTTTCTAATGGTTGTTGGACAAATAAAGTAATTAATGCTTCTTTTTTTTATTAAAAAAAGTTCTATTAATTTTATTTCTGTTTACCGGTTTTTATACTAACTACGTTTATAAGTCGTAAAAATATAGTCTGTGATGAAAATATATCGATACGAAATATATTTGTTATTTGTAAATTGTATAATGTAAACAAACAAAATTTCAGTAAATAAATTAATAACTAATTAATATATTTAGTTTGATTAGGCGTAACTTTGTGATACATTTGAATAAAATAAGATAAAATAAATAACTTACATTTTATATCCTTAACTTTATTTAAATGTGACTGCAGTTCCAACTGATTTAGTCATCATCCAACTTACAACTAACATGTAATAAAAACATAACCACGGTTCAAATATTTACTTATAAAAAAAATTAAATTTAGAAAAAGTGGGAATTATTCAACTAGTTACAGAGAGCAATTACACAGAAAAAAATAAAAATATATTATTTTCATAGATTCCAATAAGTTAGTAATATTACTACTATCCCAAACCCTATGCGTCACTGTATATGTGTGTCCATATTTATATCAACATCACAACTTTCAATATACTGTACTTATTCTATCATTTCAGCTATATGCTTGTTCAGATATATAAATCTTTTACGTTTTGTATATTATGAATATAGTCGTCAGCATATGTAAGTTATATATATATATATATATATATATATATATATATATATATATATATAATCTAGCAACAGTTTAAAGCTTTCGAAAAACATTTGTCCGTCAATAAATCAACAGCGATTCGTAATTTGAACGTTCCACGCGGCAATTTCAGCGACCGCATCGGTTGTGAATGTTTCGTTTTGGGCACGTGTGTCTTGCAAGCGGGGGAGATGGTCTTTACCGGCCATTTGCGGGTTGCGCCGCATATAATGGCGAACTAATAACGGATATTTGTTCGAAGGCGCTGCGGTGTGCGTCGTGACGCGCGCGACGACAACGGCAGTTAGCGTCGCCAATAAATCGCAGCTGTCACAAACATTTCAGACGCGATAGCTGGACGGACTAGACGCGAACCAGCTTAATCGAATCGCTTCGTGGCGTGGCGTTTGTGTGTTTTTGCTTCCCTCCTACTAACCTCCTTTCAAGAAAAACTACTGAAATGGCCGTGTGTAACGATGGAATTCGTCGGCCGTTAAAAGGCACTCACGTATCAACTGCCTACCCTACTTGATTTGGATTTTTATTGACTTTATATAGTCGAATGAAAGAACGAAGGATGTTACTTTGAATTTTTTCTGCTGTAGTTGTTGACGATAGCTCTAATACAATTTTATTACTAAATAAATTTTTGTTATTTGATATGAGAAACTGTGAGAAAAATATGTTTTGTTATTAAAAGTGGTGTAAAATATTGATAATAATCTAAATTGATTGTACAAAAAAAAGGTGTTATATTTTGAACCGCACTCTTTGTTATTCATAAACTCACATGTATTTATATTCTAAAAATTTTAAAAATAAAACTGTGTTACAATGTATATAGCACAATAATAATTACAGTTTAATTGTCCAAAATTTTTATTTTATGGTAACGAAGGTAACAATAGAAATTTGCTGTGGCCGTCACATAACCTACTGTTATCGTATTAAATAAATGTATGGTATAGAAAAACTTTTACAGCAACAATTACTGTAGTCGTAGTAACTAAAAACAAAACTTTTAGTTTTTAGTAAATTTTTTCGAAATATATCTCTGTTTCAAAATATTCTTAAAATACATGAAAGTGATTAAAATATTTTCTGTTTGGTTAATCTTTTGAACTATTATTCGTCACTAATACATATTTATTTTTTTAATAAGTGAAATTAGAGAAAAAATACAAAGTATAGTTGCAATTTTTGTAAAACTAAAACTACATGGTAGGTATACGTGTGAAAATTTCGTGTCAAAACAATCCGATCCCGAAACTGTTATTTGGGAAGAAAGTTGAAAGCGACAGCTTTCTTGGATTAGCGGTCGCCCGGGAGAGTGCGGGAACGTGTGTCGCCCGCCTTGAAAATACGTTATCGAAACATACATACATACACACACACATACGCACGCACGAAAAACGGATTAATTAAATCCGTTATATACGTTACGGGTTATCGTCTTGACTTAACCGTATTACGGAGAAACAATACCCGTTACGCTCTTCGTCAAATAAAAGCCGATCCTCGTGACATCACGACCGGCAAAAAATAAAACTTTTTTCTGCGTAAAAAGATTTTTTCTCCGAGGGTTTCATTTAAATTTATATATTTTGTAATGAGCATTTTTTTAACTAATGAGCATCATTTATATGTACATTATTTTTCTAGAAAAATTAGATGAAAAATTCAAACAAAAAGGAAACATTTATTAGAGATGTTATGCGGAATACAAAGAGGTTTTTTTTTGCTAAGAGCAGAATTTTAATCGTGTAAGTGTGCAATATGATTATACAATTTTTTTTGCTTCTGTTTATACATGCGCAATGAAAATTAACATTTTTTGTTTGTTTTTATTTTCAACAAATATAGTTCTTTTTAATTGCATAAATATTATTATATATATAAATATTATTATATATATATATATATATATATATATATACCTATATATATATATATATATATATATATATATATATATATATATATATACCTATATATACTTTTATAATTTATAAATATTTATAACATTGTATAATATTTCATACTTTTTTGGATTTTTCAAATTTTTTCAAAATTGGTTCAAGGGAAAGTTTGGATATCTATACCCTGGCTCCCAGAGAAATAATACTTACATACATATTGGCAGTGAAAGTGTTAAGGTGGATTTATTCGGCAAATTTAACATTAACTTTAAAATTAACATTAAAAAGTTAAGCAAAGCAAGTGCATAGTATACTTTACGCACTCCACTAAAACTAAACTAACATTAATATTAAACTACAAAGTTGACCAACATCCAACTTTTTAAAGTTAAAGTGAAATTATTCGTTAACGCGCGTGCGTTTACTTCATTCAATTTAATGGCGATTTATCTTAGCTCTCAGCTGATATTAGCACAAGTTAATGTCTGTTTTAAGTATGGATTGGGAAAAAGATTGATTTATTTAAAAAAAAACCTAAAATTATACAGTAAACGGGAAAATAAGATAAAATTGCCAAAAATAAGTAAAGCATCTGTTTAAAATAAATCATATTTGTACCATATTTTTTTATCAAAAAAACAACACTGGATGCCAATAATAATGAAGTCAGTTCTATGTTATCAATTTTAAAAACAATATTTTTTTTGAAACATACCTGGAATATTTGTATAAATTGGAATAAATGTGACTAAACGGTAAATGTAATGTAACACAACACAATACATTCAAAATTATTGTTTGCAACTTGCTAATATTTATTGCAAATAAATTATTATTTTTAATAATAAAATGTAAATTATGAAATTTTAAAAATACGTTTGAGTACAAAATTTGTATTATTTGCACAAAATTTTAGTTGGGTTAATGTATTTTTTTTTCATTTTTGTATTTTAATAAATTTTGAAATATCTTAGAACAATTTGTGAATTTACACAATCATTACGATAATAAAATAACTAATTGATCTGAAATTAGATAAAAATGATCGTTAAAAATTCGTTGCTATAAAACCGAACAAACGATAATCCTTTTCCCGGTACAGCTAAAACAATCATGTTATCAACGGTAAAAAGACTATTTAATATCCGTCAAAAACTTAGCGTAGACTTTCCGCCGAAGAAACGCTTTAATTACCACATCTTACAATTTCATTCTACCACCCCCACCCCGCCGTGAAAAACTTGAAATTCCAACACTTTTCTTAACTGAATCATAACGTACAACCGAGCACGCCCTATACTCGCCATCTATATTAATTAACGGTTGTCGTGAAACGGAACCTTCAGCTGATTTCAGGGCAACGGATCAGTTGTGGAAAGGGCAAGAAGGAAGCAGAAAAAGCATATAGATAAAGATAACATGTGCATGGAACAAATAGTAATTATAATTAATAGGAGTATTAATTAGACGGCTAAATTTTAGATGATTTGTTTATTTAATTAGATAATATTTTTTATAACATTAGTTCTTTTACTTATACAAGATGATTCTTCAAAATTGGCAGGTGTATACTGACGCGTTGAACGTCGAAAGCTTGTGTTCAATCGTTGTTTCTTATCGTCTGACGTTTACTGTATTAACAACACTTTATATATTATCCAAGTTGTGTTTTGTGACATATTTAAAATTAAACAACCTACTATCAATTTTATTAACGTTTATAATATTTTAAAAATTATATAGCTTTAATTTGGATGAATCAACCAAATTTAATCGTGTCTTTTCATCTTAATTTCGAGATAAGTAGAAAATAATTATGTTACAAGGTGTAGAAAGCCGTGATTATTGTGATGAGTTCAGATATTTGTGGCCGAGATAAAGTCAAAGCCAAACTATCGGGGTGAAACATAAAAGGAGCTTTCTATTCCGAGTGACATATACGATTTTTTCTTGAAGTATTCTAAACGAAATTAAACTAAAAATAAATAAAAATAAATGCCCAGTAAATCACAATCTTACTAACATTTATAGAATAGTATATATTATTTATATTTGTTACGTGATTTGTAAGAATTAAACTTTTTTTAGTCGAATATATAATTACTGAGAAATTAGACGGTATACATTGCATTTCAATAATCAAATTCAAATTCAATCAAAAATAAATAATACAATTGTCAACTAACTTAATTTGACTTAATTATTTTTAATATAGCCGTTGGAAATGTCAAATTATATCTGACAAATTTGACGGTGCACATTGCATTTCTTGCACTTCTTCATAAATTTTTAATTAACAATTAACTTAATGTGACATAATAGTTTTTAATATAGCCGCCGAAGCTGTCAGATTAAATATACTTGACGTTGTAGTTATGTTTAGTAACTAATTACTGTTTATTAATGTCATCTATCTACACTCTTAGAAATTTGGTGTTAAATTTTAACACAACGCGGATTGTATATAGGTCCACACGTTTTCTGGTGTTAATTTAACCACTTTTGAATTTGTTAAACACTTAACACATTTATTGTGTTAAAATACCGAAAATCGCGGAGTAAAAATAACACACAATGCGGAGTGAAATTAACACGCAATTCGAGTTAAATTTAACGAAAATCTTGTGTTATATTTTAACACGGGATTTGGTGTTAAGAGGAGTTTTTGTTAGTAGTACAGAAATACAATATAAGAAATAAAAAAAAAGTTTATTATATAAAAAAATATATAAAAATAAATGAGTATCATATAAATTACATAATAATTATGCTATGTTTCGGCACTTACAAACATTGATTATAATCATCATTGGCATAATGAATTTCATATGGCCATTTCTTTTTGTTTCTGTATGTTTTCAATTTTTAGAAGTACTCTACGTTGCGAAAACAAAATGAAATCTTTAAAGTTTCGTTTAATACTGCATCATTTTAATTCATTATTATTAATTGTTGGTTATCTTGTATAGATGTAAATTTTTCTTTCACTATAATAAAAAAAAAATTTTAATTGTAACAAAACAAACATGCTTATAAAATTATAATATGAAAATAACTTATGCTAAACTTACCAACACAAATAATATTATCATAACTTAAATCAGTGAATTTGCACCACTTTTTTCATTATAATATTCTAGTGTTACAAAATAACCATTTTCTTCCATTTCAAAGCTGTTTTGGTATCTTACTACATGACATTCAATGGCGTCCAATACGTTCCGAAAACAAAATAAAATCTTTAAAGTTTCGTTTAATATTGCAACATTTTAATCCATTATTATTAATTGTTGGTTATCTTGTATAGATGTAAATTTTTCTTTCACTATAATAAAAAGAATTTTTTTGAGTATAACAAAACAAACATGCTTATAAAAATATAATATGAAAATAATATATATGAGTATATATATGAGTATAACAAAACAAACATGCTTATAAAAATATAATATGAAAATAACTTATGCTAAACTTACCAGCAGAAATAATATTATCATAACTTAAATCAGTGAATTTGCACCACTTTTTTCATACGAAATAAACATTTTCTTCCATTTCAAAGCTGTTTTGGTATCTTACTACATAACATTCAATGGCGTCCAATAGCGAATAAAACGTGCAATAAACTAACAGGTTCACTGTTCACTCACGATGCTCAAGATTGACTGCAGACGCATGCGTCTGAATGATATTTAACACCGTGTTTGGTGTTAATTTAGCAGTGGACGCATGCGTCTAAATGATATATAACACCGTGTTTGGTGTTAATTTAGCAGTGTTGCATAATTTTTATTTAATTTAACTTTTTATTTTTTAATAATTACAAATTTATACATTATAATTATTCTATATAAGTAAAATAAATATTTATACATTTTTAAAATAACAATATGAAAAAAATTAAGAATTCATTAAAGTTTAAAAATTACATTCATAAGTAAATCAAAGACATGGCAACAAGGCGAAAAATATAGTTTACACCGTCAAAATTTTAACTCATTCGAACTAACCAAATCTTTTTGTGTCAAAATAACACAATGAAAGATTGAAAATTTAACACAAATTTTTTAACGACTCACACAATCGTCATTTCAATCCGCAAATTTCTAAGAGTGTAGATATACAATATAGTAACGTATATTAATATTACGATACGCTTGAAGAAAAAGGTAAATTAGGGTTAAGAGTTATAAAATTTGCAACCTTTATAACAATTTCAGCGTTTGATTTTCTGTTTAATTTGACTATTAGCGTTATAGTGAAACTTGGGTCTCGTAATATGCTTGTCTATGGAATAGTATGAAACGGGCTCGTCCGATACGGTGTGATTTCGATGTTAAGACTGCGGTGCGTGTAGGCAATTAGAACGCACATAAATAATATCGTATGTCCTGCCGGATTGGGATTACCTAGAAATGTGTACAGTAATTGGCTGGCTTTACGAGACACTGGTCGATGACAGCTAACACTAGCTTCTTGTTTCACTTAGAATGTGATACCAGAAATTATTAAAGGAAATTCGGAATAATTTTATCATTAATTTCTATAAGCAAATTTACAAAATTATATAATATTATCTTATATTATTAAACGAGCAAAAATTATGTAGTTTTTTGTGTGAGCGGACTAAACCTTACTTTGAAAACGAAGCTAACGATTTTGATAAATTTAAGTTTTTGGGCGAGGGAAAGCGATTTAACTAAGTGGAAACTGCGGAAAAACTCATTTATGATAAAAAAATATTTTGAAATTTATTTTTGACAGTTAATTGACATACGGTCACCATGAAAACATTACAGTAAATTGATAATAAAATTTGACTTTATTTAATTAATAATTTATATATATATATATATATATATATATATATATATATAAAAATTAAATAAGTTAATTATTTAATATTTGTAATAAAAAAAATAAATTATATTTTTTTATTAAGTATTTATTAATATTGAAGTTTACAGTTCGAGCGCAAAGTCACATCTGACTTTTTTACTTAAAATTACACATAAAGTTAACATTTGTAACGATCGCTTACTCAGCGTAAATGCTGAGTCACAGATCAAAGGAATGAAGTCGTGTTGTATGTGACAATAATTAGTTTATATAATTACGTGCTGTACGTGATAACTATTCAATTATATAATTTATATATATATAATTTTTTTAATCTAATTTCTTTGCCATCTAGTAACTTGTTTCTATGTATTGTTTGTTTATTATAAAAGCATTTTGTACCATTTAACTGATTGGTTTGAAATTTAACGTAAACAAAAATTTCTTATTTGGTTGCATTGATAATGCAAGTAAAAAATATTAAAGAAAGTATATGATCAATTTCTCGAGCATATAGTTCTATCATCCGCTTTGGAATTACGGAAACTAATTACAATACGCTATTGTAGATAAATAAAATTAGATATCAAAATAAAATCTTTCAAAGAATTACTGTTATAACACAAATAAAAAAAGCAAACAATAGTAACACAAACAACTGAATTGCAACAAGGCATGGCACGACATGTTAGTATTTATGAGGTGGGTGTTTAGGGCATCGGCTCATTTACACATCGTAAGACGTTTTGCGTGTCCGTGTGTATCGTCTGAGTGACTTCCTGCTACATCTTCACCAACGAACGGGTGGCTAGCCACGGTCAGACCAGAAATTGGTGTTGGCTTGCGTGCCATGCTAAAAACATTAGCACTTACCCTTGACCGGCCACTAACACATACTTGGGCATTGCACGCACCGCCAACCTAGATAAAAGCATTACAAATTAGAGTGGATATGGAGCCGGAGTCCCGGAGCCACACAGCTCCGGAACAGCAAAACACGAACATCAAAAAGCAGCGCTAGGCGATGTGTTATTCTGTGCTCTTCGTTCATCGCATTAAATTTTGATTATTTCAGAAATGTTGTTTTTTTTTTCCTCTCAGAAAAAGGTAGATGATTTCTCTTTTGTGTGTTTGTTGTTATTATTAAATCTTATAATAATAACTTAGCAAAATCTAGCTTGTCCAAAATTTTTATCAAGATACTTTAATTATTTAATAATTGTAGTGATAAAATATTGTTCTAACTTTACAATTTAAAGATAGGTTATGTGTTACAATAAGAACTTTTTAAATATACACAATAATTTAATTAAATAGATTAAAAAATATTTTTTCGATATTATGCTTGTAAATATAAAATTTGTATGTCTATTATTTAATTGAGATGATTTTTTTTATTTGCTGTCATAAAACTGTTTATATATTCAAATACAATAGACAATTCGTTAACACATCTATATAAAAAGTAATTGAAATATTTAGATTTTGTTGATAATGTTTTTGAATTATAGAAATTATTAAAACAAATAAAATAAAATGCTATAGGATTAGGTTCTGTATATATTTTATTTAAATATCAACTTTTCGATATATTCTACGTATATCTTTATTAGGAAAAAATAACGCAAATTATATAAATAATAAACAAGCAAAACATAGAAACAAAATAGGTACTAAGTGACAAAATAACTATTAAAAAAATTATAAATTATTAAATATAATACTCCTAATAATTTATAAATTATTAATTAAAAGAAGCCAAATTTTATTTAAATCAGTGCCATCTTTTAATAAATAATTTATATATTGAAAGAGGCAGTGGTAGTTCAGTTGCGAAAGAGATATTCTGATATTTTTAACCAGAACTGGTTACTCAGTTAGTTTGTGAAGACGGCTAATCACTAATTTATCACTTTGTTCAAATATCATTCAAAAATACTTTTCTCCATTGTACGATAAATCTTTTAGCAAATATTTTGAAAAATTAACAGCATTCACAAAATTATTCAAAGACAAAACTAAATCCGGCGTTAATTTTAATATTCCATAAACAATTTAAACTCACACGTCAGCTAGGCTCAATGCCGTTTCATTGCCCCTCAAAACTCCTTTTCCAACAACGAAAACCAAGCTACATCCCCATCTCAGTCGAGAACACAGACCACTCTAATTAATATTTTCGTCTAGATCCTGCTTCTCACTCTTCGGCCTGAATGTCGACGGCAGCAGCAACGGAAAGTAGGAACGGAAAGCGTCCGGGACGGAAGTGTCAAGCAATGTGCGGTTCGTTCCGGTAACCGCAACGGGCGCACCGTGGCATGGCGCGGTGCGCTGACGTCATCAAGCTGCCGGAACGCCTGGAGACGGCGTCGCGTCGGCAGCGTCGTCTCGTGTCGTGTCGGTTGCCACGAATGATTGTTGCGGTGCCTGCGTTCAGCTGCCGAGCCGCATACGCACACAGCTCGAACATCATTTCTTGCGCGCAATGAAAGGGTTCAATGCGCACGGAAATGGGCTTGTTGAAAGTTTTTGTTGATGCGAGAAAATCAAGATTGTAGCTATCAATTTTTTTTTAAGTTTAGAGAATAAGCTAAAAATTTACGTACATATAAATGATTTGCATAGTCCGATGTTTGTCAGTTCCGTTGCACGTTATCATGTTGGCGACAAATTTAATGACGCAAAAATATCTGTACCTAACATATATTGCTTATAATTTTATATAATTAGTATTTATATAGCATGGTAAAAAATCTTTCAGAACTCATTATATTATATATTAATTTTATTTTTTGAAACCGTTACAGACATCGTACCATCGTATACCTTTCAGTCAAAATGTTAAAATAATAAACAATATTTTATCGTTTTATTAAAATATACTATACGTATTGCTTATTATTCTGTAAAATATTTTTCAATCTGATGTAAAAAATTATCAATTTTAATTAATTGTTTTGCCGAACCGTAACAAATTTGCCAATAAAATTAAAAATTTCAATAATCAATCTTTCATCACAACGTAATAAATACTAGTATTAAGATGTTTAAGCAAATTTTCTCGAAAGATTTTTGTGCTTGACTGAAGAAATTATTAAATTTCTTAAAACTTCATATCCTCTTTCATAAAAGGCGAAACGAGAGACGGCCGGTCTTTAAACTGAAACGGGTATAATGATGGTTGAATATCGAATATTAATAACTGTACTCTACACAGCAGCATACCGAGCGCATAAACTTGTTCTTTTTCTTCGTGTAATGAAAGAAGCTTAGGTTACCTGGCTTGCATATCATCCGTATTATTGCAGTTAGCTACATGCAACGCTAACTATGATTCAAGCAAACTTTCCTGTCTGTATACAAACTACCATTTACAGTTTATAAACTTAGCTAATAAATTCATTTATCTGTTCTTTTTTTTTCTTTAAATTAGAATTTTTCTATTTAATTTTTATACATAAAAAAACTGATTAATAAGTAAGATTATTCGTTTGTATGTAGTATAATATTTTTAAAAAATGTATTGGTACAATAATTATATTTATAATTGTACTATTTAGAAATTAAAGAAAAAAATCATCGTCTTCATTTACTCGTAAAGTTAACAGAACATTTTTTCCCATTCTAAAAGTGTTTGAAGTTTTCGGCAAAATTTCTCTCGTTACTTAAAGTCCGCAATTTGAAACCAGTTAATTTTGCAGTTTTTGCACATTCTCAAACTGAACTTGGTTGTTTCTAAACTTTTAAATTATTTTGTTTTAAAAACAAAATACTCCGAACAACTTACAACTCTATGAAAGGGTGAGATTTCGTTAAATGTATTTGGTGTCGCTCTTTAAACAAGTTTTATTTTCGATTTCAAACATTTGTTCTTTTCTTCTTTTTTTTTATTACAGGTATAAAAAATTAGGTGTTATTCACATTTCTTTAAGAAGTCATTAACCTTATCAATTTTCTAATTATCTCTAAATTAATGTTATGTTTTAGCCGCAATGCTATAAGTTCTTAAGTGCAATATCTACTAGGTTGGTTAAAAGTTATTAATAATTTTAATTTGTGACTGTAATCGTACATTGAGCTGCTTCTTTTTAATAGAATTAGAAATTAATTTAATACGGAACCACCAGTTTTGAACTAACTTTGTAATAAGTAAAATAGTCTGAATGATTGTAACTACTACTAACTACCATAAAAAATAAATATTAAATTAAATTTTTTATTAAAATTATTTATGTTACTAGGATTATAAAAAATAAAATATCGTAGAAAATTTTACTTGGCTATTCATTTTTTAGACACTGAAACTCTTTAAACATGTACTTCCTTCTATGATCTTATTGTTAACCAAAACATAAGAAAAAAATCCAAAAATCCGTATCGCATCACATAAAACACAGAACAGCAGCAGTTTGAATTCTCTCACAGCTATTTTTCGTATTCTGCGAATGATAAATGAATTCCTTTTTTCAAACGACAGTGCGTTTTATATACGAGAAATAAATTACGATATATGGTCAGATGAAGAGAGCAAAAGCACTGAGACAGACAGTGAGAGAGAGAGAGAGAGGGAGAGGAACAGAGCATGCGGATGTCTTGGTTGGTGGTGCGGCGATGTGCAATTGTTCACTTACATTATTCTATTATGATGGCGGGCGAGTAATGCATCACTGCTGTGAGCGTCGTGGCGTCGGCGGCGCCCGGAAGTGCTCGACGAACTTTAAGAAAAACTCGAACGTAATGGTACGCGTAAATCAGTGTTGAGTTGTTAGCCTTGAAGCGCAGCGCTGCGCTCCGACTACGACTAAAAGAGAACGCGTGATTTTTCTCGCGCTAGATCTATTGTCTGACATCCGGATTCACTTTAAATAGCTAGACTGCGATCATACTAAAATCACTGCTACCATAATTTATGATCGGAAAATTGGAACACATACTTCGAAATTATTTTGCTGCTGCTTACAATAATGTTTCATGAAATATTTCAAATTATTTTAAATGTTAAATGCAAATAATATTTCTGTGCTTTAACTTTACTAAAATAAATTCTTTAAAAAAAATAATTGTTTGTTGCTGGGATTTTTTCCCAAAATTTCCTAAGTTACTCAATCATTGAATCGGCTATTAGGCTATAAATCAATGACTGTCCAGTTAACCACGTGTTTCGCTCTTTATAAGCTCATCATTATGGTGATTAGATCACGATACACTTATCAATTGTTGTTCAATGATATTATGCTTAAGTTAAACTAATAAATTTTTTATGTCATTAAGCATTTTATCTATTTTTTTTTATTATAAAACTGCTAAATTAAAAAAATAACAGAATTAACTCATTTTTTTGGTTTTAAGATATTTCTACTAAAACTTTTTTGCTCCCACATTAATAGTTTTTATTCTTTTGTGCTTGTAAATATTTTAAGTCTGAAACACTTTACACAATAATTTATTTATAAATTACATTTAAAGTATATGCCGAAAATTGGTTTTTCAATGTAAATGAATAAAAGAAATGCAAAACATATTCATATAAAATTTTGCATACTTTATTAGTGCTTACATGAAAATATATTTAAATGCATACTTTCATGTACCAGCATTTTCAACTCTTTTTATATTGGTATTTGAAATTTTTTTCTTTCTGCAGCAAATTTTTTTATTCATAAATTGAAGTTTTAAACTTTTATGCAAATACATATTTACATATTAAATAATACACTTATTTTAAATAGTTAAACATTTACTCGCTACTGAAATGCATTTTCTTATTATAAAATTGGAATTTTTATTACAATATACACTAGAACTTACAAAGCAATCCGTACGGACACTCGATGGTGTACAAAAAAATAAATCTCATAGGGGATACTGGTCCGTATTCTCACTTCACTTTTAAAAGTGATTTTTCTCAAAATTGCTTTTGACGTTTACATAAAATTACTTATTAAGCAATTTTGATTAGTTTATTTGAATTATATAATATTAGATATACAAAATATATCAAAAATAGAAATACTATTCATATTTGATAAGAATTAGAAGTAAAAATTTATTTTAAAACAAAAAATAAAAGCACCTTTTCATAGACAAAGTAATACTGACACTCAGTAGATGATAATGGTGCAATTAGAAAATGATCTAGAGAAGCTAGATACAAAAATAGTATTTATGAGAAAAATATACAAATATATAATATATAATGTGTATGTATGGAAAAGCAGTTTGATAATTTTATTTTATTTTGTGCGTGTATGTGCTTGCAATTACTTACATTGGAAGATTTTTCCCAAATTTGCAAAATGTCTTGTGTTTCCATAGCTCACTAAAGGTAGAGGAAAACAAATTGCCAATGACAATAATCAATTAGTTTCAATTCCAGCACTTCACATTACAAATGATTTAAAAAAACAAAAATAAATTAAGTATATAAATAAATTATCAATTAAATTTGATGACTATGAAATTAGTTCATTATAAAAATATAAAATTAAATGGTACATATAGAGTTTTAGCCACACAGTATAGTTCAACAATAATTATTCACTCGAAATTTTGTAGATTAATTATTAACTTTAACAAGTTAATGTGTTTTTGATTTTGTTTTTTCGAATTTTCGGGAAGGAATTTAAACTCCTAACCCCCCCCCTTGTGTACGCCAGTGCATATGAGAATAGCCTGTATGAGACTTGCATGAGATTAATTAAAACTGTTGGCTACGCCTGTTCTAGTTAGTTCTTTATTGTATCATTAAAAATGTAAAAACAATTCCTATTTATTATGACTAATAAAATAAAATGTGTACGTTCTTTCATTTTAATTGCTTGTTATTTTAGTTAACGACTCATCATTATTTTTCAAATTTAACAATTGGCAATGAAAGACGCTGCTACGGCAATGGTAAAAATGTTGATTTCTGAAGATAACTACAAATAGATTTTATCTGTAATAAATTGGCAAGAAACTAGCGATTTCCAGCAACAATGACATCTTGTTATATCTCCAATTATTTCCGGAATAGAATCTCACGTTCGGGTTATTTACTCGCTTCGTAACGTAACGTAGTGTAAGGTACACATATATGGGCAGCCCGTCGTCATCGTCAACACACAACAACGATTGAGCCTCTCAAACTAGGGTTGGGACAAAACGAAAATCAAACAAGCGAATTCTGTCCCAAATCATTCTCTTCGTAATACACATAAAGTTAAATTCAAAATTATTTGTACCTCGTACAGGTTTACAGTATAGTGGTACAGGAATTTCAATTGTTTAGTTACATATTTTGCAGGATGATTTATCTTCTTTGTTTTCTCATAATAACCTATTTTATCATTTCTTATAAAAAAAAAATATGTAAGTTTTTGTTATATTTTTAAAACTAATTAAATGGCGCTAGCTAATCCTCAATTTACAAAAATATTTATATATTTGTGCGTTGCTACATATGAGGAGCAGACTTTCAAAATGCGTTTTGTCCAAATTCCATAATTTTCAGAAAGAGGCAAAACGTTTTTGATTAAATCTGAAAGTACATTACGTGCCCATTGGACAAAACGCGTTTTGAATGTCCAAGTAACTTTCAATATTTATTTCAGACGGGACAATATGCGTTTTAAATGTCGAATTTGTCTTAAAAGATGCGTGTTTGCGCATAGAACGTAATACCATCACTAACTAAAAATTTTACATTTTGGACAAAATGCATTTTGAAAGTCTGCTCCTCGTATACAACATCACGTCCTCTAGAAAGTTTCAATAAATTCCTATTCGACTTTTGATAATAAATAGGCAGAGGGCAAACATAACAAACATGTTGTTTAATCGTGAGTTGCGTTACGTAGAGGGGTATCGATCAACGACACTAGTAGGCGCAGCAGTCGGTTAGTTGCACACACCTCATATCGTATATCGTCGGAAGTGAATGATAGCTCAAGCTCGCAATGTCACAATGGCGGCGGACGTGCGTGATGTCATGCGTCACTGACTGATTGCCAAATGCTGACTGAATCGGCCGTGGAGTGAGCGCGCGTGGAACGGATAAACAATAGTAGTACCCACAACCATCAGCAGGAGCAACCGATTAAAATGTGACTGCCATTACTTTGTCGGGGGATGGTAATGGTGATATGCAGTAGTGCGTCTGATGCATATGCTCGACAAACTGGTTTATGTAAATTTTATAATATTATAGACGACCGAGATTTATTGGATTGATTTGCAGCCACCGATAGGAATGCTAATAAATTATGCGACGTACTATGTGACTGCTAGCACATTATGGAAAAAACCTGATTTTTTTTTATTGCTTTTTAAATGCATATGTTGCGGTTAAACTGATAAATTAGTTATAATACATAATATATATATTATAAATGTATTATTAAAACGAATTATAAGGATATATTAAATTTTGTATGTACAATTTCTTAATACAAATATATTTTTCATATTAAAAAAAATTGCATTTATTCAGTTGACATAGATAGCAGTAAATAGGATACATTTCTATAAAATAGCAATTACACAGCATATACACACTTACTCTTTCTCGTTCTCTCTCTCTCTCTCTCTCTCTCTCTCTCTCTCTCTCTCTCTCTCTCTCTCTCTTACACACACACACACACTATTGTGTATAGTATACATATTGCTTTATGAGATTGTGGTATGTGTTTACTTGTTTGTAGCCGAGTTTGTTTATTGTATATAGAGTGTACAGCAGTGAGTACTGAGCTTTACCATTCATGATTTCAAATAATTGTGTGTACGTTTGTATCCTGTTCTATTAATGCATACAAGCTGTTCCACAACTGCTAGTCTGTTTCTGAAATGTTTCATTGCATTTCCCTGCAAAGACATTGTTAATATCACATATATTGCCACAATTTGACGTTTGTCCATTTTGTAATTATATTTGCCAAACAATTCCCTAGTTTATTTTAATTTAAAGCGCATTTGCCAATATTCAATTTACTATTAACTTGTTTAGTCCAGTAACGGATTGGTAAATTTAACAAGTCCACGATAATTAGGGCCCCCATAAAAAAACAATCTGCCGTGGCCACCACAAAACGACCGTCATTGTATTAAACCTGGTAATAAATAAATTAGTGGAAAAGAAAAATTTATATAACAATAATTGCGGTAGTCATAGTAACTAAAAGCAAAACTGTCTTTACATAAATAAACAGAATTATATTTATTATAAAAATATTTAAAATTATAAAAAATTATATAGTCGTCTCGAGAAATGTTACAAATAAAAGTTGTTAGTTATGACTTGTTTAGCAACTTCTTTCGATATATATCTAAAAGTGACATCAGTAAATTACCATTTCCGGTTGATAGAGCTTAAAGCTTAAATATAAAATTTTATAACATTCCGTTTAGCCGGCGAATTTGTTCTGCATCATTTGTCTTTCGTCGATACATCGATTTTAAATAAATATTAATACAGAACTTTAACCTGAAGCAGTTTTATTTTAATTTGAAAAATTATATCTTTACAGCTTGCATTTAAAGTATATATTAATAATATACATATTGTATAAATAGGAGACAAATATATATTAAAATAGCTCATTTTTTTAATATATATACATATATATATATATATATATATATATATATATATATATATATATATATATATATAACACTGACAATTTTTGTACATATTACCATTTAATTGTACACATTGTTTTTTTTTTTAACAAAAAATTTCTTACTCACATGAACATTGTAAAAACACACCAAGTTTTCAAAACTGCTTCACACACACATATATAATTATAGAACCCTTGTTCTTTCTACCTTAGTAAACCCATATATACACACACACACACACACATGAAAATGCATTTTGCTTCTACATCATCATAAACATCTCAGCCGTAAATTCGTAGCGGAAACCGGATGCCGAGTTGGGGCTAAAAAAAGGATAAACTATGTTAAGCGACCGGTGAAACCGTAAGTGGCTCAGGAAGGGACGAAACCATATTTACACTCCCAGTCCCTACTGCTTTTAGTTGTTCCCCCGTCGCGTCCCTTGCTTACTGGGCGCGCGTAAGCCAGACCCATGTCTAAAAGAGAGAGAGAGAGATAGATTGGTGTGAGATATCCCCACACTCACACACACACACACACACATCATTGTGCAACTGGAACCGAAACGGAACGTGGATCGTAATAAAGACATATCACGTGTTTATGTCAGATGCGGTGCATTTCCGTGGTTTGTTTCCTCCCTGTATTATTTCTTATTCGTTCCCAAGAAAACTTTGGATTAAAGTGATGGGAAAAAAATGTGAGCAGTTTAGGTGAAGAATCAAAGATATAAGAATTTTTTTTTATGCTATAAATTTCATTGAAGGGAAAATTTTTAATTAATAAAAGAAATACCAAAAATAAATTTTTCTTAAATATTTTGTAACTTATTGATATTGTTAACTTGCCAACTGATTAATCAATAAGGTGCTTGAAAGACAATTAATTGAAACTTTTAATGTAATTGTCCTTAATTGGATATAAATTAAGAAAAAATTTAATATTCGATTTCATAAAGAAAATGTTATATTTTAACAACCATGCTAAAAAAGAACAATGTTAAACATACATACATACATACAGGGTTATTGTGTACTATATTGCATTTATTTTCTAAATTTATTTTTATATTTTATTTTTAAAAGCACCTTTCAGCATTAGAATATTTCATGGTTCAATCGCCTTGCGTGGCTTTGTAAAATTTGTTTTTAATAAAATTAAGAAAAACATTTTAGTAATGGTATTCAACACAATACAAAACAACTGATTCCATTATATGTGTTAAAATTGTTTCAAAATTTTAACAATTGCAATGCATGTTGTTAGCAAACTCACATGCTAATTTGGCTAGCATTATATTTATATCTCACATAGAGAATAATTTAATACAAATTTATATTTATATGTAAACGAATATAAATTTTGTTTTGTGAACGGACAAAACGACACACATACACACATTGACAATAACTATATTACATGGATATAGTAAAATTTAACAACTTTGTATGTGTGTATAATGTGTTTCGAAAATTGAATCGACCACAGACACACACACATACACACACAGTTACAACAGATTGGCAAATAGAGTTTGAGTTTTAGAAAATAGGTCATAAACGAAACACAATTACCAATTTGGTATGAATTTAATTATGTTATATGAGCAATTACGCTGTCACATCTCGAGCTATCTAGCCAGCCCAGCCCAGCCCAAACAGACACTATAGTCATATAGAGATACACACACACACACATAAAGACAGACACAATGAAATAATTAATAGCCCGTGTGCCTTTTCTGCAATAGCCACGCAGCCACTATTCCCCGAACTACTGCCACAGTTATTATCCCCAACACTTTCTGTGAATGTACGTACTTTTGAAATGTTTTCGGTTTGTGAGAACATTTGAATTTGCTCGTATGTATAAACTATCTAGTAGCATTTAAATAGATGAAATGTACTGATTTTAATACAGTATAAGTCAAATAAAAAATTTGAAAGTTATGGCTTTATTAAACGGATTGGCAAGATTGAAAGTATTTGCTGGAGTAAATGATGAGTAAGTGATAAGAATAAAAAAATGTACGTGAGAAGTATCATAAATGTGAATGATAAAAAGTTAAATACATCAATAGAAAAGTTTGGTTTAAATTAATTTGTATTAGAATGAAAAGAGATTGTGCTAGTCCTTTAATGTTGTTTCGAAGTGAAACTAATGTAAGTAATGAATAATATTAATATTACTTATCAAGAATCGCATATGTTATAAATATATCTATTATATGACAGGAGTAATAAATAGTAGTGATTTTCATTTAATCGCAATAAATTAATATATAATTAGAAAAATAAAACAGCTTTAGGTTATAGTTCTGCAATTAAATACTAACTATAATATCTCACGGTTGTAAACTAGGATCGATATAACTTAACAGAATACTCATTTATTTAAATGTATTATACATCAGAAATAGAAAAAAAATAACTTTTTAAACAATCTTTCAGAACTCATTATAATAAAATAAAAAGGTTTCAGGATTAAGTTCTGTATAAAATCTAATTAAAAATCGACGTTTCGCATACTTTCCTTAGGTCATCATCAGGAAAATTTATGCAAATGACATATATAATAAATAAACAGAACATGGAAACAAGTTACTAGGTAACCAATTATTAATTAACGAAAGTAAAATTTTATTTTAATCTATTTTCACACTGATTGATGTTATCTTTTTCTTTATAAATTGTTATTGCTTTTTTTATCAATCTACTGTTAATATTATTTGGTCTTGCAATTATTATAGTATCTTTGAATTTTACATTATGAAGATTTATCTAGATGGTAAAAAATAATTCTACATTTAAATTAAATAAATGAGTTTTTATTAAATGTACAAACAAAAATGAAACACTCTATCTGAAGAAACGGAAAAACAGTGTTCGTGACAAGGTCACACAAAGCAATGACATTAAGCCTGGTATGCTGTCGTTTGATCACGTCACCTGCGGACAAGCACAGCTTTCTCCCACGTCCCAGTTTCTTTCAAACATTGCGTCGAATGGATGGACCAAGACGGCGCAACCTTGTTTCCTTTAACTTTTGTTTTAAACAGAGTCAAGAGTCGCTTTGCTTTCGGTCTCGGTTAATGTAATTGTGTTTATTTGATTACAATCCCGGCTCCAGTCCTCTCAGCCTCTTACTCTTGTCTTACCTCCTGCGGATGAATGAGCGAACGAACGAGCGAAGTTTTGTTGTGCGAGTTTATGTAATTTTCAATTGATGTTTTTGATGAAAAGGAAAAGAACAGATACATAATTTGATACTAAATTGAGTTTTCCTGTCTTTTTGTACCTTAATTTGCCGGCAAACTTCATCTTAGTTTTACTCTCGTTTTAACAAAGTAACATCATTTTCACTAAATGAAATTATAAATGTATTCTAATTATTTATTACGCAATTTCTAGGTTAATGTTCACTATGTCGTGCTTAACTAACTTTTATTATCAAGTTGATATGAAATTAATATACTTACGTATAAGTTTTACAACTGTAATAATTGTATTATATCAGGTACGTATATTTTCAAAGTTCTGTCAAAGTTCTATTTGTCGAATTTATAACAAGAAATTATTAATACAAGTTATAAAAAAAAAACCTTGCATATATTATGATTAAATTTTTCTTGACAACATTGACAACATTTTATTTAACAAATCAAAAACAAAATACGAAATAGGTTAGTATATGATGAGTGTAAAATTGAAAAAAAAATTTCTTGAAAATTTATGTTAATCGGTTAAAATGGGTCACTCGTCTTGAGCAAATGTCTAATAAACATTTCGTTAAAGGAATATATGTGAATGATTTTGTAGGTATACGTTTGCATGGAGGTCCGATGAGATAGAGAGTGTTTTGCGGTAGCAAAAGTACTATGAATAGACGAGTATGTATGAGAGGTATCATAAATGCGAATAAAGCTAGAGTTACTTGTCTGAATAGAAATGTTTGGAGAAAATTTATTTCGGGATAGTTGAGAGAGTTTCTGCTACACTTTTTTGGGTACTTGACGTGATTGTGTATGTATGTACTGTATAATCGACTTTTAATGTAACATATTTATGTAATCTTTTTTGATATTAAAAATGTTATATATTTTTAAAAATTCAATTAAAAAAAAATGATAATAATATTAAAATTATAATAATCTTTTTTTCTTTATGTGAAAGAAAACTTTTTTATTAAATCTTTCAGACATTGAAAGAAGAAACGCTTAACTTTTATCTGTTATATTTTGAATAAAAATTTCCGTCAGTTCATTCTGAATCAACAATTTTGCGAACGCCACAATTGAAATAGAAAAAAAGAACCAACTCTGTTCGGTCGTCGCTTCAGTCAAATCAAAACGGCAGTCCGTGTCCGTGTATAGCTGTCGGGCCGAATCCGGATTCCGGGTGAGTCCCATCCTTTCCCTCTCCTCCCTCCCCGCATTCGAGCGAGTTTAAACGCTGAAAAAAGTCCCCCGGAATGTAAACGGCGATAAAAGGCGTCGGGTCGCCCGGAATTCAATCGGTCCCGGATTTACATGTAAATTTAAAAGCCGTAGAAACCGTTCGAATAACGGACTTGACCGGAGTGACGTCAGCGCCCGCCAAGCGCGCGCGCGCGTCCGGAATCCAATTCCGGGTACGAGACGCGATGCGGCGCGCTACCCCAGAAAGAACACGGCGCCCATAATCTTACGCGATATGTGCCAGGGAATATATTGCCCGCCAAGGTTCGACTTTAAATGAGAAAGAAACTACTTGGAGAAATATGTTCACACTTTTATTTGTTTTTCGAAATCTATTTCTAGTTACATTTTCGTAATCAATATATGTAGTAGATATATATATATATATATATATATATATATATATTTGAGTTTTGAAAAGTATAATAACTAGAAGGATCAATCAAACTATAAAATTAAATATAATAACTTAACTTTAATTTTAAATATTTTTTTTACATTATTTAACGAGCTCATAATAATAAATAAAATATGTATAATAAAATAACATTATATATGTATATATATATATATATATATATATATATATATATATATATATATATAGTTCGAAAATTTATATAGCGGGATACGGTATTCAAGGTTGAAAAAATTATAAAAATGCAAGCATTTGAATATCTATCAATTTATTGTAACAGTCCAATATGTCGCCAGCAGTTTGTGGCTTCTTCAGGGAAACACTAAAAAATTTTTTATTTTACAATTTCACATTAGTTAAATATCTTACGTTATCATCTTCTTGTAGTGCTAAAAGCGGAAAAACTATGAGGGACTTACACACTAAAGCCAAAGGCACTAAATTCTTACTCAATTTATATATATATATATATATATATATATATATATATATATATATATAT
Organism: Clivina fossor; assembly: GCA_963966155.1. NCBI lineage: Eukaryota > Metazoa > Arthropoda > Insecta > Coleoptera > Carabidae > Clivina > Clivina fossor. The sequence goes on along the minus strand of OZ014553.1, from coordinate 32,286,542 downwards.
ATATATAATGCATATATTATTTAACAGAAATAAAAAAATAAATAACATAAAATTATAGCTATTCAATTTATGTATGTTATAAATATTTTTATTAAAAAAAGAAACAAACTGTAATATCACCTTTATTCAAAGATGTGCATTGGTGCTTAATATAGATAAAATAGTTTAGGTATACCACAAGCCGTTAAATTATATTATAAAATAACTTTTCAGTCAGTGAATCTAAAATTTTCCAAATAGTTAGTAATCTTTTTGCTACATAAATTATAAATTTTAGTGTAACTAACCGTGCGGGGATTAAAGGTGCAACATGATTTGCTGCTCTGAACGTAAAATGTTGTTAAGTTTCAAGCATTTTGACGTGAAATTTTTAACAGCTATTTTGTTCCTAGACGGACATAAATCCGCAAACTGCTAATTACTAACACTAACCATGTTTAGTGACCGTGCTCACTTAATTATTTTTTGAAAGTTTTATGTAAAAAAGATTAACAAATAAAACCTTTTACCGTTTTATCTTTTACGGAAAAAAACAGTTAATTTAAAATATAAATTTGTTTTAAAATAGTTTTATCGTATTTTAACGAAATATTTTAATTGGTTTAGTCATAAAATACTAGGGAAGTAATTTTAATAATATTTCGTAATTAAAAACTTACTTTTTGCAGTAAAAAATGTATTGTTCATGTAAAAATTATATAAAATTATGTAATAGAATATTATTTTATTAAATAACTTAAGTTTGGATTAGGTAGATCAACTATGATGTAGATAGAGAAGCCAATACAATGTTCTGTTATATTAATAGAGACATTTTGACATTTGCTCAAAATGATTGAACTATCTTAGCTGACTAACACCAAATTTTAACGTTACGTAAACGTTAACGGTAGCTGTATAAAATACTATCCCGTAATAGCGAAACCGATTTTTTCCTTGAAAAACCTACCCATCCACGTACAATATATATTCATTGGTCTAACCGTTAGGAAGGTACGTATGGCCGTAAAAGCAAACATGTAGTAATTCATAGTTAGGCCGGCGGTAGTGAGTGGTGATGGCGCTCGAATCGTTTTACTTTCACCGCCCTCATCTTTGTATAAGCCTTACGTAATTCGGTGACAGACTGTTTAGCGTTCCATTCCACCTTCGTTCGCTACGCTTTGGCACCCTTTCCTACTCCATACTAGGAGACTAAAACAATCGCTTGCTACTGCCACGCCACACCGTCTTTATTGCTCGTTCGCATTCCGCATTAGTCGGCTGTCTCTATCTGATATACCATGGGGTAGTATTCGCTTCGTCCTCGTTTATTTCATTTACATTTAATAACATGTGTTCTAAGGCCCGTTTTCTGTTAGAACACATTTTAATTTGCATCACACACACATACACACAACGCAAGCAGATACACGTATACGAGTAGATGTGAAGCAGAGTTTTCGACCTATGCTAGTATGCTGCCTTTCCCAAAGATAATATTGAATTAAACTAACCAAGTCTGTAGGTAGAAAGTTGTTTCTCATTTTGCCTTTACAATCTACCTATGTCTGTAATTATAGGTTCGCCGAACTTCAATAAAGTTTCCATGTAAACATATGCAAAGGTGTTGTGAGTTGCGTTGAGGAAATTATCAATTTGGTTTAGTCATATTATTCAACATTAATTTAATGTCTGCACTTACATACGTTATTATCAAGCTACACAATTATTGATAATACTACTCACGTTTGTGATTTCCTATGTTTAGGATTTTTACTCAAGGTAAAATGTTGTGATTCTTTAATTTCAATAGAATAACTTTTTTACTGTTCAAGGACAAAGGAACTCCGGAAATCCTTTATTAATATTGACTGGTACCATGAATTCGGTTATAAAATCAATTTTAACTAATACTGGTTTTAAAACAAATGAAGTATAACAACCGAAAACCGAGCTTGTGGTACGAGTAACTGGAAGTAAACGTTTAATAATTAAGTGAATTATTATAAAAAATAATCTGTTCCAATTACTCCAAAAATAATCTCTGCATTAACAATGGTGCAGGTCGTTAGCCCTCTGTCATGCAATGGACCTATAACTTACAGACAGTTCTAAACTAGAAATAATATTTTTTATTTAAATTCTGATGTGAACGCGACAGAAACAGAAGTCGTACGAAACTGAGTTTTTCAAATTCTTTGATTTTGTACTTAAAGTTAAAATATAAATTTATAATTAACTGTAACGTATTTAATCACTTAATTATAAAATTTACAATTTTAAATCAATATCAAGCTTGCTTATCAGATATTTTTTATTTTGGATTCAAAGTTGTCTGACTAGAATTTGCAAAAAAATTTTGTCTGAAATTGAAACAAAGTAGGTACACGTAGAGATCAAAAACATATTTTTGATTACAATTAAATTTTGTAAATTTTCAAATCTATTTTTTTCAGTTAGAAGTCATCCGAAATAAATCTTGTTTATTGATTTAAATGCTACATTTATATGAAACAAGTTTCTCTAAAATAATTCGAAAAGCAATGCTCACGGACAATCGGTTTTTCATGTTAATCGCCTTACCAACCGGTATAAATAATAATAAAAGAATATTTAAAAATACAATAGCTCTTTTTTTCTAAAATAACAGTCGATATAAAACAGTAGCAATTAAACAAGTGAACATGTGTAATTCTTTGTCTGTAAACATTTGTTAAGCGTAGCTAAGATTTAAGTTACAAGCAATACATTTCCTGTTAGCTTTCACAAATAATCGACTCTCGTAATTATCTTCTTTTTTTAATTCCCATCCATGAAATCCACAAACTGCAACCAGCAGCAACAGCAGCAACAACAACAGTAACGAGAACGCGAGCAAGCATATAGAGCTCTTTCTCTGTACAAACGAGCACATTCATCACAGTTGGTACTCGATGGAATCGAACCGTTTCCGATGTGGGCGCGTTCATTAAAAACAATACGGCCCGGCTCAGTCCATCCGTTCTTTGTCATTTTTAATTGAAAACTACGGGCGTGCGACACAGGAAAAAAAATCATCTGCCATAACAGATAAGAGCAAACGAGTTTTCATTCGCGCGACCGATATATTATTGGTCCAGGACCGGTCTTCTTTATAAACGGGTCCAAGTGGAAGGTATTTTTTGAGGCTCTGGTGCTAAGTTATTTTGTTGAAAATGTCAGAGAATATCTTAGAAATAAAAGTACGTAATATATATTAATAATAAAATTATTTGTCAATTGATCAGCTAATGAGGTAGTTAAAAATGTAAATGTGATTCAGTTTAGAAGTAGTTATAGAAGTAGTGTGAGTTTTAGTTATAGAAGTAGTGTGAGTTTTAGTTATAGTACTCGTAGTATTTATATCAGGATTAAATAGAAATAGAACTTTTGAAATTGAACCAGCTACTAACACTAAATTGTGAAAATGCCGGACTAGACAAGTCTGTAAGGCAGTTTAACGTATATTCAGTACAGCAAGTTTACTTAATTTTTTATTAACTGTTTGGGTGCCACGGGTCTTTGCTGTTTCCCCGTTCAAAAGTGGCAAGAAACGCTTTTGCGCTTATCTTTTTCCCTATTTTACATTATTTAGTTTATTATATTATTATAGTAATCGTTGTTTATAAGAATAAAAAGGTGTAAAAAGGTGTTCTTAAAATTATTCTTAATAATTGGCATTGGCAACTTGTGTTTCTCTGCCTTTAGTTGCTATGGAAACAAAATATGATGCAAATTTTGTGGGAAAAGTTTCTAATATAAGTAATTGCATGCACATACAAGCACAAAATAAAATAAAAGCGACAAACTGTTATTCCAAACATATAAAATATATTAAATATTTGTATATTTTACTTATAAATGTTATTTTCGCATACGTTTGTAAATTTAAAAAAAAAATGCTTATAGCGTTGTTACACGGGGGCTGCCTCCCCTGAACCTTTTTGAGCATTTCTTACAACTGTTTTTTTTTGCCTAGCTCTTCTATATCATTTTTCTAATTGCACCATTACCTGACCCAATTAAAATTAGTAAGTATTATTTTTGCACATGCATAGTTATTTCTCTCAAAAGATGTTTATTTGCGTTTGTGTAATATTGATATATTATTACTATTAGATAATATTGTTCATGTTATTGTAATGTAAATTAATATAATACTATATAAATTAGCGATTAATATTATTTTTTTATATACATATAATAATTATAGTCAACATTCTTTTAATATTTTATTATTTAAATTATTCACATTATTCTTTATTTATTTATTTCATTTTTTCAAAAATAAAGTACAAAATTATTGTTTACATTCGTATTTAAAAAAGTAATATTTTAATACATGTTTTTTCACTTTTTTGTGACCTTCAGAATAACGCAATGGACGTTTGAAAATACAAAAAAAAAATATTATTGAAAATATTTATATGATTCTTATGACTCCCATTAACACAAACGAATCAAAAAACTATACTTTTTTTTAATCAAAAATTGTTTTATTAAATTTTTAGACTAATTTTGTGACCTTCAGAATAACGCAATGGACGTTTGAAAATACAAAAAAAACTATTATTAAAAATATTTATATGATTCTTTATGAATCTCATTAACACAAACGAATCATGAAAACTATACTTTTTTCAATCAAAAATTGTTATCAACTTTACTCTACAGTTTTTTTTTTGGGTGCTCTTGTACAGTCCAGGGACCGGATGCCTTGCAGCCGGTACATTTCCCCACATCCTGTGACCGGCTCTGTACTAGCCCCACATATTAGTTCGTCGGTGTGTATTGAGCCATCGTAAGTCCAGTTTATTACCGATAGATCATATAGCTTTCGGGACTGGGTACGGGGACCGTACCGTCTGCAAGCTTTATCGCATGTGACGTCACAGGAGAACGCCCGAACATAATCACACCCAGCAAATTGAAGGATTTAGTCGGTTATTGATGGCGCTTCTCTGCAACGGCTCAACAAGTTCAAAAATCGTTTTTTTTTTGTTGTAACCTAGCGCACCATTTTTGTCTATTTTTTATTTCATTTCTGTTTTTTGCATTGTGTGAAATGTGTTCGACAAGGATTTGTACTGTGTTATACTTATTGACCTATATCGTTTGATAGGGATAAATGGCTTTTACGTGACATAAAAAAGTTTTTCTTAACCAGCTCGGATACCAGTTATTTTTGACAGTAACTTTTTTATTAACTGCTTGGATTTTCTACGCCTGGCAACTTTATAAAGGATATTAATAGCTATCAATAGAGACTTTTATGTTTTATTTTGTATATCGCAAAATAACAATATTTCTATAGTACTTAAAAGTGTTTTAACTACATTAAAACAAAAACAACTTTATACATCATGTTATTTCCAATTTCTACTGAAAATTTTTATATTCGACATACTTTTCGTATTGGAAGCATACTGTTTTTTACTATGACGATCCAAATAGAGCTGTTTTTGTAATATTAAAATGTTTGTAAAATTTATAATAAGAATTTTTATTTATTTGTCAGAGAATTTTAAAGAAATATTATAGTTTTCAATTAGTTTAATGTACATAGTAAAAAATTTAGATGTTTCTGAGATATTTTCAAGTGTGTTAAATTAACATTATTATTTTTACAAATATATTTAAACACTAAAATAAAAATAGCTTTCTTGTTTATGCATAAAATGCATTTTTTTTTACAAATTTTAAACAAGTAATTGCATTTAATAATTTATGAAACATTGGTTGAGAAAATATTTTATTATGTTATTTAACCAATATTGTAGACACTTAAATTTCACAAATAATAATAATAATAATAGTAACCCACTTGCAGCAAACAGCCTGTATTGATTGATATATTTCATTAAAAAAAAGGTAATTGATTATTGCAAACAATTTTCAGTTCAGTATCGGAAAAGTTTGCATATTTTAAAGATTATAAATTTGGCCAATAACTCAACGGTAGTTTCAAAAGTGTTCGTTCGACTAAATACGGTATAGTGGAGAAACGGTCAAAGCAGCATGGCGTCGCGACGCTGGGTAGGCAAAGCACCGGAAGTGCTCCCAAGGGGATTCTTCTACGAAATGAGATCAGAGACACGCAACGGCCTAATTTATTTATGCATGAACATGTGTGTGTGCTATCTTCCTACTTGATTTTTTCTTTGTTTCCTTATACGTACAAAGTCGATGTGAAGACGTGTGAAGTGTGATAGTTAATTAAAAGTAATAGATTACTATGAAAATTAATTTGAATATTAATTATAGTTTTTAATCTGTTTGTTGTCGTGTAATATGTGGTTGCAAACCTATGCCCAACTCTGTAGCTTTATGTTTTTGTTTAATAAAGTATAAATTTGTCATAAAAAGTTTTGACAATCAATACCAACTATTACAATATGTTCTACAAAAAGTTGCTAAAAATAATTTTCAAGTGTATGCAGTTCTTAAAGAAACAAAAATTGCGTTGAAAAGAAAAAAAAAACTTTTAGTTTTTTATGGTCATAAATAAAATTAATTTTAATTTTATGAATTCTGACAGATTTTTATATGTTATTTAATAATACGTATTTGAAATTAAAATAAACAGAAAAAATACATTTTTTTTATATTATCAAATATTAGAATTAAAATTCTGCAAAATATTGTACATTTACTGTTAGTTTATTTTTCAGTTTAATCCGCTTAAAGTTGCAAAAGTTTTTGTTTTTTGTATTTTAAGCTTATTTGTTTCATTGGATTGAACAGCAACAAAGTAAATAAAAAATATATCAAGTTTTTAAACGCATTATCATTCTCATGCGTTAAAGTTATTTTCGCTGTTTTTATTTTATTTTTTTCAAAAACATGTTTAGGATTATTTTTTAAGTAAAACAACCAGAAAGAAACTTTTTAAACATAATTCTAAAAAAACATTTACAAATAATGCGATAAATATATAAGATAGTATTGCTTCATTTGCAAGTTATTTTTGTGTATTTGGGTATTGCCTTGTCTGGATAGGAATGTTTGAAAAAAATTAATTTCGGGGTAGTAAAAAGAGTTTGTGCTACAGCCTTCTGGGTACATTGCGTGATTGTGTATGTATGTAAATTATTTTTTTAAATAAATAATTTAAAACTTCAAGATGAATTAACGATCAAAAGTAAGTAAATATACGACAAACTACAAAACATATTTCATTATATATCTAAATCATCTACTTGTATTAGATGTTTCGTCAAAATGATTGCAAGGCTAAAAATTGCTTTATTTTTTTTTTCAGATAAAACAACTGAAATATAAAAATTAGCAAATTTTTTCGTAGCAAAATAATAAAAATATATCACATAATATAATATTTTACATATACATGCAAAATATATTATATTCTGTGTGTAATAAATACTTTACACTTCCAATTCAGTGTGTAAACAATATGACAGTTTTCCCCCTTCTAAATATAGTTTTCGACATCTACAAAACTATTGACACTGAAAGCAAACACCTTCATTTTTCGCAAAACCCCAATTTGATAGAAATCGATAAAAATACCACCTTCCAATAAATCACAGTTTCCACACACACAGAAAAAAGAACTTCCGAAAATAGCCCGGCACGAACACCCCAGCTATTTACTAAATTCCTGCCAAAAATTTCATTTCTACTCTTCAATCCCAACCGCACGAAACGCCAAGGCAGGGTAGTCCAGCAATCCTGTGGCCCAGTCACATCACTTTTGATCTGTCCGAATTCGGTGGACTCGTCTCGTCTCGTCTCGGTCCGGGGTCATATAACGTGATTGCCGGTGTAAAACTACATCGATAACAAGCGAAGCGATATTATGTGTGTGATGACCCACACATACATACACACATATCCGCATACAGTTCCGTGAATCATATGACCAAATGGAACAATCCCGAACCCCATAAGCTGATTACGACGCATCGCAAGCGGCTGGTCGGATGACACGCACCATCCTATCAATTTATTTGCTGTTGCGATTGCATTCAAAACCATTTGTTTGCGACGCGCCGCAAATTGGAAATCATTACAGCTTCGAAAATCAGCTCAAATCGAATTCACACTTCTCTAATTTGTAAATCGGTTAAAATATTTCGAATTTTATTTTAAAAGTCTGACTTTCAGTTTTATATTTAGTTTTTTGCATCAACGAGTTTTATTTAGAATCATTGAAAGGATCAATAAATGGACGTATGTGACGCAGGTATTTTATAAAATTGTTCTTTATAAGGAATAGACGGAATGTGATACGACGATAAAACACATTAAAAATTTAAACTGTTCGATTAAATTAATAAATAAAAAAAATATTTATTTAGCATTTTTTCACTTTATATTCTCTATATTAATTTTACATTATTATATAATATTATACTCATAACTCATATGTAATACTATATATGTTAGTTATTTAATTTGTCAAAGTTAAACACATACAAATTGTTAATGCGATAAAACTTTTCGCAAATAACTTCTGTTTTAATATGAACCTACATTGAAACAACAAAAAAATATATTTGCTTAAATTAATTCTCCCGTACTTCAAACTAATATTCCCGTAATGAAAAGTAAGAATATTTAGCTCGTCGCCAACGGTACGGTTATAAAGCAAGTGTGGCAGAGGGTGGGGGGTGGGGGTGGTTCTGTGACCCCCGGCTGTCCAGTGCCTCAGCGAACAGATGACGACGGAGGCCCGCGGATCGTAAAGTCCAGATCCCGCGCATAAAACGACTATTAGGCAAACGGTCGGGGTTGCGCAGGAGGCGGCCAAGAGCTGTTCAGCAACTCGTATAAACTACTGTACTATGTATGCTAATCAGAGCGCAAAGTTTTTCCACGTAACCGGGTGAACGGCGGGCACATTGGTGCGCGGCGCGCCGCTATAAATTGTACAGTTTACCGCTACGTGTCGCTAGCATATGTCAGGCGTAATGCCCCTGCGGATGTCTTGTCGGTATACGCGCGCGACTTTTTTTTTGCCCCGGCGCGATTTACATAAGCACGCGAACGATTACACTGGTTGGAAACACGCTTTCAAATCACGCGACACGATGCCAACGCAAATTTGTTTCTGCAATTGGAATTTTACGGCAAGATTTTATTAATCACGACATGCATTATATGCCTTCTTGCAAAATCACTTTAAAAATATATGTTTGATCTTTTTTATAATGGAAAATATAACAAATGCATAAAATAGTAATTTTTTTCACAAATGGAAAATTTGATCTATTTCATGAGTGAAATAAAGACATTTTTCTTTAAATGCAGTCGGTTTTGTGGTGGCCAAAACAGATTTTTTAGCTTATTTCACTGCAATGAGTTTTGATAGATTTTTCTTCTGTATAAATGTTTTTATATTTTAATTTTTATTTAAATTTTATAGAACTTATTTTTTAATAATTGAAATGTTTCTATTAACTTTTCCATCTACAATGCGCAGACAAAATAAATAACATGATATGTAAAAATATTGTTTTAAAAGTTTATTTATTTTATTGGTTCATTTTGCAACCATTATATCTATGATTCGTTCATTCGTTTGTATTCTTTGCAAACAAACATCGTTATTTTCGTTTCTCGTTATTATATATTTGAAAAATAACAATAAAATGTTACTATTTTGTTTGTTTGTGCTCATAACAAATATAGTAAAGCAATGTTTAAAAATTATTTATTTCGACAATGCAAACGCGGACAGTAATTTGCTGTTATTTGAAAAAATATTTATAAACTAAAACAACATGAAACCGAAATGTGTAGTACAGTTGAAAAATAATTATTGTGGTTATCTGCAACTAATAATAGTTAATTTGCATAATATTTCTGTAATTTAGAACATATTCATACATAATTGTTTTCCTGTTATTTAATGTAAAGATATAATTTAGCACATGTAATATATAGGTACATATAATGTTAACAATAAATAGAGTACATACACAATAGATTTATAATTATAGAAGCTTGATAATTTGAGTTTAAATGACATTAATACTAATAACATTGTTATAGTATAATAAAGTTTTGATATATTATAGAAATATTTTAATTCAGAAATCATGTAATGTGCTCTAGTTTACTATAAATGGAAGCTCAATTAAAATCTTTCATAAGTATACTGCAATGGTGTACGCAGAAAAATATTTTACGGGGATATTGTTTTAATTTGCAAAAATAATGCTAATTTCAGTCGGAACATGATAATGGTTTACAATTAGTTTTAAGTGAGTATCAATAACATCCAATAAAATAATTGTATATATCAGTTTATTTTATCAATAAAAATTTAATAAACAGCGACTGATTTTAAAAATTTTGAGTGCAGCAGGGCTTAAAATTTTTAGGGGTACTTTTTTTTATGAAAAATGCGTAATCTATCTATTAATTTAACTATGTATTTTTCTATATTTAAAATACTGAACGACGGACTTAAATAATTTTAAATTATTTTTAAAAAAGAAAATAATCTTTCAGAGCTTGGAGTAGAAACGGTTAAATATATGCAAATTTATAGCATATTAGACAAGCAAAATTATGTCGGTTACAACAAATTTAAGAAAGAAAATCTCTATTCATAATTACATATATGCAATCTGTCAAAATTTACACTAAGTAATAAAAAATTGAAACAAAATTTTTGAAAAATTTACAAATCACTTGAAATTTAATTCATAATTTAAAATTTTCTCAATAAATATTTGGGGGTAGAGCATATCTTGGGAAATCATGCTTTCCTTTTCCGACAGCTACTAATAAATGAATGATAATTATTAGCATATTTTTCATCAATAAAATACACTGATGAACAAATATTTTATTAAACTTTATTCACATCCAATAAAAACTGCAGATTTTTTCTTTTCAATGTAACTTTTGCTTTATTCAATAACTGTATACATTGAAAAATAACAGCTCATTATTTTCAGAAATTTTATATTGGAAATCTGAGTTAAAAGATTGAAATGTTAGCGGACCAAAATTGGAACATATATAATATATAAAATCTACAATCAGTTATAATAAATTATTACAACTTAATTTCCGTTCAATTTCAACAAGTTTATATCGGCACAATTTCTTTATCGGTTGTTGAAAAATTGAACTACATATTTCTATTCATCGCAGAGGCAGCATTTCAGCCGCCATACATTATTGATACATCGCTTGCAAGGGAAATTGAAATTATAAAACGGTACAAATATTTGCTAACACGAAACGGCTTGCTCCGTTTCGAATTGAACTCAGGAAACGAACCTCTTAAGACGCACCTGGAACTTAATCATGTTGGCAACTCGCTATAGAAAAATACCGAGAATGTTATCGCCTGCGTATATGCACGGAACATGCACACACACACAAACTGTATTTGTCCTTTAGATAGAGTGTAGAGAATTTGGTAATGCGAAAGCAAACATTACAACGAAGCGTCAACTGCTTTTTGGGTGTAATGTCTGCAGAGGACAATATTTTGCGTGAAACAATAGAATCTTATAATAACTATGGCTGGCGTGAATTCCTTTGCAAAGTATTTGCGAGAATTTGCCTGGGACAATGGCTTAAAGTTCACGTTGTTCTTATGCTAGACACAGAATAAATTTCACTGATGATCATGTTTAAGTTTTCGCTATGATTCATACTTTTGATAGTATGTAATAAATATCTTCTAGAAATTTAAATATTATATTTGGTTTTTAATTTATATATATATATATATATATTTATTAAGCTATCATGCTCACTAGAAACACAGAAAAAATTATTTTTTTTTACTGGACGACTAAAATTTAGATGTTTTAAAATAAAAAAAACTTGAGGATTAAGTTCTGATGTTTTATTTATTTAATTAGATGATATATCTAATAACATTTCTATTTTTAATATATTATTAAATTTTTACATATGAAATAACAACAATATTAGAAATGAACAATATTAAACAATTAATTTATTAGTAGACCAACCGAAATCTAGTAAATTTCGGATTACACGGCATTAACACTTTACGTACCCATACCTACCTAACCTAACCTTAAATCAATTAAATGCAAATGTTCTGTAATCTTCTAATAAATTTACATGAATTTAACGCAGTTAATAACCGAGCATAGTGTCATAATTTAACCAATCGACAAACGAACATCATCCATTCCATTTATCATTACGTACAACAATTAGTTGCCACCAAATGTCAACCATATTGCCTATATATCATCTATTAAAGCAATTAAAAAAAAACACACAATCATAAAGTATTATAAAGCAAATCAATATTATATATATATATATATACCGTTTTGAAATAATATTCTATCTATAAATTGGTATTTAGTAAAGCAATTTTCATGAATGTTTATATTTAATACTATCTTGTGTGCATTCATTAATTTCCCACATTACCAATAATAGATGCACTTTTTATATTTTACTATCGTAAAATAAATAATCTGTAATATATGTTTTATACATTTTCTCTCAAAAGTCTCTACTAGTTTCGGTTGTTACGTCATTTTCCAAAGCACGTGAAAATAGAATTGAACTTTATATGGATAGTTTAATTATTTTTATTTTACATCTATATTTTTTGACTCAAATCTTTAATAACATCAAAGAAATAATCTGTCAGATTTACAAATTTCAATTTCAAAGTAAATTCTTTTATTATTTCGAACAAAATACAGTTTCTAATTACACTGATGTTTTCTGTTGATAGTGTCGCAAGAGGCTCGTCATCCAGTCCTCGTCTACATTCACGGCGAAAGCTTCGAATGGAATTCGGGCAACCCGTACGACGGAAGTGTCTTAGCAAGTTATGCCGACGTTGTCGTCGTGACATTAAATTATCGTCTCGGTATTCTCGGCTTTCTCAACGCGAATCCCGCGCCACATCTACGCGCCCGTGTCGCTAACTACGGCCTCATGGATCAAATTGCCGCCCTGCATTGGGTACAACAGAACATTGCCCTGTTTGGTGGCGATCCGGGAAATGTCACTCTTATCGGACATGGATCAGGAGCTGCTTGCATCAATTTCCTAATGATATCGCCGACAGTTATGCCTGGATTATTTCATCGAGCCGTTCTTTTATCAGGTAATTATAATTAAACCCAAAACACAATTGCATTGTATGGTAAATGGTTCGGAGTTACGTAGTACTGCTCCCTCTTAAAAAACAAATAAAAACGATTGATATCATTTAAGGCAAGATGGACATTCTCTTAAAATTTAAAAACGTGTGTTATGAACACGTTTTGGAATAAAATCCAATGAAAATGAAAATAGTCGAAAGTAAATATACATAGTAATTAATATTTTGTTTATACTAAATTTCCTAAAATTTCGATACGTTTTGGAATTTAATTATAGTTTATTATTGCATTACTAGTTTTGAAGATATTTTTCGCAATTATTCATAATCGAATTTTCTAAATAATTTAATTAAAATTTTTAACACATATTGTGATTTTCTTCAAATATGTCATAATTGCTTGAATTGTTCTTTTTTTATTAGATACTGGAAAGCATCACAATAAGAATGCAAAATTTAAATAAATTGTTTAAAAATATTTTATCATTGATTTATTAGGAAAAATAAATCTTTAAAAACCAATTTTAGAATTTATTACAATATTTACAAAATACAGAAATTACAACATGAAATTAATTTTGTAGGTTCAGCCTTATCATCATGGGCGTTAGTCGAGGACCCAGTAAATTATGCAGTACGTCTAGCCCGAGAAGTTAACTGCAGTATACCTGAAGACGTTGCAAAGGACCATGAATTAATCGTGGATTGCTTAAGAGATACACTCTTGGATCACCTTCTCGATGCCGACGTGGTTGCTCCTGCGTATTTAAGTGCGTTCGGGCCGAGTGTTGATGGTGTGGTAATCAAAACAGACTTTGCCAAAGAACTTCTAACCTATTTCATTCCGTCGGACTTACAAAGTATCGTAGCTGGTGTAAATTCGAATATGAAACGTAGTGAAGCGACTTTAACATCGCGTGGTAACAATCAGTACGATTTATTGTTTGGTGTAGTGACAAGTGAAGCATTGTGGCGTTTTTCCGCGCAGGATATTCAAGCCGGCTTTGAAGGCGAACGTCGGGATAAAATAATTAGGACCTATGTGCGTAACGCGTACACGTATCACTTGAGTGAGATATTCTTTACGGTGGTGAATGAGTACACGGACTGGGAGCGTACCGTTCAGCATCCGATTAATACGAGGGACGCGGCCGTGGCAGCATTAAGCGATGCTCAATTTGTTGCGCCTCTGGTGCAAACCGGTGATTTGTTGAGTGCTAAGCCTCCTCAACCGGGTCAAGAACCAAGCGGGCCTCACACGTTTTTCTACGTGTTCGACTATCAAACGAAAGATGGCGATTATCCGCAGGTAAGATTCTCTTTTTTTTATTTCTCGTTCGCTTTGATGTTTTAAAAGCTATTAGTTTATTTGACCGGTCCACGAATTTCTAAGCCATCGGCTTCAAAGAACTTTTCCCGCGCTATCAATTTTTGATTAATTGAGTGTAATGAGCAAAAGGGGATCTTGCGTTTGACACGTGACATATAGCCACCAACTTTTACGGCCAAACTTTACCTTTTACGATTCGCAGCTTTCCGGTTTCCGAGTCTGACTGTCAAAAATAAAAAGTTCAATTTCTCATCGATTTATTGATAATGTATTTATAACTCTTCAGAATAACATAAAGTTCAGATAAATTTATCTACTTTATAACTGCATTTTTATTTTACTGTCCATTATAAAAATATCTGATAGTATTTTCAATTATCATAGAATCATTTAATATTATTAAAACCTCATACAGTACACGCTAAAAAGTCTACATGTGCAAAAAAATTATTATATAATTTTTTTTAATTGTTATTACGGAACTATATTTGTTTAAAAACTAAAAATGTTCTATCCCAAAGTACTAATATCATTTTCAATGGAAGTTTAATTAAACAATAAAGAAAAAAAAATCAGGTAAAGTTACTTTGTGCAAATTTAGAAAAAGTTTATTTGAGAAAAATTTTAGAAGAAAATTTTGGTCCTCCATACAAGTTTTGAATTAAAAATGCAAAACAATATTCTAAAAGTTTTTTTTAATTGTAATTTTATTTGAGATAAATAATATTATCCCCCTAAACGTATTATTATTTAAAATTTATCACACAGTTAAATGTTATTAAAAATTTTTACAATTTTTTATAAATTCATACCACTTTGATGTAAAGATATTATATTTTTTCAAATTTATCATATTTAATATAAAATTTATGTCGGATAAAAAATAAACACTTATTTAAAAGAAAATAATGCATATTTAACCAAACTTTATTGATATTTGATACTACAAAATTGTAACCTATTTTAAATTTATACAAGTAAAATTTTTACAAAAAGTAAAACAATTAAAACAAATTAATTTAAAAAAAAAACTTAGTTTTTAATATCTGTAAGGGTTATAAAGTTACAAATATTTTTAATTTATACATAAGTACATACAAATATAATATTTTTTTCTTCAAAATTTCTGCATTTAAATTTTAATTAACCCAAGATAATTGATTTTTAAGTTGTACCAATTTTCGTGTGTGAGTGATATAAAAATGAATGAGGCTATTTATACATACGGTGTGTATACTAATTGGCTATTTATACATACTGAAAAAAAAACAAATCTAAACTAACCTACTAACCTAACCTACCCTAAATAGCCAATTGCGTAAAAATACTGTATGTATAAATAGCCAATTGCGTATATATGTATGTATAAATAGCCACTTTCTATAAAAATAGTATAAAAATATTTTTTTAGTTTTTTTCATTTTACTTAAAACAACATCCAACGCAAATAAAACAAAAATAAAGCTGTAACAATTTTTTATCGGCCATATATACATATGTAGATTTGCACATTTATTTTCAATACACGAAGCCATACTAAACGGTTTGTTTGTATTAAATTCCCGGTTTATTTTGATTCAATTTATCGGGGGCAGGTGTTAAGTTCCGTGCGTCGGCACCCGCCAAGCTTCGGGCGTACGTACGCGACATTTGTTGAACTTCACGACACGTTTCAGCGCCGTCGACGTATGCATTCGAGATCGGGTTGGGGGGAATGCGGTGCGACGTTTGCACGGGTGGACGTCAACAAAGACGCTACGCCGCGCGCCGTCTAGGCATCGCGATTAATTCGCGCAACGAATGCACGATGTTTTATTGTGTTGTTGGTGTTTGTCTCAGCTGGATGCATATTTATATATTGCGTCATCTGTTTTTGGAATTTAGATTTATTTTATCCAGCTTTTGCCATTGGTGGAAAGCATCAACTTTATAAAATTGTAGGATTAAGATTTTAATTTACTGTATTATAAAGAAAGAATATTTATTCAATAATTTAGTATTTTAATAGTATAATAATATAGTATAATAATATAGTATTTAGTAATTTAGAAACATTTAGTATAAACTATGAAATATTAATATAGATAACATTTTTACCACTTCGACTGAAAGGAAAATGGGTTGAATGTTTGGTACGGTGTCTGTAACATTGTCCAAAAAAAAAATAAATATACACCTAGACCTCACTTTGCGTCGTGGTTACGTTCCAGAAAAACACGACGCAAATTGAAACGACGCAAAGTGAATTATGATTTTCTATAGCATTTTCTATAGCAAAAAAATTAGACTCGAACCCAAAACAACGCAACTTCGAAAATCTAACGACGCACAGTGAAAATTGGTACTAATTCAGCAGCGACGCAACTTCGAAAAAACGCAAAACGAAACGACGCAAAGCGAGGTCTAGGTGTATATATATAGTCTCTAGATGACAAATCTGAACTTGGTTTATGAGGGTGTGTGCGCATTTTCAGCTCGCTCGATCACTTGGTCGTCGGTCAAAATTTCAATATTGTATGTAGATAAAATAACTAATGTTATTTTATTAGAGATATCATTTAATAAATAAACAAATCATCTAAAATTCGAATTTAATGAAATAGCTATTTTATGTTCTGTGTAGTAAAAATCAAAATATGAATGCCATCATTTGCGTGCTGAACACCAATTTATTGCAAACAAACAACAACCGAATGCAAACATGCTTCCGGGCGGCTTGTCGCATGCGTCACGGATTGTAATTTTAAAATAAGTTGCAAATGCGAAAGTTTATAAACCGTCTTTCTGGGTTTGAGGCAAACTTCTTCGTTCCATTCGTTCGTTGCCTAAACTCTAAATCGGTTTATGCAGACGAGAGACGAACACCGAGTTTCGCCTAACTGCTCAAATAAATATTCCACGAAATATGTTTTCAAAGGTTTTTTTTTTTTTAATTATTTTCAGTTTTATGCCAATCAAGTTATATAGACTCTTCCCCACTTTTCTCAACTATTTGTGTACTATCAATGATGCTACTTAATATTGCATTAAGATATTTTGAAATATGTACCTGCTTGCATCTAGTATTTTGATAAATGCATATATTCGTCTAACAGGCACATCATTTATATTTTATTTTATCATATGGCTATATGTTACTGATGTCATTTTAATAATATCTTATTATTGCGATCGTATCTTTGAAAATGTTATGACTATGTCATATTTGCAGTTTCATGTATATTTATTGATAAATATTTTATATATATATATATATATATATATATATATATATATATATATGACTATAATGCTCTTAAAATATACAGATAAGTTTATAATGCGCTTTTTTTGAGACAATTCTTTATTAATGGAAATAGAAATAAACATTTCAAGTATCTCTCTTTTTAACAGTATATAGATAGTTATATTGATATTTTTAAAATTATTTACGTATGACAATATATTTTTGTGTTTTATTATAATAACGATAATATTTAGTCATACTAATTTAGAAGGTCTGATACATATTTTGTAATTTATTGTAATTTTAATGACTGCTGCAGAAATAAGATTTTCACGTGGAGTGTGTAGTGTAACTTGTAGGAATTGGGTACAAAATAGATTAGTGTAGGATGAGTGTAAAATTGAAAAAAAAAAAATGTAACAAAAATTTAAGTTAAAATAGTTCGGTTATTTTGGGCGAATGTTTGGTTAAAGGAATATGTTGTGAATGATTTTGAAAGTATACGTTTGCATGGGCGTCCGATGAATAGATGGAGTCGTATGATTGCGAGAGTGGTTTGCGTAAGCAAAAGTTTCCAAGTAGTAACAATAGAAAAACATGTATGAGATATACCGTAAATGTGGATGAAACTAGAGTTGCTTGTCTGAATGAGAATGTTTGAAAAAGAACTAATTTCGGGATAGTAGAAAGAGTTTTTGCCACACTCTTTTAGGTACATGGTGTAATTATTAGTGTATGTATGAGTAGGACAGTTTTGGTTTAATATTTTATAATAAACACATGTCTATTAAAAATAATACTATTTTTGTAGATTAATATAACATTCCATTTAGAAATATAAAATTTAATAAAAATTACCACTCATAAAATTTGATGAAAATTTTGTTATTATTAACTTTAATATAAGTTTAACATTGTAAATTTGTATATTAATTCTTTTTTTTTTTATTATGCAGAGAATGGGTACAGTGCATGGTGAAGAACTACCATATATGTTTGGAGCACCATTGGTTGATGGTTTTAATCATTTTCCCAAAAATTATACCAAATGGGAAGTTGCACTTTCGGAAGCAGTTATAATCTATCTTGCCAATTTTGCTCGTACTGGGTAAGTACCAACACATTTTATTAATTTATTTATATCTATCTCATAAGATATTTGATAAACATAAGCAGTATTTAAATATTGTAACTTATAATACAAACCACATATTGTGTATGCAAATATATCTAATTTTTAATGTAACGTATAAATTATAAAACATAACATTATTTTTGTAATAGCAGCTTTTAATACATATACTGAGTATATGGACAGTTTACCTTTAAATTTAAATGTACGTTATTTTCAATCAATAAACAACTAGACAATACAACAAAAAATGAACACGACAATGCTACTGTTCGCAATGATAATCAACGAGCAAAGCAACGTTATCAGTAATGTAAAATCAATTATGTAAGATAACCTGCAATTATGTAACCTTTCGATTAATCTCTCTTCATTAATAATACAAGGGCTTTGTGTCTGGTTATACCGAGTAGATCAGATATAATGCTATAATCAACCTAAAGGTCAGCTCATGATCGCTTCTACTAAGCATATTATCTTGGAACATTGTCTTAAATTACTGTTTTTATTAGTTACATTCAAAGTGCCATTTAGAAAATAAGATCTTTATTATGTTTAAAAAAAATATTACGATTAAAGTAGATGTTATTTAATAATTTTTTATTGTGCTTTAGTTTGATAGTAAATAATATCTTTAAATTATATGCAAACATAATTAATTTTTTTATTAATATTTTGGAAAATATCTAAATTTTATTTCGAGTTATGCATGTGTGTAAACTTTTAAAAAATTTTTTCACCAAAGAAGAACTTAATTAAATTTTCTTCAGCACATAGAAAAACAAAAAATGTCAATGCATGAAAACCCTAATTTAAATGCATATCTCTAAAATTAATAAATTCCTAATTAATCCAGCTGTAATTTGTTATCAAGTCAATGCATCATTTTACTAACACGATTAGATATTTCGACTATCGAATCTGCACATTGGCATTGATGTACACGTAGAGATCTAGGCGTTATTATGTCTTCGCAAGACTAACATTGTAATTCCCTTGCACTAAAACTGAGCGTCACACTAACCCCCCCCCCCCCCCCCTAAACGAGACACGCTGCAAAATCTCGCCACTTGCATGAATATTCATCAGTAAGCCGGCAGGCAGCCCCGGCTCATGTGTGTATGTGTGTTGTGCTGTTGTATAGGCTTTCGACGCGCGTCGCGACGTCGAGTTTCTGCTGTCGACGTCGTCGTCATCGTGTTGTTTGTACTTCCAGACGATTTAAGCGAACGAAGCAACGAAAATGTTACTATCAAAGATTATCTTCTGCCTGAAGAACTTTAACTTAATTTTGTTTAGTTGTTTTAGAAGGCAGGCCGCGTACTATACAGCCTTTTCATGCAAGATGTACCTAGATAAATCCCATCCCTGCTATATTTTCTAATTCAATTCAAACTTTACTCTACTAGCTTTATTACGAAATTTATTCCATATATCTAATTTAATTCTTAAATGAACATTTGCTCTAATATCTCCAAAAATAACTACGGTATGTCCTAGTTTCTAGTTTACTCTTGGTCTGCTTAACTAATAAAACTAATTTTTATCTTCAATTTTATTACTAATTTATGTTCAAAAATAAACAAAAATAGCATTGTTTGAAATCAGTTCTACATTTAAAAAATTATATTACTCAAAAACATTAAAAGATACGTTATTTTTATATTTCCATCCAAATACTTTTATTATTCACTTTATAACAAAGATCAATATTTGAAACTGTAACTGTAAGTTTTTGTGTAAAAGTTAGGTTATTTCACTGTTTTATATTGTTAATTATTAATTAAACAATGCATTATCGTAGTAAAATATTAAAATACAGATAATTTATATGTCAAGTTATTGGTAAAATTCATTAAGTACCAATTTTTTTATTTGAGAGATAACAATTATTTACCTGTGAGTAATTCTAAAACTAGTTCTGTTTATTGTCAGATTTTTCTGTATAGAGAAATATTACTATATAATATATATAATAAGATGTTTTAGAAAGTAAAAAAACACTCAATAAATCAAAAAATTGTCGACTAGTTATTTTTAATTTAACTTTATGTAAAACGTACGTGAGTTTTACCATTAAACCGCCGATATTAATTTGTAACAAAAAATATTTTTTATAGTTATTTATATCTACAAAAAACAAATTGCTTAGGTACCTTATTCATCATGATTTGCTTTGCGCTACCAAAATTTGTACATGAAAGTCATTTACAGTTACAATGTATTATATTAATTAAATTAATTCTGATAAATTTTTTATGTTTTTCTACAATTTAGTGTTTGTAGTAGGTACAATCTTGAGATTCCTATTTCTCTACAATTATTCTTTTTGCAACCCAGACTCGTATACTGTGATAAAATAAATTATAAAATGATGCGTTGTTAAAATACCTAAATTTATTAATTATTTCATATTAGAGCAGTACCATTTTCCGGTAAAAAGCAATTTAAATTTTTTCTGAAACTTTAATTTCGTCTATAAAAATAAATAGCTATTAAAACACGTGTACGCGTTTATATTTATGCCTGCTAGAATGTCATTTAAAACTTTAGTTCAAACACAATTTTAGACAGAGTAAAAGTAATCTACATCGCTAACGAATTGCAGTTGTATACTTTACTTTCCTGCTTCTAGTTTACTTGAACAAGAAGGTATTTAACTTTGTTATAACGATGAATAATTGAGCATACATTTCTGACTATAACAATATGTAATTTTATTTCAAATAAATTGGTTTATTTCTCCTGGAAAACTTTAAAAACTTTTACGAACTCTATTTAGATTTATTAATGCTTTTATAAATTCTATATTTCATTCGGGTTTTTTTAATTTTTTATCTGTAATTTCAATTTACATGAAAAATTGCTGTAATAATACTTATAAATAATTAATTGTAAGTTCTTTCTACGACTATAATGATTACAGTGGTTATGTTTTATAATTTTAAACAAATTTTGTCGAGATTTCTTTGATTTATTAGTGTAAATAAAATTATCACTAAATCAAAAATTATTTGCTGTGTATGCTGTATAAAATACTAATGACGTTGATCTTGACAAATTGTATAAAATGTTGATCAACAGATAAAACAGAATTATTTTTACCTTTGCTTTTTTACGTTAACAAAAGAATTTTTCAAACTGTTTTATTTGATATTTTTACTGTATGACATCGAATTACAAGAAGTTGAAATCTACCTTTACAACCCTTGTTTTTACAGTTATAAATTTATAGTATTTGACAAGCGATTTGCGTTAGATATTTTTTTTTATATATGTATTAATAAAGTGTACCGGAATTTATGTACATATTTCATTATAAAATTTTACTATTTTTTTATATAATTATGTTTAAAATTAATTTTAACATGATTTATTTTATTATATAATATAAAATAAGTATTTTTGGTAAATAAATATTTCAATACAAAAAAAAATTAAAATTTTAATTTTTATTTTATGTATATTTTTATTTTTATTTTCTTTTTTAAATATCATTTTAATCTATATTTTGTTATCTAAAATTTTTATTTATAATATTAAAAAAATTACAGTAAAATTAAACAGAATGTGTATTTTTCCTGAAAAAATTGTTTATTTTCTACAGATAGATAGTTTTGAGTACTAGATACATAAATAACTATTGCTAGAGCAGTATCATTAATTTTAACTAAAAATAATATTTCATATTTTAAGAAAGACAAACAGATATTTTATAATGCTGGTTGCATTTCTCTTTCTTGAAGATTACTGAATAACTGTATAAGAGATAAAATGAATATTTTAATATAACCTACATAGTTCTAAAACCAATTTCATAGTTCATAATTTAAACAGATAAACGAATAAAATGTTGCACTATCTAAAAGCGAGTTTTATCATCTCTTTTCATTTTATAATGATTCTAACATTATCATCCCGGTTGCAATGTGCGCTAGAACAAAACAGCGCGAGGCACATAAATTTTTAATCTTTCCATCAAGCAATTTTGCTGAATATTATCAGGCAGCATGGATCGCATTAGGAGGAGTAAATTAATTTTTCTTCGTATTCCGTTCGTAATAAGCACTCTCTCTATGGCTGGCTGCCGCTGTGCTTATGCCTGGCGCCCTACGCTATATCCCTATAAATATAAACATATTTGGCGTTTGGAGTCGTTATAAAGGCGTCGCATGGCTTATAGTTAGCGCCGCATTAAGACACCGCATCGTCTAACATCATTATCCCACCCATGTTTATGTTAGTCAAAGGATAGATTGCGTGAAGCGATTCCTTTACAGTTTACATGCATGATGTTTTCGGTTGTATTCAATATTTCATAGGCCGGCTGCCGTACGGTACGTAACGGGATGGGTATCCGGATAATAATTAAAGCGTGGAAGCGTATATGAATTTTAAACGCGTTTTGTGGTTGAGGCTCGTATGTATGCTTGCGTGGGATAATCTGTTCTTTCTCTCAGCGAAAATCTAATGCTTTCTCTACCCATATGTGATGCAAAATTTAATTTTCGTTGAACATAAGACAGTAAAAATTTTTAAATTTATTTGTTTATTTTTATTATTATTGTTGATACACTTAATAATATACTGGTTGTAAAAAGATATGCAGAAATGTTTATTTTTCATATATACTTATTATTTAAACGTTTTTATTGTTACTTTAAATGTAAATATACTTTTGATATATAAAATTAGAATAAAACTGCTTTAGGTTATAGTTCTGTATTTATATTTATTTATTATCGACGTTTCGACGGGCTCAACGTCCATATTTATCACGTAGACGAACGTTAAGTTCATCGAAACGCCGATTATAAATAAATATTATTACAGAACTTCAACATAAAGCAGTTTTATTTTAATTTAATTAATTCTGAAAAAAATTTTACTATCTGTAAAATAAGATTTTTTATTATAAAAATAAATAAAATAAAAATAAATAATAGTATATTAAGTAACCATTTTGAAAGTTTTGTATGAAATTAATAACTATTTGTTTTGGAAACACAGGTTAGTAGCATATAGCAAGTTAGTCGCGCGACTAATTTGGTACTGCTACGTTTCATTGAGTTTTCTGGAAAAAATGAAGTAAAAAATTATTAATAATTTTCAATTCATATATATATAAATACTTGTTTTAATAATTATAAGAAATAATCCTGATTTAAAATTAATTTTTATTTGAACTAGAAGTCGTTGATACAACAATACTAAATAAATATGATTATTAAATAAATTTACATTTTTTATAGTATGTTATGGTTTTTTATATTAATTTTATTTTAACTAAAAAATTTAATAAATAAAAAGTATACATTTAAAACAAAATATGTTTGAAAATATTAGTTTAAAAAGAAGAAACAAAATTTTATTTTAATTAAGATGTTTTGGAATGTAAGTTTAGATAGTTGTTTTTGTAAATTCAATTCCACATTATCATCCCCCTGAAAACAAAAGCAATTAATAAACCAAAAACTTCCAAAGCCATTACCCTTAACCCTAACCTAACAAACCGAGAATATCTCTAGTAGGAACCGTAAACCGCGCCTTCCAAATACATTGTATCTTCACCATGCATACATATTCCATCGTATACACACACACACAAACACTGATTACACGCATTATGATGCGACAGCAACAATATGGGGCAATTATCACCATCGAGGCTGGGGTCCCCCCAGAGGAACAGAGTGAACGACTAGTCATTTCTTCCGTGCCAATACAATAAAGCACTTGACGCCATATCCTTCCAACAGATGGCATTAGGGAAGCGGAAAAGGAAACGGGCTACGATTACCGTAATACGCAACGACTGAGAATTTAGCCGCCCCCTCTAACGATAATGTGATACGCATACGTACTCGTACAACACTTTTTAGAGGAAGAAAATCAGAGATGAATACGGTGACAAAGAATGTCTTGGATCTAGACCAGTGCTTTCTAAACTTTTTATCAGGGACGAACTTAGACGAGTAAATAAATATATATATATATATATATATATATATATATATATATATATATATTAGGGTGTCTCTTAAGAATGGTAAAAATTTTTTTTCTGCGCTCAGCTTGATATATATCTAGCGCCCCCACTTTTGCAATTATGTTTTTTCTAATTTCTAATGCAGCACAAAAATTTTCATTGTGGTACAAAATTAGCACATAATTAGCACAAAATTATGGCATATTTTCTTCTTAATTTTGGCCAACTATATGGGGCTCGGTAAATGTTCATTTTTTGTCATAGTGGCGTCATCTAGAAATAGTTAAAACTCAATTTTGACCTCAGATTTGTACTGAGCGAGGTGAAATACCTTTACATTTTTTTCTGCCGTGATTTAGTGAAAACATTAATTGAAAATATTCACTTATAAGCACGATTATCAAAATACATATGGACTTAGGGGGGGCCACTTAACCAACGAGTCAAAATGTGGGAATATTTTTATAATTTGTTTCAGCATATTTGGAGACGATTTAAGGGGTGAGAAGAGAAAAAAAAATTTGACCCCTCTTAAGGGACACCCTAAATTATATATATAAAAGAGTTTTCCATTGATTACTAATAATAATAATAAAAACAATGGGCCGTAGCATGTACCAAGTAAGTCACGCGACTAATCCTATGAGGCAATTAGCGGCGCTAGACGCCACTTAGTCGTGCGAATAACTTGGTACATGCTGCGACTCTATATGTTTATTTTTTAGCAGGCAAACACCAAGTTACAGAAAAAACACAAATAAATGTACATTAATTAATTAATTAATATTATCAAATAAAAAAGTAACAATAATGGATCAACTGTCACTGTACTATAATAAAAATGTTAAAGAATAGATGTGTGTAAAATTGTAAATAAATTTTGCAACATAATTTTTGTCGTAAGTAATACAGCAATATGTTGCGATATACCGGTTGGAAAGCACTGTTATGTAGGCCATTAATGTTTACAACATATAGTTGCAATTTATTTTATAGACAGATCTTGATATTAGATCCTTTTGTTGGGGCAGAATAGAAAATTCTATAAGTAAAATTTTACTGCTACTATTTTTTGTTGTTCGATGAAGAGGTTATTGACATCATGTTGTTGAAATTCATTTTAAAAAATTATATAAACTTTTAAACTTTTAAAGATACTTTAAAAGTTTTAATGATCAACTTTTATGTGTAAAATTTAATTAGAATAATTTGTAAATAATTGAGTTTTTTCATATATTTTATTTTAATAAATTAAACTGAAAAGTAACAAATATTTGAATTGCCTTAAACAGTATTAGGTAAATATATAGGCAGTTGTAGTGAATTTATTGGTTGTTAAATGAAATACTTTTAAAATTTAATTAAACCTTTATTTGAATAGTTTAATTTATAAGGTCGAGTTTTTAATCTTTGTTCAGTAAGAGAATAACATTTTTTTAAATGAAATGTAAGAATTGTAAGAATGAAATGAATTGTAAGAATTAAAAATAAAAAAATTGGCTAGTAAGCATTTACTAACATGTAGATTTAATTTATTATACATTCTTGTAAATGAAATATTTAAAAAATAATTCACGTAATCTTTCTAATTTTTTTTCTAACTTTTTTCAACAAAAATAAGAGAATAAAACGAACGAGAGAATATAATATTTCAATTTGACAAAGTCAATTGATTTGAAATAGTCACAGAGTCCGTGTGCCCTAATACCCTCGATTCGATTCGAATCTATTTGCTGCGTCGACCTAACAATCACGATGCAGAACGAAATTTAAATCAAGTGCGTCGTCAAGGCCGTAGGAGGTAGGGTATAGGAAAAAGTTTTCGTGTTGCGGCCGCCGGTAACGGTGGGGCGCACATTTAAAAACTAATTACCGGAACGAAACACAGAGCGCGGCTTGGAGCATCGGAGCGGTGTGCTCATTAATATGCGTTCCCCGCCGACGAGCGCCGTGACATCTAAAAAGCGACGCGTCGCACCGGGACCGGGCCTGAGATTGAAACAGCGCCAGTCACGCTGGCATTCAAATCAGCAGATGGCACTATACGGACAGACAACGCAACGAAACGCAGTGCCTTGTCTTGCCTCGACTGAATGTTATAATTGTATATGCTGGATTTGCTGCTATTTGCTGCGCGCTCATTCTTGGGAGGGGGTTTATGCAATTTGCTGATGCATTCCGATCATCAACAAATAATTTACTTTCTTTTTACCACTTTGACTGTAAGGAAAAGTGGTATAGCGTTTGGTACGGTGTCTGTAACATTTTCAAAAAAAAAAATATGTATAGAAATCCTTCATATAGTCCTTAGATGACAAATCTGAACTTAGTTTATGTTGGTGTATGTGTGTGCGTCGTCAGTTCGCTCGCTCGGTCGTAAGTCAAAATTTTGTGGCCGCAACTCCTCCTAGACGGTTTAACCGATTTTAATGAAATTTTCAGGATAAATTTGTCTAGTACCCAAGATGGTCATGTGGTTTTATTTTTTCCAGTGAAGCCAACTTTCCGAGAAAAAAATTACTAAAGTTTATAAAAATTTATATTGGCTACATTATTTATTCGATTTTGATCAGATTTTCAGAAAAGATTTCCCTAATGCTCCCATTAATTATATAATTTTATTAATATCAAGTGTTGCCAACTTTCCGAGAAAAAAATTACTAAAGTTTTAAAAAATTCTTTATGTCCACTATTTAACCGATTTTAATCAAATTTTTATAAAAAATTCTTCTAGTGCCTAAATAAATTATGCAATTTTAACAAAATACAGTGTTGCCAACTTATCGAGAAAAACACATTTTTTTAAAAAAATTCATTGTAGCTACATTATTTATTCGATTTTCATCAAATTTTCAGGAAAGTTTCTTCTAGTGCTCACATAAATTATAATTTTATTAAAGATATTGTGTTTCCAACTTTCTGAGAAATGTCAAAGTGGTCTATATATGGGTTTACCCATATACTCCTAATCTTGTTTTATTTGTTGTTGGTCCTTATTTAATGATTATTACAATATTGAATGGGTTTAACAATCATTACCGTGTTATTATCATGTAATAGACAATTTATTGTAACGTAAACGTTTGTTATACTTTAACTTTAAGTTAATGTCAGTTACAATATATTTCAAGGTTACTAACCGAATCAATTCTGATGGATCCTCATCGACCATGAGAGATCGAGATCGATCTTTAAGATCAATTCTAATCGACCAAGATCGATCAAAATCAGTAATCGATAATTTTCACGATCGCACAGTTCTACTTATAATGTGTTTGCGCTGCAGGTAAATGTATCTTGTATGCACGACAGCAGATTTTTCACTGATCATTAGTCAGTTGAATTTTCCCATAGTGTCTTTAGATTCAAAATGCCATATTAAATTATAAAAACTACAATTATAATTGAAAACAAAAAAAATCTAGGTAGATACTATTTATTTAATTTTAACCATACAAATAACAAAAATTTGCATTAAAATTATCAAATTGAAATAAAGAGTGTAATAAACAAAATATTTTTATAATAAAAGATATCAGTACAATAATTTGAACTATACAAAATATGAAGCTTTTTATTGCAATAATATATTATTTAGAAATATTTTTTAATAGTAGTATTAAATTAATTAGACTATGTTGTCAATGGCTTCTTGGTAATTAAATAAATTTTTAAATTATCTAATGTAGATTTTTAAAAATATAATAAAAATAATGTTGCGCCGTATAAACCGAATAATATTTATAGAAATAAATTATCTTTAACCAAGTTGCAAGTATCTCTCTGTAGAGTGAAAAAATTTTAACCGACTTTGAGACGTTCACGTTAAGTTCGTAGCTGAAAAAGTTTTCAATAACTCAATTTAAGAAATAAAATTACGTCGCCGTCGTGACAGAAAGAAAAGTTTTCCTCGAAAAGTATACTTGAGATATTAACATTTAAAATGTCAATGTATTCAAATTGAAAATACATTATTTTACATTGTAGACATTTTACTTGCATACCCTTGTTAAGAATATTTTTAATTTTTTTCATATAGTCATATTTATATTTATCTATGAAATTTACAATATTTTCAAAGTTTTATGTCAAAAGTTACAACACATCTCTAGTTTTTCCGATATAATATTTGATGTATTTTATTCTCCTAAAATATGTGAATTTTTACCAGTTTGACTGCAAGGAAAAAGTGGTATAGCGTTTGGTACGGTGTCTGTAACATTTAAAAAAAAAAAATTGTATATAGAAATCCTTGATATAGCCTCTAGATGACGAATCTGAACTTAGTTTATGTGGGTGTATGGATGTGCGTCGTCAGCTCGTTCGCTCGCTCGGTCGTCAGACAAAATTTTGTAATCGCAACTAGTCCTAGACGGTTCAACCGATTTTAATGAAATTTTCAGGATAAATTTGTCCAGTGCCCAACATGGTCATGTGGTTTTGGTTTTTTCCAGTGATGCCAACTTTCTGAGAAAAAAATTACTAAAATTTTTAAAAATTCAATGTGGCTACATTATTTATCCGATTTTGATTATTTTTTTATTCTTATTTCTTATCAATTATGTGATTATGTCAAAGTGGTCTATATATGGGTTTACCCATATACTTCTAATCTTGTTAAATTATCTTTTGAATAGAACAGTATTCTAGTCAGCAAATTTTAGTCGCCTAATAATACATCGCACCTTGTTGTTTCTGTACGTCACGCTTCTCTCTACGTTAACAATAAGATTCAATATGACAACGTGGAAAACCATTATACTAATATAACGTACGGGTATGCAGCTTTGAATTAGGTTAGCACCGGCACACTACCACAATCCGTTCCCAAGGATAAAATCTTGTTTTGAATAAGTAGATTATTTTTACCGCTAACAAAATTCAACATACCGGTCCGGAATCCACGAAAATGTATTTTTACTATTCGCGCATTTATTCTAAATATTCAGAAATCTTTATGCAAAGTAATATTCAAGTGAAATACTCGTTTATTCGCGCGGTAATGAAATTAAATTCGGTCCGAAATGCTTTTAACGGAACTCAAATTTATGGACAGAAATATTTTCCTTAGCTATAATGGATTTTTTTTTGGATGTATTGTAACTAAAATGAGATTATAGTTTAGACAATTACAGGTATAAGTTAAAATGTGCTTGGTTAGTAATCCGGGGTTTGTAAATTATTAAGATTTTTACGGCAGCCAAAAATTTTACTTGCACCACAAAACTTAAAGCTACAGAATGGCCCAAAAGTCACTAGACCATTTCAAAATGAAATAATTTTTTTATTTATTAATAATTCACATTTATTCTTTATAAAGAGAAAACACACTTCTTGGATTTTTTTTTAATTTAGATTTGAAAATTACATTTTTTAAATAACCACCATTTTGAAAGTAGAAACTTATTCAAATTTTAAATGGTCTACCGACTATTGGGCCTCCAGTATATCTGAATTGTTGTAGATTTTTGACTTATCTGTGAGCTGTGAATTATTATTATTGTAAATTATATGATTTAAAAAATCTAGATTATATACAATAGAACTTGTATAGAAGTTCTTTGTAAACGCAAATAAGCATTTTATGAGAAAAAATGTTTTATTGAAAGTAAGATAATGGAGTCGATGCATGTTTTTTCAAAAAAAAAAAAATAAATAAATTCAATAAATTTAACTTCACATAATACTTTTTAATATGGCTGCCGAAGATGTTAGATTAAATACACCTGAAGTTGTAATTATGTTTGGTGTTGCTACTAGTAGTGTATATAGTAACTAGCTGCTATATAATAATATACATTATTGTATTAGTAACATAATAACTTCTCGCTACATAGGCAATATAGTAACGTAATATCAATATTTTAATACACTTGTTAGAAAAAAATATTTGAATATATTTGCTATATAGGAGACAACATTGATACAAGTTAATTAGCATTGTTCATTATATATAATGATTCACGATCTATAAATATTGTGTTAGTAGATTTTATTTTAATAATATTGTAGTTGATTTTAGTAATTAATTTATGCAGTTTATGTTATTGTTAACTATATTTATAAAGTTTCAATTACTATTAAATTAATTTTAAAGGGAATTGAATTGTTAATAGTACCGCCGTAATTACAATTCGTAATAAATTAATTGATATTTAGACTGGAAAATTAAGTGATGCAATATTTATAAATTTTGTTCAAAATAAATTACTATTTGTACTAAATATTAACTTTAATTTATAATTAAATGTAAATGTTTTATAAATACATACATATTTAGTGGTTCAAAAATATTCGGTTAACTAGTTAACAAATTAACCGATTAACCCGATACTACGGTTTTCTAAAAATTAATCAGTTTCTATTTTTGATATATATTTTTATATCTAATATTATAAAATTTAAATAAATTAATTAAAATTGTTTAACAAGTAATTTTAAGTAAACGTCAAAAATACTTTTGACAAAAAACACTTTTAAAAGTGAGATAAGAATACGGGCTAATGTATATTGTATAGGTTTAAAATTACAATATTTATTTATAATATATAATAAAATACTAAATATAAATATTGTTTTGTTACAGAAATCCAAACGAACATCAGAAACAAGATACAACGTTGCCCGTATCTCGTGAGAAAAGCAGATTTCGATCAATCGTGTGGGATGAATATGATTCTGTACATCAAAAATATTTGGAAATAGGTAAAGTTATGGTTGTTAGCTTATTATAATTATTA
This sequence comes from Clivina fossor, assembly GCA_963966155.1. Lineage (NCBI taxonomy): Eukaryota > Metazoa > Arthropoda > Insecta > Coleoptera > Carabidae > Clivina > Clivina fossor. The sequence goes on along the minus strand of OZ014553.1, from coordinate 32,255,035 downwards.
TTAGCAACACGGTACATACATTAATTTTCGTTTGTTTACTAAATAGCGTACACATAAAATCTGTTTACGTAATTAATTAGCGCCAGAATCATAATTATAACGGTTGACATGTAGCTTGACATTGTGCTTTACCCCTACTAGATTAATTTGTCATTTTAAATAAAATCAATACTTTAATATATACTCTATATGTTTATTATGAAATAAACGTTTTTTCCCATATTATAAATAAAAATTTAAATTTTGGTCTTTTAAGCTTGGTAGTTAATTGAATCAAAACAAATATAACTAAAAAAAAAATTGGCTAAAATGTAAAGTATTTACATATTTGGATGTATAAAAATATTTTTAGTACTTTAATAAATAAGCCGAAAAGCTTAATTTAGATTAGTGAACAGTCATTAGCCTTAATTTTATTTTCGATATCAGGCGCGAGTAATCAGATTTAAAAGTACGCGAACAATTGAACGGTGAATAATTTGACAAAACGACGTAAAAACTAGATTAAACGTCTAATTTTCCGAGCAATAAAAATCTCGATAAAAATAGTGATGTACACTTTTTAACTGTGCCGTGCCAAGCCGCCCTCACGTCTCTTCCCAATTAATCTTGTTGGAATCTCTCACGGCTACTAATTAGATTCTTTTTTCCGTTCGCGCAAAAATAAGACAAAAAAAAAGCACGCGCAAAATCGTAGGGCCGCAAGAAGTAAGCGGGCGAAATTAAGGCCCACAGATGGTATATTTCACACGTAGAGCCATCCGCTTGGAAAGGGTTTAAATTCGGTATTGGGAGGATGTATGTAATGGCCGGCAGCGCACTAAATTGGCTGCAGTTAAACTGCCGCCCGCCGCCCCGCTGCCGCTTTCGTCACCGCTCAAACGTAATAAATGATGGTGGCCGGGGCTCAAGACAAACTTTGAATATTGATGTCCGAACATTTTGGCCGCGCCGCTGCATATCATACAGGGGAATGGTCGTGTCGTATGGCAGATCATCTGTTAAGGGAACGTCCGCATACAGAATATGGGGAACAGAATCGCTGGATTTAACCGCTTTGCTTCGCCTCGTCTGCGTCTTGTTCGCTTTTGGAAACATATCAAGAAAATGACTCGAAGAAACTGTTTTCTTTTCAGAAAACTTGAATGGATGTAATACTAGTAAATGCTCCTACATTTCGATTTCCCTTTTTTTTTTCTAATAATATGTTGAAAAAAAAAACTTTATTTTTATGTATTAAAGAAAAAAAACTTTTAAACAAATATGTTAAGTGTTAATAAAACTTAATTTATTAGCATTTAATTTGTACATTTATACAAAATTGCAAAAAATTTAGAACAAAAATTATTTATTGTATTTCATATAATAACATAGTAACATTTTTCCATTCAAAATATAAAAATAAACCTTTTTTTTTGACAGAAGTCAAATTTTCTCTTAAATAAATTATATGTCAAAAGTATTTCATATAAATATTACTTTAAAAAATATAAAAAAGGTAAAATTTTAAAATTTTGTTAAATATTTTATTAAATTTTTAAAACAAAATATTAAATATTTGTTTTAAACCGACTAAAATTATTGTATTTTTTATTTTTTGTTTTTTTAGTAATTTTCTTTTGAAATTTTTATTATAAAACCTTATACTTATTATTATAAACAGAGAGAAAAAAAATTTTTAATTATGTTACAATTAATTATTCCAGTTACAAATATTTGCTCTTGCCATCACAGTACCGACTGTTACCAACATACTTAAAGTAAATATTTTCTGACAGAAACAATCGTTGACAATTTTATGATTTATATATATATATATATATATATATATATATATATATATATTTATATATATATATATATATATATAGATTGAAATGTGATATTTACTGTTGTAACGTATTAGAATGAGAGTATATCAAATATAAGCATAGAATAATTATTAACTGTGGAAGTGGAAGGATCCTGGTTCGATTCCAGGTCTAGGTGAAAAAAACTTCTATCACCTAGACCTGGAATCGAACCAGGATCCTTCCACTTCCACAGTTAATAATTATTCTTTGCTTATATTTGATATTCTCTCATTTATATATATATATATATATATATATATATATATATATATATATATATATATATATATATAATGCGAGTATATCAAATATAAGCATAGAATAATTATTAACTGAAAAATGAAAAAACTTCTATCACCTAGACCTGGAATCGAACCAGGATCCTTCCACTTCCACAGTTAATAATTATTCTATGCTTATATTTGATATACTCTCATTTTTATGTGAAAGAAAATTTTTTGTCGGTTCTTCGTAAAATATTTTAAATGTAAAGCGTTAATAATATTTGGTGAAATAATCAAGTATATATATATATATATATATATATATATATATATATATATATATATATATATATATATATATACTTGATTATTTCACCAAATATTATTAACGCTTTACATTTAAAATATTTTACGAAGAACCGACAAAAAATTTTCTTTCACATAAAAATGGACACTGTAGCGATATTTATTAAAATAAGGATGTTTGAACATTTAATTTAAGAAGCAGGTAAGGGAAGCATATAGTCATAATCAATTTGATGTTTATAAATAAGTAGGTTATATAAGCGGGTACACATAAAAGGAAACGAAGAGAGAGAGAGAGACAGAGAAAAAGAATTGCAAAACGAAATTGTGAAGAGACTTGGAAAAAAGATACGATATAAGATTTAACATCCGTAATTTGAAAGCTTTGACATATGTCTTACGAGGAAAAAATTTAAGCCTACTGAAATCAGATCAACAAAGACAAATTACAGCTATTTTTATAAGAATTTCTCGATCGTATTTAGCACACGAAAAAAAAAATATAACCATGTAATCTCGTACAAACATCGGTAAGCCTACACAATTAATAAAAATCCAGGAGCGTCTAGATTGATGATACACCAACTGTATTGTCAGTAATTTATTTTAGTCTTTAATTTTTTTAATTCAAAATAAAATTAAACGGGAGATAACAACGTTTGCATGTATAAAAATTTATTTCGATTTTCATATTTTATAATATTAATATATATAATAAATAATAATGATTAAAAACATGGCCACTGTAACATAACAAAACAAACATTTAAATAATTAGTTTTAGTATTAATTGTAAATAAACATTTTTATATTTTTTTACTACTAGCTTTAAAAAGTACTATTATTTACTATGTTTTTATTCCAAAAATATTATTTTTTTTAAATATTAATATCAGATTTAAAAAAAACAACATATTTTAGTATTTATTAAGCTTCCAAAATCATCATATATATTTCGAACAAAATTTTTTTCGCTCTGTATTAACAATTTCGAGTTTAGGTCGGGAGTCGACTCGGTCTCGGCAGCATTTATCGTTTGCGTTAATTACCTTTACCTCGGTTGTATTCTGGAAGTCCGGGCACCCGATTCCGGATATCGAAATACGCGTTTGCGTTGCGGGCACGGGTATTATCATGGCCGGCGTATAAATCAGAGGCGGCGGTGGCGTCTTGGTCACGTACAATCTCTGTATATCAACGTCTTGTGGTCCCCCGACCGCAGGTGTACGCCCCGGGGAGTATTTCAGGGCATGAAAACCTGAAATATTTCTCAATAATATTGCTGTCTTGGTTGTCGTTCTAATATCGCATCAATAGTACGTGCACCGGATGTTGAAATCGTACGCTCTCGCATGAAATACACTGCCGCGCCGCGTCTGCCATGAGGAATCCACTTATTTTCTTATTTCTGCTGCTGTTTAGTTTATAATGTCGACGATAACAGCTAATGCGAATCAAATGGAAGAGAGATAAAAATGAAATTAGAAGCGTTCTATTTGGTAGATGACTTATTATTATTTATTTTCTATCCGATAATGATAAAATAATTGCTTTTTTATTTATTGCCAAGATTACAGAAAGAAAATTAAGAATATTAACATACACACACAATCATGGCATGTACTCAACAGGGTATGGCACAAACTCTTTTCATCATTCCGTAATCAGTCTCCTCCAAACATTCCTATCCAAACAAGCAACTTTTGCTTCATCCACATTCATAATTCCTCTCATACATGCTCTTTTATTCCTACTACTTGGAAACTTTCGCTCTCGCAAAACACTCTCAATCATACCACTCCAACTACTCATCGGACGTCCACGCAAACGTATACCATCAAAATCATTCAAATAAATCTTTTTAACCAAACGTTCATTAGATATTCACTCAATATTAACTTTACGTGTAATAAAATTATAAGTTTATATAGTATGAATATAGGAAGCTATAGGCAAGGCTGGATTATCCTTTAGGATAAAAAGCTATTGCCTTGGACAACAGAGAATTTTCAGCTCGTAGATAAGAGCATGACAGAACCATTTGTATTTAGATAATTACTTCTATTTTTTAACCAAGTTGTTAGTCCTAGTAACGTTGCTAACAAACATTAACCAAAAATATTGGTAGATATCAAATAAAAAAATAAAAATGACAGCCATAACATTTATATTGTCATAATTGTTAAAAACATTGCTGAAGCAGAACAACTTTGTTATAGAATTGAGGTGAATAATTGTGTAATATTTGAATTTGAGTTATTTTATACATTGTATTATATTTACTATGTTTTTTAAAAGTTATGTTAAAAGGTAAGTTTATTTATTTTTTCTATTAGAACGTTATTCACTACGTTTTACGTTTTGTTTTTTTATGTCGTTCATTTGTTATGAAAAACATTGTTTTTTGTACATTTTATTTCCCTATCGGAAATACCAAAAATATAACTAAAAATTTTAAAAAATTTTAAGAAAGAAGAAATTACATGCCTAAATAATTCAAAAGTTTTAAAAAGACTTTTTGTTTTATTTTGCAATTTTATCAAATGTCTTACTTCGATCTTATGATCTCATGTTGTATTATATTTAAAATTCAAGTCTTTTATACTTATTAACATTATGATTAAGTTATCAAGTAAACAATACAAACGTATAGTTATTTATGTTATTTTATACAAACATTTCATAGTCAGAATATTTGTGTTTTATACAGCAAACGATATTAAAGAGACATCTTTGAATAATTGAACTGTTCAACATATTTTCTAAGAAATAACGAGACATATTCTCTGGAAAGTTTGAAACAGATATAATTTTTGTCGTTGTCCGCTTTGAATGCAAACCAGCTCCGGGAGCGGATACATAATAGGTAGCGCATGCCAGCCAATAGATATAGCATTCGCATAGAGAGAGGCAGACCAAACTAAGTTTGCATAGTTCACATGCCCAGGTAGACGACAGGCCGGGCGGCTTCGATTTTGACTAACGGCGTCCGGAAACACAGGCAGCGAAGTTTGCCCGCCGCAAATTCTCCATCAGGCCCGCCGGACTAAAGGACTAAACCATTCGACGATAGCAGGAATATAACTCAGATGTCGCTACGGCCAAACCAGCGTCGCTTCGTTGACAGAAAGGCAATTTGCTCGCGCTAATATTCGACGCCGACTGCTAGTCGAGTCCGCTTTTCCCACCGATAAATACATTGCAATGCTAATTATGAGAGACAGCGATATTTCGTTTCTGGCCGATGCACTTTAACTATTATATTCAGCTCTATGTTCTGCTTCATATTAATTTCCCGTGAAAAGTTATTTTGTTTTATTAGAAATATTGTTTAATTCGGTGACTCATTTTGGAAAAAATTCTATATACAACTTTTTTTTAATAAAATTTAATTTTCTACTAATTTACAAAATTAGAATTACATTTTTTGTAGTGACAACTATCATGATTGTAAATATGTTATAAAATTTTGTAAAATATGTTTTTTTTTTGGGAAATGTAATTTGTTTTTAATTTTCATTTAAAGATATTTTTAAATTTTTTGTATCATTATTTTATATACAATATTACATTGTTTTTGAAAAATATACGTGTTAATATTGTTTTCTTCGTTGTTTTATTAATTAAACTAGAGAACAAATATGATAAAAATTACTTCTTGAAAAATAAAATTCAACAAAAAAATCTTGTTATAAAACTTAATAACACCGTAATAAAAGCGTAGCAACAGAAAAAAGTGAAGAAAAGAAGAGGAAGCCGTGATTTTAATATAGTTGTCAGGAGAGAAAAAAACTGGTGCAACTGGCTTATTTCATTCATATTGCTACAATGACGTAATAAAAATGCATGCATATATAACTGGGCCAACGTTACGCCGGCGGCGCTAGCGTACGAATGCTGGGCAAACGTTTGATGGACAGCAAAAGAAAATGCTACTCAAAAGGTTTACGAGCTTGCTTTGAACGTTGAAACGTGCTGGAAAGAAATGAATTCGTCTTGAATTTTATTCGAGAGAAAAAAACCCCGTATGCATGCAACGCTCTCATAAAATCCTCATATAAAATGCCTTTAAATAATTGTTCTTTCAATGGATAACGTAATGTCGTAATTATGTAAATTTTCTAAATTTATGTTTCGCGTTTTTATAGAGTGATAATAAATGTAATGAATGTAATTTTAGGAATCGTTTTGCATGCAATATTATATTTTTAAACCTTTAATGTTTTTACTATATGCTTTTTTTAAAAAGCAAGAGAAGCTAGTTGTAAAACTTTTAAAGAATGGGGAACATTTTATTTCAAATAAAATAAATAATATTATTTCTAAATAATGTATTTATTTAAAAACAAATACACTAGACTTTTTAAATTATTGAAAAATAGAAAACTTAAAACTGCATCTAATATTAACACCAGAAAAGAGAAGAATAATTAAACTGTAGATTAATTACACACTTATATATCCAGTATTTAAGTTATGTAACTAAAATATTAAAAAAAAAACATGCTAAATATATGTTTAATAAATTAAATAAATAATGAAGTTAAATTTTTCTGTGCAGGAATGAAACCCCGTATGAAGAACCACTTCCGTGCTCATCAGCTAAGCGTGTGGCTACGCCTTATCCCCGAGCTACATCGCGCCGGCATGGAGGACGTGGTGGCACGACACAACCTCTTCCGAAATCACAACGACGCCGATCTATACGACGGTGCGGTGCGTCCTGACCCACTATCACGTGTCAGTTACTATGATCCAACCACCGAGCTATTCCGCCGCAAACCAAATTCAACGCTACAAAACTCCGATACACCCACCACTATGGACACAATAGTGACAACGTGCGTGAACGTAGTATCCCCGGGTAATTTCAACCACCAAACGATGCAAAACTCATCAACTGACACCCTTGCCAGTTTAGAAGCAGCCGGTTACGCAGCTTATTCAACCGCATTAAGCGTTACAATTGCGATCGGTTGCTCCTTACTCATTCTAAATGTGTTAATTTTTGCCGGAGTCTATTATCAACGAGATAAAACGCGGCTAGAGGTCAAATCGCTCCAGCAACAGCAGCAGCAACAGCAGGGGCGAGGACAAACATTCGAGACCATTTCTAAGCACAGCCATTATCATTTGGGGCATTCGCAAAGCGCTAGCGTTATTGTAGACGTGGAACAGGATACGTCCGCGATGATCCTAAGTGCTGGCCAGCAGGATAAAATGCCGCAGCATTTGCGCGCCACAGGGAATGCATTGCTAAAAGCACCGCCGCCCAGTCCTAATGTCCTTGCGGCTAATTGCATGACACTGCCCAAAGGCACCACACTCAGTGGCTGCGGCGCCGCACAGCAAAGCTATGGCTGTATGACACTGCCAAAGAACGTTACTTTGATGAATAACGCAATTGCTGAAATGCAGCAACAGGGCATTGTACAGCCGCCAAACGGTACGGCAACGATGCATATGAGTGTGCCGCGACCGCCACCGCCGCCTCGATCGAAAAGTCCGCCGGAAAGTCAGCCGTTACTGATGGGAAGCGGTGCTCCTGCGGTGCCACCGAAACAAGGCAATCAGCAGGGCAGTATGCGATTGCCGCAGGCGGCCATGAGCGAGATGCGGGTGTGACCTAGCCAACAATGTCATCATCCATTTGAGTGTTGTTCATACATGTATAAGTGTGCGCATTACTACGATTATACGATTACGTCACCACCAGGGTTCTCTACTGTTCTACTCTATTGCTCATCTGTGCTGTCTCGTTTCTCGGTTCCGGTTTTTATGGATGGATGCACTTTCTACCGTACCGTATACATAAAATATACGTATTATACATGGATCTAGAAAATAACTAAATGGGAGAATGTGTTTGATGATGCATAGGATAAAGAGAGATAGCAAATATATAGACTCAAATTTTAAAAAAATTGCAAATGCGAAGAAACACAAAGTGATACGAATATTTTCAATGTTGCATTTGGCAACAAAAAGAAATACCGCAAACAACTGCAAGGTCACCAAGATTGACATACAGTATTATAACCTGCATATTTCTTATGCAAAATATTTACTATTTGTGAATTGATCAGAACATGAATTTATAATGTATATTTTGAAAAGATAACTTTGAAGCTAATGCATATTAACATTTTAAATATTTATTTCTATAGTGCTAAATTAATTTTAATAACAATGAAACCTAATTTACATTTAACTCTTTATTAACAGCTAATTCCTTTTTACACAACATTATTTTTTAATATTTGAAATTAATGTTAATGTTAATTTTATTAAAATCAATAGCGTAATGATTTTTGTAAATAAAATTGGGCACTATTAATTGAAATTTCTGATAAATAAGTGAATATTTTGTTCGTTTCACAATTACTGTAAGATGTTCCATAAGACGTATGCAAAAAGATATGTTGTTATTTCGCTCAGGACATGCGCAACCAAGATTTGAAGCTTCTGTTTTCCTTTTAAAAATCCGTATAACGTATTGCTATCTCTTTTATCCCTAGCGTTGAAAAATTCTTTACATATTTAAATGATACACCTCCTATTATGTTATTTTATACATCTATGGTACTATAAAATACATAACCTAAATATAAATGATGAAAAAAAAATAAGTTACTGGAAATTGAATCTGTGCCAAATTTACGTTTCATAGCCATTATAATTAAATTAAATAAAGATAAATAAAAGTAAATTAAAATAAAATGAGTGCGATGATTTCAAAAAAAAAAAAACGACGGAGACACGCGAACTGACAAGAAGACTGTGCCGCTGTTGGTCCGCCCCTGTACATATATATAATAAATATAACTATGTATAACTAAACACATGTTTCACTTCACACATTCGTTACTTTTCAGTGAACTTTGAAAACATGTTACTGCTGAATCTTGCGCATGCGTTTACGCCGCGCTACATCTTTAACCTCTATACCCCCATCCCAACCCTCCACCCCCCCCACCCCTATGTAGACACTATTCTAATTAAGTAGTATATTATATAAATTAAACACATACCATTGTCTATCTCTCTCCATCTCTCTCTTTGTCCTCCTTTAGGTCTGTTCAAATTCCCCGCTCTCCTCTCTTCTTGTAAACATGTGCTACACCCCAAACACTAAATGACAATGGGAGAATATGGCACGGCGTGAACGCAGCCCATTTAGAATATTGTTGATGACATGTTTTAAATAATGTGACACTTTAAATTATTATTACGATATAATAAAGGTTTAATTAAAATCTGTATTTACTATGTGTTTGTTTAAATTTTAACGCCTCTTAAAACAATACACCTGTTGCATTATTATTTTCCTATGCAAATGAAAGATGATATATTGGTCTCGGATATTTGTGGGTTTTGTTCCTTTTTTTTCTTTTTCTTTTTTCATTAGTTATTACTTTGGGAATATTAAACAGATTTTATTAGTTTGTTTATTATTTCCAACAAGTTTTTCTCTAGTATGCTACACAGTTTAATTAATTACAATAGCTTTTTAAGTAATCAGCAAACAATTGAAATTTATTTTGTATTAATTAAAAAATATTAATTAATATTTATTTAAAGTTTGCATATTTTGTGTTGAATCGTTAAGTTTTATTTAAATATTTTTAATATTTAGATTTAGGTAAGTAATGAAACAGGTAAGTATAATAATTTATTGGGGCTTCTAAAAAATGTTTTGGAGAAAGTACAATTTTTGCAAAATATAATATATTAATTTAAAATAAAACAGCATTAGGTTGTAAGAAACAAACAAAATGAAAAAGCAAGTTACTAGGTAATAAATACAAGTAACTAAATTACAAAACTATAATTTATTAACAAAAAAAAGCCGAATATTAGTTTGATATACGTTCAGTATATCGAAACGTTAAAATAAATTAAAACAGTACAATTGTTTCTGTGATACAAATTTATTCTTTAAATATTTATTTATTACAAATGCATAATTTTATTTTGTAAAAGGTGAGTTTTTAGATAAGTGATAAAATAATTTCTAAAAAAATATAGCCCACTTCAATTTTCTACTCAACAACTCATTTATATGACATTGTTTTCACTTTACATTGTAAGAAATATTATTTGTATTTCCATTATATTATTTAAAAAACATGTATAATGTATGTTTAAAATACGTATCGCTAATAAATAAAAAAAGATATACAGTATTTGCCCGAATTTAACGCGACACCAAAATAAGATATTTAGAAAAAAAAGTCCGAATTTAACGCGATCCATTCATTTTTCATAAAAGAATTCAAAGAATATAATAAGAAGAGTTGTTACATTCCATTACCTAGACCTCTAATTTAGCGCGAGTAAATTTTTTAACGGGAAATAATTAGTCAAAAATACTTTTAAATGATTTTTGTTACATTTAAAAACATTAAAGTACAAACTAACAATTAGTCGAAAGGATATAAAATGTAAAAGATTCCTTAAATGTAACAGTCATAAAAACCACAATTTACTACCCGAATAATCTCCGTAGGGGAAAAAAAATCGAATTCCTTTCGGGTATCTCGGCCGGTAAACCTCAGTGCCTTGGCACACAGATACCACTTGAGCGTAATTTAAATTTATTTATCCGTACATCAGCATTTACAATTCAGCGTCGCGCGCGAGCGTCGCCCCGTTTTCCCATTGCGTCTCGTGTCGTCCGATTACCGGTAAATAGGCTATCGTATTACGATGGTTACCCCGTTCGCACACGAATCGCGATTTAAAAGATTACGAGCGTCGCACACGCGGAAATAAATGAAATCCCGAAGAACGAGCGCGCAGATAAAGAATGTTGTGTCGGCCAAGATTGTGTGCGGTACCTTAGAACAGTGGCTCCTAACCATTTCACCCATCTATTATTCAGAGAAAAATATGATACACCTTTCAATAATTTCTTTTTGTATACAGTGGTAAAAGTTTACTGTAGTGTTTACGAAAATAAACCATATGTATAAGGTAAATACAGAATATACATATACATAGATACATACATACACAATCACGCCATGTACCCAAAAGGGTGTGGCGCAAACTCTTTTCATCATCCCGAAATCAGTCGCCTCCAAACATTCCTATCCAAACAAGCAACTTTCGCTTCATCCACATTCATAATTCCTCTCATACATGCTCTTTTATTCCTATTACTTGGAAACTTTTGCTCAATCATACCACTCCAACTACTCATCGGACGTCCACGCAAACGTATACAGAATATGTGTAAGCAAATACGTTTAGTGCCAAATGAGCTTTAAACAAAAGAAATTTTACTTATTTATAATCAAAAATTTTCACTTGCGAAACGCTAACGATAAAATGTTTTTGTTTGGAAGTTCGTATTGCTCCGGTTATATTCGGCACTGAGTGTATTTTCTGACACATGTTGTGTATTTATCGTTTATATTCGATTCATTTTCGTAAACTACCACAGTAAATTAAATAATATTGATAATAATAAAACCCTTTGACATTTCTTCACTACAAACTTTTATTAATTACGTATTTCGACAACGATGCTGTCTTCATTGGTACAAGTAAAATATAATAAATAAATAAATTATTATATTTTACTTATACCGATTAGGCAAGTATCGCTGTCGAAATACCTATTTACAACTAATAAAAGTTTTTAGTAATATTTATTAATATTTCCATTTAATTATTATTACTTCCCAGTTACCTAAAAAATTAATTAATCAAACTTATATACCACAGTAAACTTTTTAATTTCGGTTACAATTACAAAAATATACAACTCAATTAAATATAAATATCTGTGGAAAAGAAAGCATTAACATTTGTCACTTTATTATTATAACCACGTCTATAAGACATCTTTAAAATAAAGAACATTATACACTTGACAACAAATTTTGACTTCAAAATGGTATGCTGCTTGTAAAGTAATTTTTCTATAAAATTTGAGATGCTTTATGCTACTGATTTATGAAAAAATGTAACGCAAGTTGTCCGGATTATTCACAGATTGTAGCGACATTTTGTCAAAAGATAGCTTTACTAATAACTTTAAACACCTTATTAATTTATAAGTAAACATTAGTTTATAAGTAAACAAATGTCTGTTGTGTGCACATTGATAAACCAGCTAAATAAAAACTCGCATATTCTAGCTGCATATTGTGTATATTAAGACTTATTCCGTTAAAGAAAGGGTACAGGTACCCTTGGTTAAGAACCACTGTCTTAGGGGATATTTGCATAGATATTGGGCTGCCGCGAGTTACATTTCCGAACTGTGTGTATCGGACGCGACGCACGGAGACAAATAAAACGCGTCGTTTACAAGACCGACAGACATACGGGGGGGCCTCCGACACGACAACGACACGACACTGAGAGTTGTTACGATAGATTACACCGGGTAAGTCGTGAATTCGTGCAGTTTGATTTCGGCTTGGCTTTTGGTTACAGAATCGATCTAGTCTGACCCACAGAAAAATTGTGTAACATGTGTGCCGAAATGAATTTTTTTCTAAGGCAAGTCTCTATTGTTTGTTATAAAATAATTTTTTCTAACTATTTTATTATTTCTATAATAAGTATATAATTAAATAATTATGATAACTTAACTGCCATTTTTAAATTGTAATTACGTATTACGTGATAATGTACAGTTTCGATGTAGTAATACTTAACACAATATTTTATATTATAGTCGGACATCTGAAGCCCTGTATCCTTTATGTGTTTTAGAGTCTCCAGTATATATTTTTTTAAAACATATACTTATAGGAAATTTTTTACCCAATCTGATAGTTTGTAGATGCACTTTTTTGCATTATTTCAAAAACCTACTTGTTCCAAAAAAAAAAATTGACTGTTAACTTGACGTAAACATATGAAGATCTTAGCGGAATAGTAATAAATATGATACATTATGCATTTTTAGATAATACAAATTAGAAATAACGAATAGTATATATAATGGTATAAAATGATTCGACATAAAACGCACAAAATATAAAACACAAAACATATTAACACCTTAGTACTGTAAAACTCAAATCACAACCAATTTAAAATATTTAAAACTTTTGCTTAATTAATCCTGTTATTCATTCAATTATTGTCAATAAGACAACTTTTCAGGCTACAGTCAATTTTTAATTTATTTAATTCTAGTTAATGGACTAACATCCAAAACCAATAAATTCCATTAATTTTTAAAATTTTAATTAGAGTTAATTTATTTGTAGTTTGCAATTAAATAAATTAAAAATTGACTGAAGCCTGAAAAGTTGTTTCATTTTAAGATATCTTATTTAACGCAATTAATTTATTTCTGGCACAGATGTCACTACACGGGCTAGCATTTTTCAAAATAACTGACGTAATAAATGAATATCGTTTTTCACAGTGCGCAGTGTTAATTTTTTTAATCTGAAATAGAAAAGTGCCTAAATTTAAATTTGAAATTTTGTTACAAAAGTATGAGTTAAGTTTTATAAATATGTTTTTATATTGTTATTAAAAAAAAAAAAACAAAACATGAATTATAAATGCAAATGTGTTAGAAAATAAACAAAAAAAATGGATAAGTAAATATTGAAAATTAATTTAATTAGATAATTATATTAGATGTTAATGTCATTGTAATTAGTATCTGTTCTTATCATAGTTCATAGATTATAGAAATATTCATTAAATACAAAAGAAATTATCATTACATATTTATTTTGTATCATATTTTTACTAATAGCCAAAACCCAACGAAATATGACATTTTTTTCTTGAAAAATTACAGTGTTATTTTGAAAAATTATAAAAGGTTATAAAATAATTATCTTTTTAGTATTTCGAATAATTTAAAAATTAAATATAATTGGATTAATTAATAATGGTATTTGATGACGTGGCTATTTGCGCAAGTCTCGTCGTGTTTGTATTTCAATCAAAACTTGTCAATTGAATGTTATTTTTTATTTTTAGTTTGTGCTATGTTGATGACAAAGTAAGGCAGTTTGATAAGCAAGGTAAGTTATTTTTTAATATAATTATTAATTTTTGTATTTGTTTCAAAATTTAGACGGTCTTTTTTTAAATGATACAGTTTTGTTAAACTGATTACAGACTATTAGGAGTTATAAGAAACTACAATTTTTAAAATACAAATATTTCTCTTTATATTTCTTATTGAATATTGTTAGTACTTGGAAAATAAAAGTAAAATTATTGTTTTTATTAAATAAATATATACAATATAAGTTATTATTATATTTCATAAGTAAAATTTGTGTAAGTATATAATTAAAGATATTAGATTTATTTTTTAGTAAATTCAATTTATATGATAATTTCTATAATTATTACTTCATTAACTTATACTTTGATTCAAAATTAATATGTAATAATTTTGAAAAATATTGGTAATATTTTTTTTAATTTCTATATAAACCACACTTTTTGAATCAATATGTGTTCAAAAATTTAATTGATAATAATTGGATTGCGTAAACAGAATAAAACAAATTTTAATTTGTTTAATTTAGTAACTTTTTTGTGTTTTATCTTAAAATATGAAAAATAGTTTAATCCGCATTTTAATACAGAAGTGCGAATGTTAAGAATTGTAACTATCTTCTAAATATTCCAGAAGATTTTAATAAAATTCAAGTAAAGTACTAAGATTATAGCAGAAATGACAAAGATAAGAATATTTTTTAAAATTCTAATTTTTTTGTAGGTAAAGTTTTAATAATAAAACGAACATCTTATCATAATAAATATTTTATTTAAATTATAGAGACAAGATAAAAAATGGAACGGTAAAAAACTGAAACACCAAAAAATACTGTCATGTCGGTTAAATACAAATATTAAAATTTAAATTATATATAAAAAATATTGGACATTATAATAAGAAAAAAAGTCAGTTCTGTATTTATTCTTTTTTAACAACAGTTCCTGTATCAGATCCATCGAAAGTAGAACTTGAGCTTTCGGAACTCGATTGAGATTTAGCATTTTTACAAAAGGTGGGTATATGTGATATTTTTATTAGTTTAGGTTTTTCCGCTGTTGGTGGTTTTAAAGCACTACTACTTGTTTCTGGTTTTCTTCTTTCTTCCACAGTTTTTTTGCCATCGTCACCTTCAACACTGTTATCTTTTGCAACCACTCTTGGAATAACTTTATGAATCTTCGAAGGATCATTAACTTTTTTTGATATGCTAGGTTTAATGATAACTTTAGGCTGCTCGATCTTTTTTACTGGTTGATCAGGATCAGTAGTAATTATTGTTTTTGCTATAGCAACTTTCTTTACTTTGTCTGCGGATTCTTTATCAGCTGGCGTTCTTAAATTATCGTAAATTGGTTGGGTATTTAGTTTATAAGATTGCACACTACTATCTTCGGGATGTTTACGTGGTTGTCTACACGGAATTAAAGGCCCCACATGTAAGGTATTACTAGTAATTGGAGGATCTTGAGGTTCAGGTGGTTCCTCTGCTACTTTGACAGGAGATGGCTGACACACTGGTTTTGATTTATTAGGTTTACGACCTAAAGTTGATGTTGTTCTTGGAGGAGGAGCTGGTGGCATCCTAGAGTAATTTCTTAACGAATTTGATTGGTTAGGTTGCATTGTTCGATTTTCAGGAATTGACGCAATGAGAAGAAAATTTTGCGGTGGTAATGATCTACGTTTCAAAGCATTAATTTGTGCTTGATTATCGGGAAAATCGGGTAATACTTTAGGAAAATTTCGTTTTTTAATTGTCTGTAGTGCTTCTTCTGGAGATAGAGGTGGATATCTACGAATTTCATCGTCTCTTGATGTAACATTTACATCTTGATTGGCATTAAATGTTTTCATTTTTAACGTGTCATCAAACGACCGTGATGTCATTGGAACTGGATCTGATCTAGAATGTTGATGATGAATTTTTATAATATTTGATTCTACTACTTGAGGTGAAGATTCTGCAGACGGTAATTCTTTTTTTTCTTTTGATGACTGGATTTTCAAATTAACACTTGTAATACTACGCCGAATGTTTGGTTCTTCTTGTTTTTGATTTATTAGAAAATCATCCATTGTTACTGAACGACGTAACGGTTTAATTTCTGGTTCCCGACTGCATAAATCCATCGATTTTGAAAGTTCAATTGGTTGTTGTCTTAAAACACTACTACCTCGTGCGCCAGGTGTTGCATCTATTGCAACTGATACTTTTCTAGGCTTTTTAGGAATACCAGATGAAAATTCTTTTCTACGTTGGGGAAGTTTTGGTTCTGTTTTCTGTGTTGATGAAACTGAGGAATTTTTACAAGCTGGACTTGTAGGTCTAGATGTTTTTGCTGGTGCTGTACTGCTAACTATAGTTTTTGAATCTGATGTTTTCTGTGATTTCTTTTGTTCGTTTTCTCGTTGTTGACTTAACTTATGTTCTAGTGCAAATTGTTGTCTAGTTCGTCTAAGAAATCGAGGACTGCATCGCTGTACTATTTCATGCGCAATCCAATCACGTACTTTTGTATGGGGATCAATTGTACTTGTTGAAATTTGTCTTGCAAGTTTAAATCTAGGATTTGAATTGGAATCATCTTCACTTTGTTTTATAACAGCTTCATAAGTATCTTCGCTTTTTGTAGTAGATTGTCGAATCATTTGCATAACATTGCATCCTTTTTGTAGGATTTCCGGATTAGCGCCTTCATCAATCTTAGGTTTCTTTTCAGGCGAAGCATCTGTCACAGGTAATAAATTTGTATCTTCGTATTGTCTTTTCAGGATTCTTTCTTGTGTTTTCAATCGTTTTCTTTTATAGTACAAGCCAGCAAATGTTAATGCATTGACCAACAAAAATAAAGCTCCTACAATAATCACAATATTCATTGTAGTATTTGCAACTTCCTGATCAGGTTTAGAAGAAGTAACTTCTTTTGCTTGATCTACGTTTAGTGTACCAAGCATATCTTCCGGTTTACGATCGTCAACTTCAGATTTTGTTATAATCGATCCATAAATGGGAGGTGCGGTGGTTCGTAGTGCCGGACCAGGCGACCAACGAACAAATGGCAAATGTTCAGTCGATGTTGCTCTTGAAATAAACGGTGGAATGGCTTTGCCAAATTGTGTAGGTGGGAGAATCGGTGGGAATGGTCGCATCGGTCGATGTGTCGTTGTTTTAATCTTCGGACGTACTAGCACACTCGCTGTTTGATTTTTTAATACTTGTGGAAGAATTTCATTCCAGTATTGCATTAATTGCTGTCTATATCTTGTTTCTATACTGGGAGGTAGTCCTAAAAAATTATAATTTAACTATTAAAAATAAATAAAAGCTTATGTCGAACATAATTGAATTAAGAAAAAAATTACCTAACATCATATAACGTTGATTCTTCGTGTCATATTCAGGCCAATCTGTTGGCCAAAAACGACTCCAATCAACTGGTCTCATACTCATGAAAGAATTTCGATGAGGAGCAATTGGATTACTGCAAACAATAAAACATTCATGTTTTAATTAAAATATAATTATATTGAAATTAATAGATAGCTTAGTACATTGTTTTTAAACAAAATAAAATATTACAAAATAAATCAAAATTAGTTAATTTTGCATTATAAAAAATAACTTTAATCTACAGCAAACCGTATTTTAAAAATATAATTTTGTTTTTAAAATTTTGATATATGTACTTTTCACACAATTAAAAAAATAATTGTGATTAAATAAATAAAATTTAATCATATTTATATAATAGTTTTCATAGTACAATTTCGTAATTTTCAATCGATACGCAACAATTTAAATGAAAATAGTGGACATGAGATTACTATTTGGTATGTAATTTGTTTATATAAAATCATTTGGTAATGAACTAAGATAAGTAGGAATTAGTATACAAGTATAACAAACAGTATTTAAAATAGTTAACATAAAACGCAAAACCGTTTAACTACTAGTATTTTGATGAAACTATATATAGATAAAGTAATTCATTAATATTCATTAGAAAAATAAACGGTAAATTAGCTTTGCTTATTTATCATCATTCTTGGTAATTTAATATGGAAAATCCTATTGGCCTTACTCCATCACGCGACAATCCTTTTTAGTAAAGTAGTTGTCGTACGCCTTGAATATTAAATTAAAACAACAACGTTAAGGGTTAATTTTAACTGGTAAAACTAATGTGACACTAGTATACAAACATTAATATAAATTGTTTACGGTTTGAAGTGCCGCGGCCGAGTTGAACGGAATTAAAAGGCACTGCTTTTGTCATTAAAACTGTTGACCTTTTTTTATCTTTTTCATTAAAATCTAATTAAAAACCACTTGACATTTTATGAAGAATCAGTTGTTTTATTTTTATTATTTTATTCTGCAAAACTTAGAATTATATTCGCCGGAACGTTTATTTAATAAATATTAAATTTATTGAAAAAAAATGTAATGAAATTAATTTTTATAATGATGTCTTTTGTGTTTGTTCACATACAAATTTAAATGAAAAAAAGTGGAAATGGACAATAACCTAACAATGTTATACATGCTATCATTCTGGTGAAAATATTCATGTAGCCGCAAATTTACCGCCAATTTGTTTAATGAATGACTAATTATTCTGTAAATTTAATGAACATATATGTATGATATAATATAATATAATACGACACTGAAAAACTGTGTTTGCTTAAAATTGTTTAGGTAACTAAATATGATTTTATTTATAATTATAAAATTACGCATGAATAAAATTTAATATTTTTAATAATACAATTTATTTCAATAAGTGCAGTTATTTATAAATATTAATGCACACATATTTTTAAAAAAATCATTTGATGTTTTCTCAGTTAAATATAATATTAATCAATTTAGCAGAAACTTTAACAGAATATTATTTGAAGTAAAATATTATATATATTTAAACCTTAAGGCTCATAAATGCTAGTATTCTTAATAATTTAATATTTTTCAGTGACGTCATTGACTCGTATTGTTGATATTTTAGACAAAATATACATATATTTCTTATACGAATATATTTATTAAACTATAATGCTCAATTGAATAAAATGTTGTCAGCTAATCAATCAGATTTTTAATTGTTTTTAAAATACATGATTAATTAGTCCGTTGACAACGAAATTATTCGTGGTTAGACCGACATAAGTTTTCAATATTTTATGCAGCTGCCTGCTAATATGTTAATAAAACAGAAAAAAATATAAATACAAATAAAAAAGTAATATAAATTGACATTCACATAATTTTAAAAACTACATTTAAACTACCTTTTTTATCATCTCTTAAATATCTATACATTATGCAATATTATAAAGAAATTAAAAAAACTACAAAGCAACAAAAATATTAAAATAAATGTATTGCAGCATGTTAGAAAAGTTTCACATTTGTTAATTAAGAATTTCCAGAAAATATCCAATTATGCATTTTCTTCGGCAGCAGGAAAATTGCGACAAACTTGCGCGTAAATAATGCAAAATTGAGTAGCAGGTGACAGGCGAGCTCATCTAGGTATAGAGTACTATATAAAATAGCGTTTGTTACTCACCCAGTGTGTGCAAAGTTGGTCCACAGTGCCATAATGATTTCGGAGAAAAGTTTCTCTTCGTCGGTATAGTAGCCCTGGTAAAGTTCTCTAGCACCGCCAAGTGGCGCTCCTAGCACGTACTGCAACTCTTCGCCGTGCGTACTCTTCTCACGCTAAACAAGTACAACAATTAAGGCAATTGGAGATCCTGTTTGCTTCGCGATGGGGGGGATTAAGTTAAGTGAGTGAATGGAGTGGTAGCCCGATGATGTCCAAACGAATTTTAAATCAACTTTGATGCACAAATGAACAGGGTGATTTGTCTTTTTCAGTGCATGTTTCAGGAAGTAGGAGAAAAGTTTTAGATAAGTTTGCGTCTATGTTTGCAAAAGTTTGAGTAAGATTTGCATTTTACTTTGAGTAACATGATTGCATCTAATAATAAGAAATATATGTGCTTAAAATGCATAATTAATTTGCTTATTTGTTTTTTATTTTAATTGATATAATCAGAATAATTGTTAATTTAATCCTGCATGTAAAACATACATCTCTCAAATATTAAGAAAAAAAATACATTTGCAATTTTATATATATTCAAACTTTAAAATTATGACACAAAATCTTAATACTTTAAATTTAATCTTAATATTTAGCACAAGTGTACATAAACAGTAATTTGTTAATAAGCAATATGACGTCGATATAACGTTAATGATAAATAACATATATAGTTTATAAAATAAAAGTAAATCAGTTTTTGATGTGTAAACAAAATAATATTTTTTATATTTTTTGCTGAATGTTTTTCCCAAAAACGTAATAATACTTGCATATAAAAAAATTATAAAATATGCGTATCATATATTATTTAAATATACAAAATCCACAACATTTTTATAAAACGACAAAGTTAGCACATATGATAAAAGCTAAACATGAATAGGTAATATGAATATGAATTTCTAGTTAAGACTCAGTGACAAACAAATATCAACGTACCAAAAACTGAGCCCATGGTTCATCCATAACAACATGTCGTTTCTTATAATATAAATCCTAAACAAATTAAAAACAACATTATTGCTAGACTATACCCTGTGTCCTATTTTAAGCATAAAATCAGTAATAAAGATGTCCACAAGCAAACAATGTTTTAAGCATAAAAAGAATGGGAATTATGAAAGCCGGATTTAAACAACTCAACCCTACATATTTGCTATATAAACATTGTAAAAAAAATCGTCAGATGTTTTTTTGTAATATTTTGCTTGCTTTATCTTAAAAAATAGACGAGTTTCATTAAATTTATTATCTAATTTTATTATATTAGATGAAATAATTAATTCAAGCGTAAACAATTATGTTTCTTAATTCATCTAATATAATTAGATATTTTTCAATCTATTGTATATTTATCTATTCTTGTTTGTTAATTTATCTTGTAGTTTTCAATTATTTATCTAAATTTGATTTGTAATAATAATTTATGTTTAACTATTTTATATTTACATGTATAGATAAAATTATTAATATTATTTGGCATATCATCTAATTTAATAAACAAATCATGTAAAATTTATTCAACTAATAAGTGTATTATTCAGTACCAATTTTATTAAAAATAACGACATGATAAAATAGAAATCCTAAAACTTTATAAAAAAAATCTTGTTGCATATAGCAAAACATTTTTTTAATAGAATCTGAGAATACTTATTTCAATTTTAACGAAAATTTTGCACAATATATTCATAGTTCAGTAGCTATTTAATGAGCTATTTTAGAAGATTTGCTCACCAGAAAATCCTTGGCCATGGTACTATGCCCGAACACATAGAAGTACGATTTTGGATTCACCGTCGAATGATAGTTTCCCGTTTGGACAACGGGCGCTGCGACTCGAGCATCGGAAAGCACTTCCAGAACGGTATTGCGACAATTGATCGCTGAAATTTCAGCCGGATCCGTATATTCGGAGAGCGTACTCAGGAAGGCCGTGTCGGGTTCGTATTCGAAACGGGCACGTAAATAGTCACGTAAAATATCGTTGCGTTCCCGTTCGAGTAGGCCATGGATCAGGGCGACGTTTCCAAGCAAGTGATCGCTTTCAATTTCCGATACGCCGAACATCATTTCGTATCTTTAAACATTTAATTTTAAATAACAAATGTTGGAGATCCAACTCGATATGCAACTTCATGTACATATATGTGTGACAATGCTTCTATTTTCCATTGTGAAGTAATATGTAATATCTAGTACAGGGGTCAAATATTAGCTCCCAGAGCTTGGATTTTTTTTCATTATTTTTTTTTAGAAATAATAATGATTCAAATCTATTATCTCTTAAATTACAACGCGTAAGATCTAATATTTGACCGCCTCTCTTTATTAAATATTCGTTTTATTAGAGCAGATGAGGACAACGAAGCATTAAAATTTATGAAATGCAAATAATTTATATTCGAGTTATATCTTGCAATGCAAGTGATCGTATGATCTTTTTTATGATCATAGATCAAGATCTAACATTTTAACTTAGATCTTTATATATATATATATATATATATATATATATATATATATATATATATATACATGCTGAGCAGACGCAGTTTACAGACCAATTACGTTCATTTTAGAATAATTTACTGTGCACTGTAAAAAATATGTTTTAAATTTATATAATTTTACACAGGCTTTAAAAATAACAATATTTTGTAATTTTACTGTGATAATTTACATAATATTACAGTTTTTATGAAAAACTACATTCACAAAACATGTAAAATTACATAAATTTTGTACATGGTGTATAAAAATATAATGATGATAATTGCATTAATTTTAACATTTAAAGCCATTTGAAATTAGCAAATTTTGTTTTGATTTGTAAGATAAACAATTAGGCTTAATATTTAAAAAAAATTGCAATGACTGCTTCAAATTATTTGAAAGAAACACGTCGAATTTCACTGTAAATAATTACATGCAGATATATTTTTAGTAAATTAGTAAATTAATGTATAGTTTTTTAATGATTATTATATATATATATATATATATATATATATAAATTAATTTAATGAGAATAGTAATATTAAAAAATAAAGTAAATGTTTTTATTTTGTGTAGCTAGATAATGAAAATAATTGTATATATTTAGAATGCAACAACAATTGATTTATTCAGTGTTTTAGTAAACAGTATTTGTCTATTCTGGTAAAATTTCTGTTAGTGAAATTTAATTAAATTGGATCAGTACTAATTCCCATATGTATAATCCTTTAATTTACGAATGCGAATGCATTGTGCGGGACGGTGCGTAGTAATACATTTCATTTCATTTCGTTATCTGAACAATTCTATTTCATAAAATTTATTTCTATTGTTTCTCTCTATTGCTTATACGCTAGATTATTTAATGGCAAATATGATGTTTTTGTTTATCATCTCCAGTGTATTAATTTTCAATCATAATTGAAACTACGCAAATTTATA
This sequence comes from Clivina fossor, assembly GCA_963966155.1. Lineage (NCBI taxonomy): Eukaryota > Metazoa > Arthropoda > Insecta > Coleoptera > Carabidae > Clivina > Clivina fossor. Next base: position 32,231,595 of record OZ014553.1, on the reverse strand, counting down.
TTCAAAAGTTAATAAATCTGTCGAAACACATTTATTTATTTGTTAAATGATAGTTTTCAAAAACATTAATTTTAATATAAAATTAAACGTGTAATTTAATTTCTAAACTTTACCTTAGAACTAAAAAATTGGTATATAATTAAAATAAAAGTTAAGTTAAACTTCTGTTTCGTGTCATTATACATGAATTATTATTAAGAAAGTAAATACAAATAACAAATAAACAAACTTAACATAAAAACAAGTAACTAAGTACCAAAAAACATGTAAATAAACAACAAAAATTATGATAAATTATTAATCAAAAGAAGTCAGATTTTACACAATTATTAATGTTACCTTTTTCTTTAAAATGTGTTCTTGTTTATTAAACATAAACACAAATAAATTAATATCTAGGAATTTATTATAAAAAATAATTTTAGTAAATAATTATAATCAGAGTAATAATATCAGATAATTAGAAAAGAATTATTAGATAAATATATGGAAATTTAATAGCAACGGTCCTTAAGAAAGAGGTGATTAAGCTAAATTCTAAAATAATTAATTTATTACCAAGTAAAATATTAATAATTTTTCAAATTAATATTCTTATGAAATTATGATAAAAGTAGAATAGTTACCGGCTGAAAAGATCGCTGTATGTAGACATAAGATGCTTAGGTATATTTGGCACAACCAACCCATCCACAATTGGTCCAAATTTAGTTACAAATGGTGGTGCTTTTACGGGAACCGACATAATTTCCGTAAGTCGCTTCCTTCGCAAACAAGCTGCTAAACCGTCATCTGATAATGGACAGTTTAATTCTTGTGCCACCTAAAAAAAAAATAATCTTTTGCTGTATATTTTTATTTAAAAAAGAAATGTTTTTGTTTAAAACTAAAACAGTTTAGAATGATTAAAAATGTTTCATAATTTGTATTCTGTATTATCATATCTAAAATGATGTACAGTAATACTTCTATATATATATATATGTTAGCAATATGTTCGATATAGCCACCAAACGTATGCTGACGGGTTATGTTTTTCGTACAGAAACTCACACTTCAGTTAAGAACAATTTATTTTAATGTTTGTTACAATAATAAGTATTAATAATAAGTATCGAGATATAATAATATTATAAAAGTAATCGTGTATGTATTTTCAAGCGTGGCTTCTCTTGGCTATGACGCTTGCACAACAACTCTGGTCCAACTCTCAGACCCAACTGCTGTATTTCCCTCCAAAACGCTAGCCTTGGGTTAGGGTGGGGGAATGCGACAGGGTCGGTCTCTCACACTCGGCCTTTCCTGACGGTTCAACCGTCCTCGGCTTGGAACTTGATGTGACCTGTAACAGATTGTCTATAGTTACCTCGTCGTCTTCTTCTGAGGACTCTTCCGTCTCATCCGGTTCCAGGCGGCACCATGGCTTCATTCGGTCCGCAGAGAATACTGAATCGAACGATCTCTGTGTCCTTCGCGCGCCCTTAATATCTTGGAGTCGGTATCTGTCGTTCGGAAACCGCTCGACAACTTCGTATGGCCCTTTATATTTCGGAGCAAGCTTTTTGGGTTGACCTGTTGCGACTGTATCTCGCTTGATGAGGACTAAGTCGCCTACTTCATAATTTCGTGGTGTTTTATGGCGGGCGTCAAATCTTCTTTTCTGCTTTTCTTGCTCTTTTTCTATTCTTTTCAGTGCTTCCTCTCTTCTTTCTCGCATTTCGGACTCGGTTACTACCCATTTGTTCCCTTGACAGGTTTTTCTACATAGCCGATTATTTTTCATTATGTAGTCATCATGTACTTGCCTATGCATTCCTTCCTTTGGTTCGTTTCTCAATATTTGCACGATATCCTGCAACTGTGTATCCTGTAATTGCATTGTCAGCAACCAATCTTCTTCTGTTATTCGCGCTGTCATTACTTTGAGTTCGGCAACTTCGGCTTCTTGAGGTGACTCGACTGGTTGTCGACTTAGTGCATCGACATGTTTCATTTTTTCTCCACTTCTATGTTCAATCTCGACAACAAATTCTTGCAACCTCAGTTCGCTGTAGTTTTCGGCAAAACAATCTCTATATGGTTTAATTAGATTGTGTAGTTGTTGTTTCTCTCTCGTTGTGACGTTCTCATTTACGACAATCTTTTTATCATCAAGTGGTTCTTTAACGACAGCACACATTGCCTGGATTGCTAATTCTTCATCAGGTTTTATTGTCTGCCTTAATTCGCATCCTTCGCTTGTAACTATTATTTCCATTTGTTGTAATAGCTCGTATCCTAAGGTAGCTTTAACGGGCATGTGTTTTGGTGGCATGATATGAAATACTGTTTCATATATCGCTTCGTCGATTTCGATTTTGCAGTGGAACTTTCCTAACGTCTTGGTTCTTTGATTTCCAATTCCATATATTTCTAGACATTCTTCTTCGTAGTTTGGTGCTCCCATTTTCATATATACTTCCAGGTCTAGAAGATTCAAGTCGCTTCCTGTGTCCACAAGACACACAATTTCATGTCCCGCTATTTTTGCCGTTTTATTCATTTTGTCACTCCCCATTGAAGAGATTAGTACTTTCGATTTTGTTCCGCCGTCTTGTTTAGGATTTTCCTTACATTCCAATGCTTTATGCCCATGTCTATTGCATTTAAAGCATTTTACTCCTTTTGATTTTTCACTACATTCAGCTGCATAGTGTCCGCGTCCGCCACAGTTAAAGCACTTTATGTCTCTGTTTACGTTTTTCACGGGTTGATTCGTGGTATTTCCCGACTCACGTCCTCTGTCTCTTAATGCTGTTCCTTCTCTTGTTAATTCTCTTCTTTGTTTACTTTGGTTTTGTGTATCTTCATATATTTTAATGCGCTTTAGCAATTCCTTGCTATTTTCGTATGTAGATAACGATAGTGTTTTTATAACTTCTCTATCATCTAACCCTGTGATAATGTATTTTATCATGGCGTTATCGCTGATATTGCCTCTTTTCCCAATGGTCATCATGTCATAATAATAATCTTCATACGTTTCGTCTCGCTTTTTCCGTCGTCTCATTAACTCCTGGTGCACATCTGCTTCATCATAGGTAGTGGGAAATGCTTCCAGAATCTCTCTTCTAAAAACGTTCCAACTATCTATTTCCATCCCATAAGTGTCATACCATGTGCGTGCAGCGCCCTTCAATTTAGTTACCGCCTGTAGTAGTGTAACCTCATCATCCCATCGGTATGTTGCACAAACTTTATTTATTTTCTCTACCCACGCCGTTATAGGTAATGAATTTACTCTTCCCGGACAGAACTCTGGAATTAAATCTACAACATCTTTCGGACGGAATCCGCGCGAACTCGGTGTCGTGTCTCCACTCAACACCGAATCTGACATTTTGCGTCTCAGTAGATCCAATTCCCTCTCGAGTAACCCCTTTTCTCTCTCAAGGAGGTCCTTTTCTCTTTCCCATAACAGTCGTTCTTCTTTTAATAATTTTTCGCTTGTAATTTCGGATTGTGCTGGACTAACACTTCTACTGTTTTCACCGCTTGACATTTTACTCGTTTTATTATTTCTTCCAATAATACGTGACGTGTACAACGTGCATTTGAACGAAAAAATAAAAAAAATAAAAATGTGTCTGTAACAAGCTTTAATAATGAATAAGAAAATGTCTGTAGTAAGCTTTATAGCGCTCGCCGCTTTAGTTTTTACTACGCGCGCCGACTTGTTGTTTCTCGCTGCCGATCTGTTTGTTGCCTGGTCTGGCTCACACATACACACACACCGCGCGCAACACGTTTCGTTTCTATGTTTATTTCGACTCACGAAAATAGTTGTTAATAATTACTTCACTTTGTTTATTTCGACTCACGAAATAGTTGTTAATAATTACTTCACTTTGTTTATTTCGACTCACGAAATAGTTGTTAATAATTACTTCACTATGTTTATTTCGACTCACGAAATAGCTGTTAATAATTACTTCACTATGTTTATTTCGACTCACGAAATAGTTGTTAATAATTACTTCACTTTGTTTATTTCGACTCACGAAATAGTTGTTAATAATTACTTCACTTTGTTTATTTCGACTCACGAAATAGTTGTTAATAATTACTTCACTTATCCACGATATACTTTATAATACTCACTTCACAGTTTCATATTGTTCGGAACACTGTACACTGGTATTTTGTTTATCTCACCGCTGCAATGTTAGCAATATGTTCGATATAGCCACCAAACGTATGCTGACGGGTTATGTTTTTCGTACAGAAACTCACACTTCAGTTAAGAACAATTTATTTTAATGTTTGTTACAATAATAAGTATTAATAATAAGTATCGAGATATAATAATATTATAAAAGTAATCGTGTATGTATTTTCAAGCGTGGCTTCTCTTGGCTATGACGCTTGCACAACAACTCTGGTCCAACTCTCAGACCCAACTGCTGTATTTCCCTCCAAAACGCTAGCCTTGGGTTAGGGTGGGGGAATGCGACAGGGTCGGTCTCTCACATATATATATATATATATATATAAATTATTAAGTCAAGTTAAATTAATTGACAGTTGCATTATTTATTTTTACTTAAATTTGAATTTGGTTATTAAAAATATGTGAAATCAAATAACAAATATAAATATAATACCAATTATATGGTTAAGGTTACTTAGTATATATTTATATTTATTTTTAGTTTAGTGTAATATTTGAGCATATGAAGTAGATCCCAATTTGATACAGAATTTCCAAGGTTCTTTTAAAATAGTTTTCATTAACGTATTATTTTCATGGAATCCATTACTCGAGTAAATGGAAAGATTACTATATTTTTAAAATAAAATAATGAAATATAATTACACGAAATTTTAAATATGTCAAAAATATTTATGTCTGGTATTATTTCCTCAAAATAATACATACATACATACATACACAATCACGCGATGTACCCAAAAGGGTGTGGCACAAACTCTTTTCATCATAGGTCATAGTTGAATTGCAATCACATACATATATATGTATATATAATTAATGTAATTAAAAAAAAAACACAAGCAATCGATACTGGAAAACTTGTTCACATTTATTGAAGTATCAGTTACAAAAACAGATGAATAAAAAATTTACGTGAATGACATTTTCAACTACTAATCAAAAATTTAAAATAACAACAGTTCCAAATTCAACATTACAATCAAAGGCATTTACCAAAAAATCATATACGTGTATACAAGTGGCACTGATGGGTTTTTAAAATTTTTATTACTGTTATTGCTAATAAATACTAGCTTTGTTTTTATAGATATTCAGTTCAAAATTAACATTTAATATTTAGAGTGAACAAATATTTTTACTGCCATTCAGCTGTAAAAATGAACAAGAGTATTTTTTTTTTATAGATATATGATTATATTTCAAATACATATTTTTATATTAAAAATGATTGAAAACACGATTTTTAATTAAAAATCCGTATTTCATATTTACTAAACGTTTATCAAAAATATATATATATATATATTATAATATATTTTTGTGACAGATGAATGAATATTCAGATTATAAATGGATGTTGAAAAAATGTTTTATTTTATAACATAAATTATATGTTAAAATTAAAAAAAAATATTTTGTGCAATTTTTTATGAAATTAATATATTATCTTCATGTTATTATATTGTTAAAAATATTTTTTTATCTAATTTATTGGCTTGAAGAACAAATATAATTGTATTTATTGTTAAAAACTAATTTTTTAAAATTTGAACGTGACATTTTATCTTTGAGAAGCTATTGGCAGATATAATACAGAATAATTTTCTTCAATAAGATCGTGGTATATTTTGTTTAAAAATATTAATTGTTATTAGTGTAGCGACTCTACCGAGTACAAAACATGATTGTATTTCAGGGCGTTCACAATTTAGAAACTGTAGTGTACAATACTACATATTTATCATCTCTTTCTGATGTTAGCAATTTTGAGTGTATATTGTTCACATAACGCGTTACTCATACTTATTCAAAAAATATTTTTTTATGTAAAATTACATAAAAAAATTAAAAATTGTTTCCATTTATGAAGTTATTACACATAAATAAAAAAAAAATAATTTAGAAAACAAACCTGCATAGTCAACTGAATAGAATTAGTAGCTAGTGCCCAATCAGCAAGCGCTGATCCACTCATCAGTATGGCTCGATGAAATAGTTCATTCCTAGAAGTCCGTGCTACCATCGGTGACACCATGAGAAAATTAACGCAGGCTGCACCGGTACCATGACCCATCAAGGTGACTGAATGTGGATTACCGCCAAAAGCAGCAATGTTTTCCTGCACCCATAAGAGTGCAGCGACTTGATCTACCAGACCAAAGTTGCTGTGTGCTTGGTCACCGACACCGGTTTTCAAGAAACCTGAAACATCAAATTTTCGTTATTTAATAAATATATCACTATAAACTTGGTTTTAAAATTTGTTTAAACTAATACCGGTTTTAAGATAATACAATTTGTCATAAGAGCAGGACTAACCAAATGAACTAAAACACACAAAAACCGAACTTGTAGTGAAAATCATAATTTTTATAAATACAAATTGTATTCGACAAGGTAAAAAAAGCTGTTGGATTTGATGTTAAAACAATGACACTGTTTTTTATAAACATCTCTGTGGAAAAAATGACACTAATTTTGTGTATAAAGTGCACTTTATAACATTGTCGAAAATGTTAGTGTTCATTTTATTTAATGCACCCAGCAAATACATTTTTTTCACAATTTCTTCTAGTGTTTTTTTCACTATTTTTGGTGTGTCTAAAACGGCACAATTTACAAAGATCAAAGTAAACTTACAATATTTGTATCACAAAATTGATGCAAGTATCATAATTTAAATAACTAAAATACTTTATATAATTGAAATAAATCCAGCATTTTCACATACAACAAGAATTAAAGATATTTTTAAAAACACATACGTTTTTTCTTATAATTTAAATTAACTTAAATCCGGTACAAGTATAAGTAAAATATTACTTTTGACTGTCATTATAAGAACAAAATGAAACAGAAGTAATTTTTGTATGCGTAAAGCATGATGAAACTGTGCCGCCAGTCAACGTACTTGTCAACGAAATTACAACAGATTGACAATACATTTGTTTAGTTGTATTTTCTTTGGACGAGCGCCGAGAATATTTGATTGCACGACCACAGATCATCGAGATACACCAAAATAGAAGTTGCGTTTGTATATGTGTATTTTGTGGGGAACAGGGCGAAACAAATGCATAGATTTCGGCAACTATATATATATATATATATATATAAAATATTTAGTTGATCTGAAAAGTCTGCAGACTGATGCAGTAAAAAACAAAAGAAGTAAAAATAAATCTGGACACTTATCAATAAACATGTATAATTCAAAATTATATATTCAAAAATAAAATAAAAATGCTTTGGAAACAAAACATATTTTTTTTATATGTTTAACAGTTTTTACGCTTTTTTACACGTAAATGTGAAATTTTTTTTTAATGCGTAAATGCTCATTCCTGCACCAATTTTCTACAAAAAAATTAAATTATAATAATTTAGTTTAAATTCAGTTTTTTTCTGCATTTTCATAGATACATTCTTTTCAAAAATTACGATTCAATTATAAAAAAAGTCGGCATCAGATAGAACAGACTGAGGTACAATCTCAAGTATGTCAGTGCAGCAAACAAACTTAATCTTTTATTAAAAGTGACTAAAATGTACAGACAAAAAAGAAATAATTCTAGACAATCTTCTCAATGATAACCCAAAATAAATATCAGCAGAGCGACGTATTTAAATAGAAAAAAAATAATAATATTTTAGATATCTTTAATATTGTTAGTTAAATAACAAATTTAGAATATCGTAAAAGAAATCTGTCCGGGAATTTTTGAGTTAGACTATATATACAGGCGGGTCTTTTATACGAATGTATGGTTGTGAGAGAGGGGGGGGGGGTGGTATTGTGGCACGAATCGCAGATATTTCATTTTTATGAGCGTGATATACGAAAAGGATGGTGGATTTTTATCTGTGACTCGCACCACCAACAGATCCGGCTTTGCACAATTTACACCAAAAAAGAATTAAATCGAAATAAATTTCGGGCCGCTACGGATGCTGTTTTAAACAAGTAATAAACATTTTTTTGAAGCGAAGAATATAAATCGTTCGGTGCGCGCAAGATTTCAAAAAAATTTCTTTAAAAGTAGTTTGGAACATTTTTACTGGATTTGCGCGTGATATACTGGCGGTAATAAAACAAATTATACTGTTAGTTTTTTACCAAAACTGTAGATAAAATGTAATGTTGACATTATGAGCCATTATTTTTACTTTATTCAATTTTCTATGTAACATTAAAATATGTTTTCAAGATAAATGCGATTAAACGGAAACTATACTAATTTTTTTCAAAATATATCTTTGCTTACACTGACTTTAAATTTGACATTAAAAGTAATTAAAAACATAGTTTTAAAATTTATTTTAAACTATATTTGTGAACGATAGGGTTCATTAAAAAGTAATTGTATTTGTCTCTTAATATTTATAATAGAAATAATTTTTTTTTTCAAGCTAATTAAATTATTGATATTACGTTACTATATTGACTATGTAGAAATATGTCATTATATTACTACTGCAATAATGTACATTATTATACAGCATTTAGTAACTATATATCACACTGGTAGCAGCAACAATCATGACTGAAAAGTCAAGTCAAATTATTACGAAATGCAATGTGCACCGCTAGATTTATCAGAAATTGCATGTTTGACAAAAAAAAAACCACGATCAAGTGTATTTAATTTAACGTCTCCGATGGCTATACTAAAAATTGTTAAGTCAAGTTAATTGATAGCTGAATAATTTATTTATGCTTGAATTTGAAGTTGATCACTGAAAATGTATGAAGAAGTGCAAGAAATGCAATATTTACCGCCCAGGGTTGTCAGAAACTCTATATTCGATCAAAGAAACATTAATTCTACAACTCTTAGTAAGGTTAAGATTACTTGGTATATATTTTTATTTATTTTTAGTTTAGTTTTGTTTGGAACACATGAAGAAAAAATAGCCTATATCACTTGGAGCAAAACACGCTTTTGATGTTTCGCTCAGATTGTTTAGCCTCGGACGCAAGTATATGGCCCAACACAATAAAGATCGCTTTCTGCTCCTCATAACGTAATATACTATTATTTGCATGTTTATGTATTATTAAAATAAAATTAAATATACAAAATACACAATCATTGCACGGTAATGTGTATATAGGGTATATGATGAAAATTAAATAAACTTTTAAAAATTATTTACACTATATTTCATGAATCTATCAGCGCAATTTCATTGGGCACCTTTGATGTTTTTCGATCAAATTAATCTCAGTCAACCGAAACAAAAACATAACGAAGCAAAAGAGAAATATTTAGCATTGCGAAATGTTGCTTGAAAACACAACACACACAGACACATACACTTTGAACGAATGCGCTACAATATCTCAATCCAAATATTTTATTCGACGATTTTTTATACGCATCCATTCGACCAAGCATTTCAAATGAAATGTTTTCAATCGTAACAAATTGCACAATACACGTACATCGTACAGAAATCTATAAATATCATTTTGATAATAAAAGTTTGTATTTTTACAAAACATCGCAATTTTCTTGTCTGTTTAAAGTAAATTTATCTCGTTTTATTTTTTTGAAAAAATATTATTTAATTATTGTAATGGTTAAAGCAAACACTTTATTTAAAATTATATTGTAGATATATTTTCATATGTTTTATTGCAAGTAAGATCATCAATTATTTCAAGTATTACAAATATTATTGATCAAGTACTGAACCTATTAAATATATTTTTTAAATATTTTAATAAACTCAAAAATATTTTTAACAAAAATTAAAATACAATAAAAACAATATTATAGCAACGATATTACAAAAATTTAAATTATTTATAAATTTTCTGATTAAAAAAGCTAATTGTTTTGTAATTACAACGACCGCAATTGAAACAAAAAATTGTTGCAAAATTTTTAAAGCGTATAGATAAAAAGTTGATAAACAAAAAAACTTTCAGCAGGGAAAGTATTGAAATAATATAATAAAAATAATAAAACTAATTTCTAAATTTTTGTTTCATATCTTCAAATAGAAAACTAAAGTTTATTTAAAGAAGACAAATAAATTGAGACCTGTCATACACACATTCAATTCAAAAAATATCAATTTTACAATAAAATTAGAGGTAGATGTCCCAGGCTGTTACTAGAAATCGAACGTTTAATAATAATTGTAAATATTCAAATTGAACTGGTTGGGCGTCCAAATCGAGAACGAAGGCCCAAGTACGTAAAGTTAAATTGCTCTGAAAGCTGTGTGTGTGAAAGTGTATGTGTGTGTGTTGATGTGTATAACTTCATGATTTCCACAAGGAGAAATTTGTTCTCGCGTCGTCATCGCGTCTTTTATAAATGATTCCAAAGGCAAAAAGACATTGTGGTCGTCCGCGTACAACGCCCATCTCTGCGATGTGTGTTTTGAGACGCAGCAGCACAGTAGCAGGCAGTACTCTGCTCCTGGTTGCAAGTTAAAAGGTTGATAAATAAAAATGGAATTTTTTACCCAACTCACAGCAAAAGGTTTTTGTAAAGAAAATCTTCAGATGACATTTTTTATTTTTGATTCGGATTGTGGTTTATGTTTGAAGGGAATATGAATTGCTACCGCTTATTTTCAAACAACAGAGACATTTTTTGTTTTAACTGCTTATTATCAATAAGATAATTGGATTATGTTTTCTAGTAGAATACTTTATAAATTAAAATTTAAAAAAATAGCAAATTATTATTATTTTTTTAAATTATAAGTTTTGAAATATGTATACTGACGCGTTGCACGAGTGCTATAAATTACATTGCTATTTTTGTAAATACAGAGCAAGTCAAACTTATTTCCATTTTGAGATTTTTTGTTTATTTCGGAGTAAATTTTTACCTTTGTTATATCAACAAAATTTAATGTAATTTAAAAATAATTACAGTCATACATTTTATAATTATTGTTAACGAATTTTGACAATATATTTAATTTGTATAAAAAACAAATTTAGTAAAATTTAACTAGAACTAAAATAATTTTATTACATTAAATAAATAAATAGCATATAAAACAAATCCCAAACAAAATAGAAATAAAAAATAAAAAACTAAATGCATGTGCATATTTATTTTCCATTTATTCTCGATAAATCATCTCGATTTGGAAACGTGCATTTGTGCGTATTAGCGACAAACATCCACCTCTCTTACCCCCTTGGTACTTCACTGTGTTTCCATCCACATTACCATACACCTCTTACCGCGCCTAACAAATATGAATCGTTAACGGTTGTATCCCATATATGGCAACAGTGCCATTGCGATAGTCATTTGTGGCTGTATATGTTTTAAATTCGAACGAGAGCAGATTGGTTTTTGTTTTTATCCATCGCTGTTTTTACGTGTTTTGTTTCATTTTTATTTTTGCATATCTCATGTGGATCATATGCGTATATTATGAGTGCATGTGTGCGTCCGTGTGTTTGTGTGCGTACGCGAGTGATGCAAATATAAAAAGTGTTTTCAAATGTTTTTACATTTTTCACACGTTTTTTAAATCAAACATAGATACCAGTATATATGTTACTAATTTTTTCTCGTCAGTTGTATCACTTGAATTTTTTAATATTCTCAATAAGCATCCATATATTATTATACAATAAATATTGTTTATCAATTAAATTATTTATGTATTTTATAATACCAAATTATTTAAAATGACATTTATTGAATATAACTTTATGATGATAAATAATACGTATGTTTGCGTGAAATTTCATGTACAACTTATTACGTTTAATGTGATTATATTGGGAACTCAAGATATTTAATAAAAAAGAACCAAAAAAACTAAAAATATACATATATGTAAAATAAACTAAAAATCAAAGCATGTTAATAATATTCATTAACGGTTTACTAGTACTAAAAACTATATTTTTTAATAATTTTTGTTTCTAACCAGTTTTTCAAATTTAAAACCGATTTTGTCCGGTAAATTTTTTGGTTAGTTGTATAAAGTAAGACTGTATAAATAATACATATATTAAAATTAAAAATCTTTTGGTTTAAGTTCTGTGTATTTTCTTAAAAAAATCGATTTTTCTATTGAGGAAATTCTGGGATAGAAAAAAATTTAAACTATTTGCTTACCCAATATTCCGAGACGATAGTTGATTGTAATAAAGACGACATTTCCATAGCTAGCTAAAATACAGCCATCGTATGGATTTCCAGAATTCCATTCATAGCTTTCGCCATGAATAAATACAATCACTGGATATTTTTTCAGTCCTCGATTTCCATCTGAAACGAAAAAAAATTATAAATATTTTTAATTGCAGAAATAATGCGAATAACATCCAAATTTATTTGTAAAATACTGATGTTGTACACGCTATGAGTTTACCATCATGATAGAAGAAAATGAAGTGAAACATTCAATAAAAGGACAAAAAATGAATGCTAACTACAACAAAAATATAAATGGCTTTCTATAAGGTCTGCGGTTATTATCAATATTTGCATCATTTATTGATGTTTGTTTTCAATAATATAAATACGTTTAAGAAAGATAAGAGTGTAAAATTTGATACAGACATAAGAGAAGCGAGTTTGTAATAATTTCAGCTTATTACTCTGAACACATTTTTTTAAATTTTATATATGAGTATGGAATTTTGTATTAAAATAATGAAACGTAAAACATATGTTTCTAAATATTTAAAATAGATAACTTTCTTATTTTTTTTTTTAAAGATAATTTTCAGCTTTTTATTATAAACTTTAGATGAAGTATATAATTTAAAAGTGGAAGATCATAATATATTTTTTATATTTTATCGTATATTTATCTATTCTAATTCGTTGATTTATACTTGTACTGCAATTTTAGAATATATTTCTAAATTTCATTGAAATAACAATATGATTTCAAATAATTTTTATGTAAATGAAATAAAGATTGTTATTGAAGAAAATATCATTTAATTAAATAAATAAATTATATTATTTTATTTTTTCTATGCAGCACATGATATTTATATATTCTTATTTTTATCTACGTTTTTTAAATCATATCATACTTCTGTAAATAAAATTGTATATCTTTATATTTTACAAAGTATACTTGAGCACAATTTAAAAATGATTTTGCATATCATAATTCAGTAAGCACTCTGAAAATCTTGGATCAACTTCAAACCGTAAATGTAATTTCTGTAATCTGTTGAGTTATTGGCATAAACCGTAGTTGAGCAAAGCGTATAAGTATCTCATAATCATGTTTACATATAATATTTATATTCACTGAGTGTAACACGATGCTCTTTCATAATTGGATGGCAATAAGGACCGAGAGAAAGAAAGAAAGAGAGTAAGAGAGAAAGAGAGAGAGAGAGGCAACAGCGTCACAACTTTACGAAAACTTTACGCTTACGAATGAAAACAAAAACCTTGTCTTCCTTCCGGTTCTAAACCAACACCATCTAGATAATTAGCGGACAAAAAGAACATCGACGGAAGTTGGCCCCCAAACGAGCGCGATGACACCGATTCGCTTCGCGCAACTTTCGAATATCTCAGGAACTGGTTGGGGCGATATTGAACATCAGTTAAATTCATTTACCATCCAGGCGACGGAATAGACGCAAGGTGTCAATTACAATTCAATTATTTCAAGTGAGACAGACTGAAATGCCGGGGGTCCGTTCAAATGCCAACCAGAGAGAGCCCGGGAATTCGATAATTCAATTCTTAAAACAACCGGGACACTGTAGATGGAATATTGCTTCTTCGTTCGTTCGATGATTCGTAAGCCAGTCACTTTGAGAAATGAGATTGTTTTTTGATCACTGCCAAATTATATTAAAAATTTCCTAATTTCTGACTTATTATTTTTTAATGTTGTTAATTTCTATCGCAGGATGTTTATTACGCACAATATGGTAAGATTTCATTATTTATGCAAATTAGGAACAACTTTTTGGCAGAAAATAATTTAATTTTTTAAATTCTTTTTTTTCATTTTAACCTAAAATTATATTTCATTGACACATAATTAAATTTAGAGGTAAAAATCGAAAAATCGAATTACATAGTATTTGATTGTAATATTTTATTAAAATTTTGAATTTTTCACTTTAAAATTTGAATTTGAAATTTTCGACGTTTTAGTAAATATATTTTTTAAATATTACAGTATTAGTACGTGGAAAGTGTAAAAATAATAAACTTTTATCAAAATAAAATTAGAAAAAAAAAATACAAAATTATTGTTAAATAAACTAGAGAAAATTAAAAAAACAATTTTTTTGTGGTTCTTGAAAGAATTATTTCTAACATTCTTCTACTGCGAACCATTTAGTTTCAATCAATAACAGTTAGAAGGAATATTATTCCGTTATTATTTTTGTACAAATTATTGAATTGCATTGGAATACTTATTAAGTAAATTAAATTTTCATATATTACTTATTTATTACTTATATTCATTTTACTAAAATAGAACGACTTTTAATGAAGATTTTGCAATATGTCATAAATGAAGATGATGTTCAATAATTAATTTAAAATGTAATTTTTAAAACACTTATATTTGATGTATTGAACATTGTTATTTTTTACAATTTATATGTTCCTAATGGTAGTTTTTTTAAATTCAACTCGAGAAAGAAGTATTTAGTAGATTTTCAATTTTTCATTCTAATTTCCTATGGAAAATTTCAACATACTTCTTGTTCTTTTTAGAATTTTTAGTATACAATGTTAATAGCGAAATAATGCTCTGTTCACACAGAATATTGTCACTCACCAAACATATAATAAATCTATATCGCACATACGTTCTTTGTAACCCCATTTCAATTTCTTGTATGACTAATTTACCGTGTGAACATGTCATAATAATTATAAATAAGGTAAACTTGCAATAAAACAATTTGATTCAATGAACTTGGGCACTTGGAGATAAAAATAAAAAATGATACTTAGAATGAAAAAATATATATCACGCTAATTTTTTGTGTAAATTATTTTGTTTTTTGCTCGAAAATGTCTGAGAGCGAACAAAAAACATAAGAAAGAAAAAACGAGTTGAACAGATTACATTTTTCCGTTGATAATATAGCATTTATCTTGGACATAAATAGGGCATGGCACAAGCACAACGCAGCAGCACGTATCTGGTGTTGCTGGGTGGTGGGGAAACACAGCGTCGTCATTAAATATCGCGTTAAATTATAATGGAAGTGTTTGGCTCTTGAATCTACAGCAACCATCTTTTCTTCGTTCAACTCATTCGTCTCTCTGTGCCGCGACGCTGATGACATCTTCCGGACGCGCGAAATGATAAAAAACAAAGCTCTATAAAGCGTTCGCTTAATTTAAAAACTTTTTTAAAATATGCTTGTGTCATTTTTGCATTAGCTTTTTTCCTCTGCTCTCTCTTTGCTTCGCTCGTTTGGCCGAGAAACAAAACTTTTACGAGAAATAATAGAATTAAGACGCTGGCTGCTCTTTTCTTAATAGATTGGTGTGTGTGTGTGTGTGTTCTTAAATATAATTCATGGTTCTTAGAGCCGAATTGCTTGCCAAACTAAAAGCTTATACTTGCTTATTAATATGTTTTTAAAAAACAGTTTCTATTTTATTCAGTTTATTTATTTTTATATTTTAATAGTTTTACAGAAAATCAACATATACTGAAATATTTATTTCAATTTACATTAAAAATATATTTTTAATTTGTTCTAGTTATTTACACCGAAAAAATATTATGGAGTTAAATATGTTTAAATTCGTAAGAGAAAATATATAATTATATTTCGTTATAACTCTATAAAATAAATATATTTTAGAAGGAAACATTATTTTTTAAAAGAGTTAAAAAAAATAACAAACTTAAGGAAAAATTTACATTTTTTTAAATAAATATCCATTACATTAATTAAAAAAAAATATTTTTACATTATTTTCTTGTAATTGAGAAACTTCTCTCAGTTCTCTCTATTATATTTAATAAATTAACTCAAAAAATGAATTACAGTAAGTGCTAAATTACTTTATTGCATCTGAAATTAAAATTTTAAGAGAAGCAATAGAAGTAATTTATAAAAAAAAAAGAAAAATTTTGCTATTTTTATTTAATAATTTATAAATTTTATAATCTAATTACCTAGTAGTTTCCTGATGTACGTAGAGTAAGTCAAAGCTTAGATTTTTAATTAAAATTAATAGAGAACAAAATCCTAATACTTTTTTATTTTAAAATTTTTATCCTTTATTTTTAACTCCGGAATTAAACTCCAGAAGTGGATCATCTTAAGAGAACTATTAAAAATAATTCCCTCAAGATATTCAAACTCAATTTTTTGTGCAAAATTAGACAATAATTCATTATTAGTAGAATAATAATACTTATATAATAAATATATTATGGAACAAGAGTAGAAATAATTAATATATATATATATATATATATATATATATATATATATATATATATATATATATATATATATTAATTATATATTAAAAACTGGGGGACATAGCAAATAATATATCTAAATATTAATCAATTTGTATCAATACAATTATTTACTTTTTACAAATTTAAATAATTATTTTATAATGCATAATGTTAAACGTATCAGTTTTTTTTCGACGCAAACATATTTAAAATAAAACCAAGAGTTTTCGCACATGACACATAAACATATACTGACATTTATGACAAAATATACTATAGTATAAAGGCTATTATTCCGATCCTTTGACCTATAAAATAACATTGTTCTTTAAAATATTTATACTCTGAAAAACCGCACGCGCATATAAAATCTCATAAAATATAACTTTAAATTACATTTTTCAAGCAAACTGCTCATACATGGATAAAAGTAACATAATTCTAATATAATTATTTAGATCTTGTTTATATAATATCGTATTACGCTATGGTATTTTTCATATATAAATAATATATTTACCATATGTTAAATATGTAAGTTTTATTAACAAATAGTTTCGACACATATTTGATTAATTTAATTTGATAGCTGAAACTTAATTGAATTTTTTTTCTAAGAAAGTACAATAATAGAGTCAGGAAAAAATAAAAATAGCTTCATAAAGTTTTTAAGTTTGTCGTGAATAATACAGTATCATACAGTCAACTATACGTTCTAATATTAAACTTTCTAAAGGGACTTGAGATTACATTTTTTTTTTAAATAAAAAAAGTTTTTGATTATTTTTTGTACATTCCTGTAATAAAATTCCAATTTATTATCAAATAATTTTTATTTATTAATTTGTTACATTTTTATGAAATATTTTTCTAATGTCTATTAACAAAAATTTAATAATATTGCTATATTAATATTATATTTTTAGTAATAGATAGTAAAATATTTTGGCAATGATTTTTATTTTTCTATTTTATCTAGTCCGTTAAATCCTTTTACTTACCTCTACCAGAAACAGATATGCTAATAAAATTGTTAATATACATTATGTTCGAAAATGCTACACTTTACTATAATAATATTTTTCTTCTAGCTTATCATAATATTAATATTACGTTACCATATTTCTTATGTAGAAAAATGATTTTATTTTACTAGTAAAATAATGATATTATTATAGAGCAGTTAATTACTATATACAGTACTGACTGCAGCACTAAACATAATTACATAACTTCGGTGGCCATATAGAAAAAAATTATTATTGTCTCAAGCTAAGTTAATTGACAAATGCATTGTTTATTTTTGCTGGAATTTTAATTTGATAATTGAAAATATGCAATGTGCGCCGTTAGATTTGTCAGAAACTTCATATTCAACCAAAGAAACATGGCCAAGTGTATTTAATTTGGCATCTCCGACTGCTATATTAAAAACTATTAAGTCAAGTTTAGTTAATTGACAATTGCATTGTGTGAATATGTAATTATTCATAATATAAATACCAGTTATATTACTAAACTTGTAATATTTTTTATTGAAAATTTCGATAAAAATTATAACATTTTCAGTAACAAATTAAAATTTTTAATTACACATAATTAGTACTTTTCCATATGTCAGTATATTAATTTAAAATTAAATAATTGCATGTATAAATTTACATAATTAATGAAGTAACGTCATTTTACATATAATTTTATTATAAATTTTACTATGTAACTTATATAAATTCGCAAAACTTTTGACTGTGTATATATTTACTCGGAAAAAATATATTACCTTTAAATAAAAGCCCACAAAAGAAATTATTTGCCAAAATTTATTATAAAATACAAGAGCAAATAATAGAAAAAATCTGCTTTTTGACATGCAAATTCCGCTAAATTTACAAATATGACAGTAAATCTTTCTTTATTTTTTTTATCACCACTTCATTCTTTCGGCATTCAGCCACATAACTGACATTTAAGTTAACCGTAAGCTCATTCGTAAAACTCTCCACCAAAAAAGAGCCGTTTTTGCCGTTGTGTGTAGACGGGAGTTTTCGAAGGGGTAGGTGTGCCCCCTGCTCTCGATTCGATTACAAGCGACTTCCGGCCGGGGGGATCAGGCTCCGGCGATGGATTCCCCGGATCAAGGTGTTTGGAATGAGATAGAGTGACGCCGTTCGCCTGCCATGTCAGGATGGGCTGACGAAGACAAGCAGCCAGTGGCCTGGCAATGCCTCTTTCTTACTGGGGTACGGTTTGGTTTGGTTCGGTTCGGTAGCTCGCTCTGCTAGTGGGAGACGAAAAACGCGCCTGAGCTATCGTGATTTCAATTACGTTTTTTGCTCGTTCGAAAAAGAATTGCGGATGAGGCTATTGTGTTTGCTCGCTGGGAAAAAAAAGAAGATTGAAATAACTGAGTATGAGAGAAAAAATATTTTGGGCCAAGTTTGTTGACTTGTGTTATATTTTTTTTTGCAGCAGATAAAAGTTGTTCGTTATGAATTAATTTTACTTATTTATAATTGTTTAAATTTTTAAGTAGACGATCTCAAAAAGGAAGAATGTACGAAGTGTTTGTTAAATAAAAAAAAACATTTTTATTATTGATCGACAAAATTTTTACGATTTATATATATATATATAAATTTTCCATTTGGTAATTTTTTAATAAAACATTTTTATATAATACACAAAAAAACATTATTAAATATTCTTTTTGAATAAATATTTTTTAAATACTGAATATAAAGTAATTAAGAAACGTTAAAAGGAAATGAAAACAAATATTTGCAATACAGTTTTCCTGGTAAATTTTTCTCAAGATATAATTTCTAAATACGTATAACATTAAGTTTTATGTGTATATAAATATAACAAAAATGCTAGTAATGCTGTAAAGTAAGCACTAAGCAGCCATAAATCTTATGTGTGGTACCAAAAATGATTCATGCGAATAACTGTCGATTGCTTTAAATTTATGTGCAATTGAGCAAACGTTTTCGCGTTATATATAGTTATAACCTACTATATGTAATATCAATTCATAAAAATGACTGTATATAACATTATTCCCTTACCATAAATGTAATTTTTGAGAATTTACAAATATTACATTGATGTAGATCGAAAATTTCCTAATTTAAAACGTATTATAAATAACAATTTTGTAGCTTGGTTTTAAAAGGGTTAATATGCATATTTCAGAAAATAAAGAAAACAAATATGGTACTAAATGAAAACCATATAAATTTTGCTAAATCTTACTATCTCAGTGAAAACTGATCAAATTAAACTTATGTTATTAAACAAACAATGTTTGTATAATTTTGATATATACAAATACATATATATATATATATATATATATATATATATATAATTAACAATGGCGGTACTAGATCTTTAATTTCAGAGGAGACATTTTTTACATATATTTTTTTATGAAGTTAGGTAACAATTTGATAGCGAAAAATTTAAAAAATTTAATTTAACTATTTTATTAGTAATAAAATAGTAAAACTAAATTTTTACAGTATAATTTTATATAAACCAATTACATAACAAATAGTAATTTAATTATATAAATATACAACAATGGTAATTAGTTATTTAATTCCTTAATTGTCTACTCATACATTAAATGTTTTATATAATATGATTAAAAGATTGAAAATTTTATATAAATTTATTACAATATTTAAAGTCACCCAAAAACTATTTATGATGAGTACCAAGTGATGAATGTAAGAAAATACATTTTAAGGTTTAAGTGTGGCAATGAAAACTAAAAAAATAAATGTTGTAGGACAAGAAAAAAAAAACAGATTAGGCAAAGAAAAATTACTTTGGAATTAAAAAAAAAAATTTATATATTCAAAATAAAACAGAAAAGAGCTGTTCCTGTATAAAAGAGTTACAACAGAAACAACAATTAAAATTAGTTGCAATGCGCTGTTAACTAATCAATTAGTTAACTAAACAACAAGATTGTCAATTAATTAAAGATTGTCAAAAACGGTTGACAATTTTATTGTCTAGTTAACTCATTAATTCAGTTAATAATGTTTTATGTAACTCGTTTCTAATAAATTAGTAGAAAATCAAGAAGATAATATAAATTTATAATATGCTAATTAGGTACTTGTTTTTGCATAAAATCTCTTGCACACAATCTCTTTATTTATTTAAATATAAACTTAAAAAGCTTTTTTACATTACACTCTGCATATATTTGTTCATTTTGATCTAAGTACAATGCTAGCATAACCGAAGAAGAGTAAAATACAAAACAAAAAACCCAATAATGTGAGTGCGATAAAAGCAGCAGCGAGAGAATATTCCGGGTTCCGGGGATGACTCTATCTGATCGCACCGGAAACGGAGCGAAACGGGAATAGAAACGAGAGATCGACAGATCGGAGAAAGAGTTCGAAGGCCGAGCGAATGAACACTGTCAACCAATGAACCGGATTCTACCGGACTTCTAGAAGGCTGAATAGCCCACGTCTACCGGAACACGTTTGAAATGTGTAACGCACTGACTATCTGTCCTTGTGGTCAATATATTTTAATGGAGCCCCCGTTTTCAAAAAAAGGACTTTTGATTTCCTTCATGTAAAATGCAGGAGGGCAATCGTTTCCGATTTTACACCTTCTAAGGATAATTTATCTTCAAATGTTTTTCACTTTTTTTTTTGAAATATACAGTTTCATATTTATCTACTGTATAGATGAATTAATAAACAGTTTTTGTGTGAAAGACTGGGTCAAGCAATCTAGGATGAATGTGAAGAGAAAACAGTTCGGGAAAATGTCACCAGAGCGCTGTCGGTGTCAGTTGTTGCAGGAAGCGCTCTAACGGTAGGCGGACGAACTAAAGCACAAAAGGGTGCGTCGATAAAGCGTGCGCAGTCGCTCAGTTTACGAAAGGGCGGTGCATCGTCTTTGATGAAGAGTAATATCGACCTGGTCCGCTCTATACTTTCATTTGCATGATGTATTTCTTTTAGCAAGTTGTGATCATGTGCATGTACAAGCAGTCTGTAACAGGATGGCAAAGGAGTAACAACGATTTTTGTTTGTTTGTAGAGTACTAAGATTTATTATATTATATCAAAAATATAAACTTTGCTGTAATTTATTACATTCTAAAAAGTCAAAATTTTATAATCTTTTGGGTAAAATAATCTTAAGTGAGATATTTTTTTATTATTTTTAACTTAAGATAAAAATTCTTTATATTTTTTATAGAGCATTTCCTAACTCTTATTTTATAATTTTTTTAAAGTATTACGTAAAACATTATCTTAAAAATAAACATAATCAAAAAAGAATTTACTTTAATTTGTAACTAATAAAATATAAATCAATATTTTAAAATTTTCAGATACATTTTTAATAAGAATGTAATTTGTACAGAATTTATTATACAGTTTTCAGTAGGTACTAGGTAGTTTTACAAACATTTGAAAATTCTGATAAATAAAACTATTTGTACAGCCATATTTAAAAAAAATATATGGCCATCAATAGTACTCAGTTTGTATTAATATTTAATTTTTAATCATTTATTTATCGGTGGTTAAGTTAAAGACATTCTTTTAAAAATATGAATTATATTTTAAAAATACAAAATTAATTTATTAACCAGTTTGGTATTACTATATTAAATTATTGTATTAATATAATATATTAATCTTAAAAATACGCCTTCAATTTTTGTCACTTAACGTGGTGACATCATTCACTGGTATGTTTACATGAGCTTCCAAATCGCAATATTGTTTTGTCATTATGCTACCTTTTGTAGATAATCAACTCTCAAACGTAATAGAAATAACTCTCAATGTAAACAAAGTGTATTATTTGATTTTGCAAAACACTGTTACCAATAGAGGCAAAAAATATATTGTATTCAATAAAAAAATACAATTATATATATATATATATATATATATATATATATATATATATATATATATATCTATACATATTTAACTTTAACTATATTAATATAAGATATCAAATTTAGCTAATTGAAAGTAAAATAGAAAGAATTTATTTTTGTTTATCAGAAATTTTCATATTGCAAATTTTTCCCTCAAGATTAAATCGTGCTTTCAAGGTTTTTACCGTTTCAACTCTATATTTATCAATTCAATTTATTTTTGCACTATAATCTCCAAAAATAATAAGTAGGTCAAATAGGACAATTACCATTATAAAGATGCTCCTATTACCAGTATAGCATCCATTCATCCATCCAAGGCCAATTTTTCTTATATCCTTTTTTTTCTTTTTTTTTTGGAAAACATGAGGCATTCCGTTGCGGCGCTTGCGGTCACACGCAAGGTAATAACTATGTAGCCCGACTCCCGACCGTGAGAACAGCTTCATCAAGAGGGATCCCACATCGTGTGCACCGCAGGCGATCCCACCAAACTTCTAATAACGCGGCCGACATCAATCACACTTTGACATGCACTAACTACCACGGGATGACATCGTTTTCTTTATTCACCGCGAGAACGAAAAGCCGGGTGCGAAGTTATTATTACGTTGTGATGTGGATCGGCGACTAGAAAGGGGGGGATTTAAAACTGAAACGGAGCAGCACCGAAGTTGGAGCTAAAGATTAAAGAAGAATTCTGAGCCCCTGATGGATGCAGCGATGCGTATAGATGCTCGAATTTCTTGAAACATTTTCGATCTTTCTTCCTTTTATTTTGAGAAATGTCCGAATCAAAATGGTAGCTCGACCGTGAAATTTAATTTTGTGTGCGTTCAACACGCACTTTTATAAATGTGTTTATGCAGGACATTTTAGAACGGATTTTTAACTTCAAATAAAATTTGTGTCCTATTTCTCCACTCTTATAAACAATTGTTCAAATATTTTACTTTTTTGATGGACTAAATATACATTTTTAAATATTATTTTTTTGCAATTTTTATAACTTATATTTTAATGTTAATAAATTGTTATAATTATTTTTTTTTAAAATAGAGGATTTATGATTTCAAGTAAGCATAGAAATATAATAAAATAATAATTAGTTAAATGAAAATGAAAAAATTTAAAAATTGTGACACCCATGTCTATATTTTTTTAAAATATATTTAAATTTATTACATTAATTTCATATTTTCTTAAATTTATTGATGGCCGACCTGTATGGCTGAACGGTTTAAGATGTGTACTTGATACCGTTTGTACCCATACGACCCGGGTTCAACTCCCTCTTAGTACGATTGGTAACTCTAAAATATGGTCAATCAATATACATCATATATGTATTAAAAACCATTATTGATAACTTATAATATTATTTTATTTTTGAACATGTAAGTAATTATTAAAACATGATTAAAATATATAGTTTGGCATTTATGACAATATTATTAAAAGTTCCAGAAAACATAACAGCAAAGTATATATGACGATAGGCAATCTTCTTTTGACAAAATGTCAGTTTCACATCATAAATAATACAAATATTTATATTATGTAAAAGCTTCGGAAATTCTTAATAAAAAAAGGCAAACCCTTGTAAGAAAGCCAGTTTATTTTATCCGAGCAAAACAGTCCTGGTCGCCGCACTAGGTCCCTCGATATGAAAACGTCAGCTGATGACCGGTCATCGGGGCCGAGACGATCATTGCTTGACCCTTCGCATTATACCTCATCGTGTGATGAAAAAATATGAAAGTGTCGCCCGCTCGAAATGGGCCCATAAATGAAATGTCTCTACGGATCTAACCGGGATAGCGAAAGACGAGCCAAAGCCCAAGCGAGGATAGTGTATGTATGTTTGGGCACGTGTGCCGTAGCAAATGGACGCTAATGGACCGCAGTGACGTTTGCATTTCGTTCGGAAAGGCAGACGAATAAAAAAAACAAACATTGAGAAACAAACGAATCGGAGCTTCGGATGTTTGAGTTTCGGCTCGCTGGATGTTGCCGGTTGCCTGGCGTTGCTTGCTTGAATTTGTGATTGTGACGATGTGAAGACAAGATCCTTTGTCAATGTTTTTGTTGAGGTGTATCTATGACAGACGCGACGGTTCAAAATGGATGCTAGCTCACGGGCTAGTTGATGATGGCAAATTGATTTTCGGCTGAGAATTGCTGAGGTTTGCTTCGTGGAATTATGTGCTGAAGTAACGATAAATCAAGAATAAAATGTTTTTCTTAGTTTTTGTTTTTGTGTAATTTTATAAATACGAGTATATTGACTTTTTTTATTTTGATTTCAAATATTTAATATGTAATACCAGGTATTTTATTTAATCTATATGATTGGGGTAGAATTAGTTAAATGATGATGCTTTATTAGTTTTAAAAATGCTTAAATCACATTAAAAATAAAATATTAGAAAAGTATATGTTTTTTTTTTTAAATAAACTAATTATCTGTTTTTTTCTGACACATTGTAAACAAATTCAATTCTTAAAAAGTGTATATTTGCTGGTAAATATGCTCTGATAATTAATAAATTTAATGAATGTTATAACTCGTTAGATTTATGTAATAAATTTTCATTGTTGATTCCTGACCAATCCAGAAATTGACTGTTTTTGATAAAAGAATTTTTCTAGTTATAACCTTCACTTGGTTTAGTTCGTGTCTGGATTTTATAGCAAAATATTCGTTTATCGTGTATAATAAATTCTAATATTTTAACTCACAATTATAGTTTTTAATTGATATGTACCTAAGTGTCAATTTTGTGTATTTTTTAAATGTTTTGAACAGTATTAACAGTGTATTTATTAACCTAATTTTTTTAGATTTCTAATATATTTAATGTTTTCTTAGTTATCTTTGGGATTAAATATTATCTTTAATAAATATTACTATATTACATTACAGTGTTTTAGTGTGTTTATTAAAAAGAAAACCTGTTTTGTTATTTTTTATGTGTGTGTCAGTTTAAAAATATATGTATCTAAAAAACTTTAAAAAGTGACTGCTAATAAATTAACACTTCATTAAAAGTAAGTTAATTTTTTTATTGAAAATGGTTTATAATAATTATACTTTAAATTAGGCTGTATTTTATACAAGTATAAACTTAGTTTACATTGGTAGAGTTAGTAGTAGAGTACGGTGGTAGAGTGCGTACTACTACTCATTTTAATCGGCGTTTAACTCCTCGATATGTTTGCTTGTTAGTAATTTTAAATAAACTGCAAAAGCACTTTTGCCAAAAATCAGTTTTAAATGTGAGGTAAGAATATGGACCTATGTTTTTTCAATTTCACTATTTGAATAATTTTTCTTCTTTAAATTAAATAATTAAGAGAATAATTAAAACAACTAGGTTACATACAAATACATATATTAACTAAAAGAAAAACTTGTAATCTAATAGTGACAACATAAAGTTGAATTCACTTTTTGCAATTTATTTGTTTTATTTAAAAAAATATTGAAACAAATGGACATTAATTAAACAATCTTAAACTCAATCTTAGACAATCATAATTTGTTAACAAATATTATTGTTATGTTAGTTACATACGAATAACAATATCTCTCGCACTCATGGTTTTTTGGTTATCATACATAACCATCTAAAACAAGCTTTAGATTATAGTTTAAGTATCTAATACACGTATGTCATTTTAGTCTTAAAAATTATTTAAATGAAAAATCCAATTGTTTTATAATTGCAGAAAATATTCCGCTGAAAAGTTATAAAACGAATATAAAGTATAAAAAATTTATTATTTCTTATATTTTGAGTATCCAGAAGACGTTATAAAAATTTAATAGTACACACAGGATTCTGTAAAAATTATTTTACAGCTTTTAATTTCTTCCACAGCACTTATCGATTTACGAATAAAACATAAACATTTGAGCGGGTTTCATTTACGGAATGATTGTTTTATGTAGCAATGGTAAGGGGGAGGAGGGGGCGGGGACAGTCGTACCATCGTAAACCAAACCAAGAGAACGACGTCGGCGAGCTATAAAAACTGTCGCTAGGTACGTTATGTAAATCGACGCGTCGCACAACCATAAAAATTCAGCACGAAACGGACGCGGTGGTTCGTACGCGACATGGGAGGGAAAAAAGCATTCTTTCTATCAGTTTCAATTTCGTCGACTTCATATTTTCCGTTGGCGCAAACTTTTCGCGCACCACACGAAACAATTGAATTACCCCCGTGAATTTGTAAAACGTGCGACCGGCGCGCGCGGAGAACAATATTCGTAGCCGGCGGCTGCGAAACAAGATTATGGATTCGGTCGACCGGTGCATGACAACAAGCCGTGGGGAACAACACCAACAATACCCAGACAACTAACCATAACCTAAAAACAACACGGTCGCATCGTATAGAAACCATACGTGGGCTCGTTCTTGTTTGCTATCTATAATCCTGCTAAAATAATATCTCGTTGATTGAAGACTTTATTGAAAGAGAAAAGGTTCTAACGGCGAGCAAGTTTATCTTAGCAAGTTTAGAGTAAAAACGATTTTATCGAAAACTAGTCCATAAGTTCGGGGATGTTTGTTTAGAAAATGATACTGATAGGCATTTAAAATTTTACTAGCTGGAAATTTAAGAAGCTATAATGTTGAGATAGGCTTGTGATATAAGTTGAAGTTAATTAAAATTTGCAACGCATTGAAATAAATATTTAAATATATTATTTCCGATATTTAGTTTTTGAAACATTAAAATAATATTGGTTTTTATACAGATCGCAGGAATATTGAATAATTTTTTTCTTGGTCAATATTTTATTTTATATTAAAATACAATATATCTAATTTGAATTTATAGAATTTTGTAGGCTGGTACGCCGTGATCGATTTATTCTCGTCGCAGACGTTTTGCCTTAAATTGTAGATAGCATTTTCAGTGCTTAATGACTGAATTCAGTAACTAAGCTCCGAAGATGTCATTTACGATGTATGGCAAAACGTCTGCGACGAGAATAAATCGACCATGGCATACCAGCTCAGAAAATTCTATATATTTAATGGATACCAGCCATGAAAGCCAGAAGATTACTAGATCTAACTTATTCATGTCTTTGTTTTGCTACTTATAATAAGTGTATAATTTTAAATTAGTTTTATGAATTTAATAGAATATTATAATTTTTTACAGTGTAAAAGTTCTGCAACTTTTTACTAGAAAAATTATTAAAATTTTAATTAATGCGTAATTCTTTATTATATGGTAAAATGTAAAGTTTAGTAGCTCATTAAAGTTGAAATATGTATTTAAAAAATATATGCAAATAAGGATTAAAAAAGGTACAGAAATTTAATAAAAAATTATTTAAATTCCTGAGGTTTTTTATAATAGTTATTAACAGTTTTTAACTGTTTATAAGCATAACATTATGTTGAAATAACATACATTTTTAAAACAATGTTTTTATAAAATATGCAATGTTTACAGGTAGGTTATTTATTAGTACAATACCACTCTTATAATAAAAAATATTTATATTTATTAAAATAAGAAGCTTTAGGTTTAAGTTCTGTATAATTCAACGATTTTTTAAATATTTATATTAATTTTTAATAAATTTTTGATAAAATTTTAATGATCATAAATTAATTACAATAATTTAAATTACCGAATAATCTTTTATTTTAGATTAGAGTAAAAATTTTCAATATTTATGTGTAACACAAAATTCTTATTTCCGGGGTATATTCAACAGATATTTAAATAAGCCCATTTTAGTTCTTTTTAAATATAAGCTTCAAGTGGAAGCTAGTTAAGCGAAGGACGGTGCTTTTACTGTAAGTTAAGCCATTTGCCAATATTACAAATATTAAAGGCACGTTTGTAAAAGCAGTTATGACAATGATGCCGCCGCGGCATTATACTTCGAACCGTGTTCTAGCACGACACTAGCGATAAAAGCATTTGTTCTTCATTGGTGTAATTGGATGTCTGTTGTAAGCGGTGGCAGGCAGAGCGGAAAAGCGGCAAAGCGAGGCAATGTCAATTCGTGTCTCGCACATCTTCATCGCGCGCGCGGACTTATACCGGCGCGCTTTCAAAAACACCGTTTGCTCCCCCCACCGGAATGATGATTGTCATTTTGCCGCTACCGTGCGCCTTTGAATCGTACTTTTATTGTTCTAGTGAGCGACTGTTAAATCTTTATTAGGTAGAAATGCTTTGATAAGGACAATCGGAGTCCCGTAACGGAGCACCGTAAAAATACTCTTAATAAAGTTCCGGGTCGGCCTTTAAGCTACGAACGGAGAAGAAAATATTTTGCTTTATTTTGGAATGAAAAGATATTGATATTTCATATTGTTTTTATCGCATCTTTTTTGGTTGAATACATTTCAACACATTGTTAGTTTTTATTGTGTATATTTACGATATTTTGTTTTGTATATTGAAAATATCATTTTTAAATTTAATTTATAGTTCTGTAGAAAATTACAGCAAATTAAAAAAAAATTGTATCAAGTAAAAGGTTTTTGATTGAAAAAATTTAAATTAATAGAATAGAAAAATTTGTATAACAACTACTGTAGTCATATGGTAACTAAAAACAAAATTGTTTTGTCATAATTATGCCACCTATTTACAAAATTATATATATCATAATAATATGAAAAATTATAAAAATTCATTTAACTGTACCGAAAAATGTTCAAAATAAAATTTGTATGTTATAGCTTGTTTAGCAATTTTTATTAAATAATTGTTTTCGAAATATATACGGTTGGCAGATCTATACCAAAAGTAAAGTAAAACTATAATAAAACTAAAGATTTAAATGAGATATTAATCTTCATTAATATTATAATAATATTAATACCATTAATAATATTTGAAAAATCATCTATATTTTCAACATAAAATAATCTGCAAACACTATCTGAATATATTTTTAAAAAATACATTTTTCAATTTTTATAAAATCTTACCAACTCCGACCATGACATTCAGCTAGCCGACGAAAAAATAAAACCACTGCGCGTAACCTTAGTTCGCGGCAAAGAAAGCCAACTAAAGAAGGACGCTGCTATCGTGAAATGGGCGTGCCAGTTTTCGTTCATTCTACTAAATTGGAACGCGCGTCCTGATTACAGACGACGTTGCTCCACACACACACACACACACACACACACACACACACACACACACACACATGTTTTCTGAAACTATCTGAAACCGGCGCGGCGACGCGTCCCCAATGTCACTCTTCATCGATGCTACGCGGCAGAATTGGCACGCGGTGCACGCGCTATTCCTGCTCAAATATACATTAATTACCGCCAGGTAATATCCGATCCCGACAAAGAACCGATGCTCCTGCTGACGCTGGATAATCGAAAATAGGAACGCCCCACGTCGCGCTACAATTTTCAAACGCTGCCCGCTTTAATTTAGTCCGCAGGAGTCACTGCTTGGATACATAATTGAGGAGTGTACTCGTATATACTGCCTTTCAGAGATTGAACGTCATATGTTCCACACTCAGTGATGAAATATAAATAGGTACTTAAATTTTATAATGCAAAAATTGGAGTAGTATGTAATAATATGTAAATTTCACAATGACAATATGAACATTTATTTGTTCAAGGTTCATTACTAGTATGTAATATAATTAAAAAAATATTTAAAACATATTACAACTATAAATGATCAACCGTCCATCTGATTTTTGTCTATGATATAAAACATGGGCTTCCTAAGAAGTAAAAATTATGTATATTTTAAATTTTGTATCTAATATATTAATAGATACTTTTACGAATAAATTATTATTAAAAATATTTAAAATATATTCAAATTAAAACTATAATTTTCAAATTTCCTCTACTAGTAATTTCCTCTAGTAGTAAAAGGAAATTTCAAAACTCATATTAGAATAATAAATTATCATAGTAAAATTAAAAAATGTTGATATTTTACAGTTAAATATAGTTACAATTACATAAATTTAAGTTACATTTTAAGATTTAAATTACGGCAAAAGAACACAAGCATGTAAAACTAAAAATATTTACCTATATTTTTATATATAAATTTACCTAATGCAAACAAACTTTATGCAAGAGCGTAAAAAATAAAATAAATAAATTGTTAGTCGTGAATTCAAGAATAAATTTGAACTACTATCTCAGCGAAAACAGTAATTTTGTTTTCTAATTCATTAAATATCTCATTTGATTTTGTCGCTGTAACAAATAGTTTTATCGTTATTACATTCCATAAAAATCGCGCGCACGAGAGCAAAAATTCCGCTGCTTGCCATGTGCAAATTACATCCGTTTCCGGAAATTGTCCTTGAAAAATAATATCCGTACTTTGTCAGCTATCTCACGATTATTACCGGTACAAACTACACGAATGACATTCACAGCACACTGTGCAAAACTAGTTACAAAAACCATCATCACCCTTTGCCCTTCATCATCACCGATGATGGCTGCTGCAGCAATCAGCTCAATTGCTCCAATGTTCAACTGTTCGCCCGGCAGCCATCTCGATGCGCTTTTCATTCGAGAAAAAAACTTCGTCGTTGTGCGAGAAGAAAACGTAGCTCGCAGCGGGCGAAAAATTGTGCGCGATTCAGCGGCTTTTCAACACCGGATCCATGTCGGTGCGATTTGGCGCTCAATTATGTGACGGTACGTCTTCTTTCAGCAAATTTTTCTTTTTTTTGTGTGGACGTCGAATTGCAATTAACCGCGATTAGAAGCGAACTGAATACACGGACGATTTCGTTTCTGTGTAAACATCTTAGCAAAAACAACCCCCGACTACGTTAATATATATAATCATTTCATGCTGAATTATGTGTGGTTGTGCAAATAATACGCGTAAAAGTCGAGTTCGGAGACGGTTTTTGTGCGCGTGAATTAATTGCTCAATTCTGAATTTGGTACTGCTTTGAATTAATCAGGTTTATCGCTCTAATTTTCTAAATACGACACTCTGCTTAAATGAAAGAATAACTTACTTGTGAAAACTAGTCTCATTCGAGCATTCATGAAAGCTAAAAATTGCACGCCAAAAACTGCGCATACGTACTTATCAGGAACTCGTTCAGCAAACAAAGCTAATGTTGCTTTTTCAAAAAAAAAATCATTAGCTAATAAAATAATTATATGAATGATTTCTATAATAACAGATACATGAATGGTTACAGAATATTTAAAATATAAAAATATTTGACTATTTTTTTAGTTTGATATAAAATAATAACACATTTATTAACATAGTATTTGAATCAGTTTATCCTGATGAAGACGAACGTTGAGTTTCGTCAAAACGTCGATTATAAATTAATTTTAATACAGAACTTGAACCTAAAGTAGTTTATTTTATTTAACACATTTACTATTAAATCAAATATGTAATTTTGTGTTATTTCGGAAATTTCAATAATATAGATAAATGTTATTATAACTGTAAGTTAAAACTGCGCAATGTTAAGAAATTCGGTGATTTAAAAACAATAATTTAAAACAAATAATGGATAAAATAATTTCGTTTATATCTGGTTAAAACCCATTATCAATATTGTTTTCGTTTTTAATTGAAAAAAACAATTTTTTTTTATTATCGTTCTTTAAAAATTTCGATTAATATTGATATTTTGTTTTGGTTTTCTTCTCAGTCCCTATCGCATTGAATTCTAGATTTAATTATTTTAAATTTATTTCATATTCAATTCATTAATAATACTGTATTTTTAATATCTTTTTCAAATATAAATAACACATAGTTCGTATTTGATTATTTTATTTAAAAAACTTAAATTAAATTATGAAGACTATAGTAATGTAACTGCAAAATTTTTAAGTGTCATGTTTAGAAATTCAATTTAAAAAAGTATATTCTATCACCTGAAACTATTTTATAGTTCTTATATTTATAGTTGAACAAGACTTTCTTCATATATCACAGCAACATACCATGGAATCATACTACCGAAAACAATTTCCACAGTACATTAAACATTAACATCTTCACCTGTTCCTATCCTGTTTGCCTCTGACCTGTTCTGCGCCGCTCCTTTAGTACCCAACATATACACATGATCTGTCCGGTAATATTCAAGCTTGACAGCATACAAAGCGGCAGATATAATTCTCAAGGCCGTGCGCTCGTCTTCCGGAAACCGGATGCAATTCACACGAGCCGAGACGCGCTGATTAATTATGCACACGTGTTATGCGTATCAGCGCATGCGTCACCAAAGAATATTTATTAAATTTGCAATTTATTTAGATAATTTAGATAATTATTTTAAGATCGGAATTTAATTTGATCAAAAGTAAAGTATCTAATTTTAAAATAGAATTTCATTATAAGTTATAATTTTTTATAAAGAAAAATATTTATAAAACATTGGAGGGGGACGCGTGAACTTTACGAATGTTTACTAGTTGGGCGGAAGATAGTGTGGGAGGAAATTTTCAGTGGCGGCGCGTCCATACCAGCTGTACCATTGCTTGAACTTTAAACTATTTTAAATCCATTTTAATTTAATTGTAGTTTTTGGTCAATTTTTATTGCTTACACATTGCCTCATAGTAGAGCCTTTCACGGAAAACGACTCAACTATTAATAAAACTCAAATCAAAATTTGTTCAGTGAATATCAAGTTACAAGCGAACAGAGTTCTTTGATTTATTCTCATCATTTACAGCGCTCGCCTGCGACTTGCGCTACATTGCCCCTAGTAAAAACTTTCTTGAAAAACGACTCAACTTCCATTAAAATTTGTCTCATGGATTTCAAGTTCGTTTATAACTGGTTAAAACCCATTATAAATATTGTTTTCGTTTTTCACGCAGACTAAACTCCAGTTTTGAATTTTTTTCATAACTGTGGTAGTATTACACAACTTTGTGCCAAATTTCAACTTTATAACTTACTTCTGAGTTGTATTTTAAACCCAAACAATCCTACAAACATACATATTTACTATGTGTTTTTTTGTATAGATAACAATAATTGCTTAATATTCAACATTATTTATGTTACCGAAATCACTTTAAGTAATTAATATTTAATAAAAATATTAATTTTTATTAAATTTTATTTTAAAAAAATATTTTTCTTTTGTTTTTATGCAAAAGTTTTCTAACAACACAATTTTATATAAGTAAATAAATTTTTTTGTAAAATTAACATTATTGTCTTTATACTTATAAAATTTTAATATTATATTGTTTGCTCTGTTCAAATATCCAGGGGTTGTCACTGGAAATTTGTAATGCATTGTTATGGTTGATTCCAAATTTGTAGTTACATAACATGTTAACTTTGCAATGTGTTGGTGCTAATTAAAGTAATATTCATCCATGCAAGGATTTACGTTAAGTTTGTATGTTACGGTATGTTATAGTATGGTGCTTGAGATGTTATTGTGATAATTGAGGTTAAACTGGTTTTGATGTAGATTTAGATACTACAAGTGACTTGTTGATGTATGTACAGCTACATTTTGAATGCACAACTTGAACAGACTTGAAAAGTGTCTGAATGAACAGCCCAACCGTCTTATAATTAGAACAAATGTTCTGCTAAGAGGTTGCAAAATAAACATAATAATTAATATATAGTTACAGGCATACCAGAAATTAAATTATATTATTTCCAATATCAAAACCTAGTACCACTGAACTGATATCGGATAGGTCGTAGTGGTTCGGAATTCACTATAAGTTCCTGTGTTTCACCTATAAGAATTTTTTTTAAGAGTTTTTTTTTTTAATTATGTAATTTTGTTTTAAACACAGCACTTTTACGAACTGAGCATGTATATGGAAGGCGCATTTTAAAATTTTTAATCAACTTTTCAAAACAAGAAATAAAGAAATATATAAATTTGTTGTAGAACTTTAAAGTTTTATTTTTATTGTTTTAATGGCGGAAACTGGTTTTTGCATAATGGAAGAGTTCGTACCACACTTTTATGGGTATATGTTGCGATTATATATATAAAAATGTATTTATTCAAGGTCAATCAAAATTTCAAAATTATTTGTGTTAGTACCTGAAAGATTTACACAGTTTTGCTTTCTCATCTTTCAACTTCGAGAATAAAATTAAATTTTTACTACAATGTGGCTCCCACCACTTATCACTAGTCCTACATTTATCCAAAACAACAGCCATTTACTCGTACAACACAATTTCCATCCTTGTATTATGTTTATAAAGCATCAACCTAAAGTGGGGGATCGCTAAACCTGTATAATTATCAAATGCATAAATCGTACCGCGGCCAACGGAACGCCGCTACCGCTTGCCGCTTACCGCTGTTGCCTGCGCCGCGTCGCGGCTTTAAACTTCGTAACGACACACAACAATTTGGCCAAAGTTGCGTGGCCAAATTTACGAGCGAGCGGCAAGCGAACTTGGCTGTGTTGGCTGACTTTCCCGGCCGGTAATTCAGGATGTCCGAGTTGAACGAGCCTAGGAGCCGCTTGCCGCACTCCCGTCGCGCAAAAGCCAAACCATCGCCGGATAAGAAGCGGCGAATGACTCAGCGCGAAAGTTAAATCTATTGCCGCCGGGAACTGTCGTGGAGTTTGAGTCATTTGCCGCGCTTGCTTGCTTGCTTGCTTTTTGGATGAGAAGGGCAATAAAGAATTTGAATTGAATTGGTTTTTACAGACTTTGTCGGTTTTAGAGTGTTTGTTGATTTATTTTGAGCGCGAACAACGAATTAGATTTTTGCAAAACTTATCTATGTTATAGATCAAACATTAAATAATTATTTGTAATACTAAAATAATTTTTAAAATAATATTGCCCATGTTTATTTACATTTATTTCTTTATTTTTATAATTTTTATTGCGAAAACTTGCATCGTAAAAATTATGTTTTGTTGTATTTTAAATTAAATTGTAATATGATCTACTCTACTATTTTGAAAATTTAAACAAAAAGACATTAATGCTTATTTCAAGTTAATACTTATTATATTAATTTGCTAGTGATGATAAACGTTCAGCATTCTAAATACGTATTTATAATAGCTATATTTTAAATTAACTTTGAGGTGTTGGGAATTTGATAAAGTTATTTTTGTTTATATTTTAAATTATTCAGGGCCGGTATTATAAAAGAGAGTTAACTTTGCTTTGGAAGTAAAATTTACTTTCAAAGCATACATTTAATATATTTACATTATAGATTTTCTTATTATAAACAAGAAATATTCTAGTGGTATTAAAAAATACAGTTTTTATTATCAAATTGTTTTTAAAGTTATTTAGTTCACAAAAAAAACACTTACTTGTGAAGTAAATTTAACCAACGTTTATAATATCGGGCCTCAATAAATTTTAATATTGTGTATTGTTGATTTTTCTAGTCTTGTTTTATTTTATTTCTGTACATTGAATAGAAAATAAAAGACTAAAAAATAAATGAATGATAGAAACCTACAAGGAAATCAACTGTTGTTAAACTCCGAGACTAAAACCTAAATTATGCATAGTAGGAAAACAGTTTCATCCAGCTTTCATTGCAGGCAAACCTTAACTAAACAGTCTTCACCTCACTTTCGTCCGACGCTTTTGCTCTGAAACGCGCAAAATTATTTAGAATTTATTATTTTTTTTGCGTTTATTTCTCAACAGACGGTGGCATACACATGCAGCAGCCAGCCGCAAACAGCGTACCAGTTTAACAACAACGCGCGGGAGCCGTGCCTTTAATTTATTATTCATGAGGGTGTCGTACCCTCTTAATTCACGTGTCGAAATGAAATTCTACCGCCTGCCGGTTTACCCGCGCTACCGCCCGTACCTCCGCTTTCGGACAGCTGAACGACGAGTGCGGCGCGACGTAATCGCGTCCTTATCAGGCCGAGATGCGTCGCGGCGCTAACGGCATCGTTTGGCGGCCCGGTCACGATCCCATGGGCCGCGGCCGCTGGTCCGTTTCATGCCTTGCTTCGCGCACAATTATTATTATTATTCATACAATATGGAGAGGACAGCAGGACTTGAATGCTTTTTGGTGGTAGTTGCTGGACGAGTAAATTGGTGTCAGGGCGAACTTTCCCGTATACTTAGCGACGAAATGTTTTGATTTTTTTTTGTTTTGCGTCAATAATGGGAAATATTTTTTGTCTATATGGTTGAAGTGTCTCTGAAGATCAAATTTTATTTTTATTTTGTTTTTATACGAAGTTTATATTTAGAAGAATGGTTTTATATATACAGCCTGATTCTGAATAAGCGCCTTATTTTTTTTAGCCACACTATGGGTACTACTTTCAAAATATTTGGCAGTAATATGTTTCAAGACATTCTCTACACGATGGTGATATCAGATTTTCAATTGGATGAATCATTTCAAAATGGCGACGTTCAACTTTTTTTTTTTAAATAGGATGCCATAATTTTTTTTATTATTATTGAGGTTCTAAAAACATTCTTTTTACATTTTTTTTTCTTTGTATATATTGTCAAGTTTATTAATTAAATTATCTTATTTGATTAATATTTGATGAAAAAAGTAAATGCTAGTGATATTTAAGATGAAAAATTGATGATTAAGTGAATTACTATGATTGAGAGTTTTTCAGGAAGAAAAAATGTTTATAATAAGTACCATAATGTGGATGAGGCAAAGTTACTTACATGAATAGAAATATTTTATGTAAATTGATTTCCGATTGAATAAAATAGATTGTATCACATGTTTTTATGGATACGTAAAATATAAGTATGTAAATAAATTTATATTATTTAAATCTTTGTATTTACATCGATCAATTTAAATATTTATATGTGCATATTTTTTTTAAAATAACATATTGAAAAATATAAGCCCGTATTCTCACCTCACTTTTTCGTGAAATAGTGCTTTTATCATTAATTTATTTATAATTTTATTTCTTGTTAATGTTGCTCAAGTGTTTGTTTTAAATAATTACACTAATACATTTTTTTTTTTCAAGAAAACAATATATTTTACAAAATTTATAAGACAGCACATTACAGTATTAAAAACCCTTGCAGACAAAATTAAAATCTCTCACATTTTAAAAACCAACAGATAAATCAAAAGCGTCCTTGCATCGCAAAATTTCAGCAGGAAAAATATAGGCCAAAAAATAATGTTCCCGGACATTTGGTGCGGGGTGTGTTTGTCCGTCAGACCAAACAAGTAAACGGGTGATCGCTCGCGTCGAGAATTATAATTGGCAAATCCTGCAGCGTCGGGGCGCTCCCGACGTCAAGGCCAGCACATCATATAGGTTATGTAGAGCGCGTACGTGTCCCCTAGAGAGGGAGACGCTTGGCGTAGCGGGGTGCATGAGCCGCTCCGTAATCAGTTGACCACGGTCGTAAATCGTCAGTCGGCGGTCGGACCGATAAAACAGAACGCGACAGTATCGGTGCTGCTATCAGCGGCTACGTGGCGCACATTGAAACTATGCACATTAGGCGCTTGTTAGCAGGAAAGGTTTAGGGTTAGGGGGGCCGCCGTCTGATTGAGTCGAGACATAGCCGCATAGTTACTGACAACTAACTGGGAGTACCGAGCTTGTACTCGGTTGCCTGTCTGGCTAGGTCAATAAGCGTTTGGTCTGGGGTTTAGTTTGGAAATGTAGTGATGTTGTGTTTATACGAAACATTGGCAATGTGTTTACCAAACTTGAGCAAAATTATATTAGAACATTTGTAGTTTTCGATTAAATGCATACAAATTATTCCAAGTTTTATAATTATTATAAATAATATGAGCAATATTTCATACCTACATAAAGATATTTTCATTTTTGTCAGGTATACTGCTCTGAAAAAAAATAATTTATTTTTCAAGAGTTGTGACTGATCTAGATCATTTTGATCTAAATTAAAGATCTAAATCAAAATATAAGATCTTTGATCTGATTTTGATCATTTTATCTTTACAAATCTTAAACTTGATCTGCAATTTGTGAGTAAACTCGGTTTTATGATATTAGTTTGGATGTTTTTGTACCTCGCTTTATTTGCAACATAATTTACGAACTCATGTAATAAATCCCGTTTTTATACACACTTGTTTTATAAATAACTATTGTTGCACTAATTTATTTTATACATTTATAATTTGAGTCACATATAATTTGTTTTATCATACACTCATCAAACGTAACTTTATCTTATTGTTTAATGATTTAATTATATATTTAATATTAAATTTGTGCTTAATTTTCTAAAAAAAATTCATTAACGTTTAATACGTTATTTTTGTAAACATGATACAAAATTTCACTTCTTTTCGATAGGAGGGTAAGGAAAAAACTTTGCCGGTTGGTGACTGGCATTTTGTCATTTTTTTAAATTATAATTAATTTGATGTTGTTTTTATACATAATGTATTCAGAAAACTGGCTAGGCTGTCGTCTGTATTTTGAATGAAAAAGTTTTTAAACAATTTATACAAACGTTTCACGGATGATGGTAAGAAAGAAAAATAAGAACAAGGAAGAACTAAGGAGAATATAATAATATTACTCAACAACGACATAAATATGTATTTTTTTTTAACTATTATCTTTAGAACGTACCTATATTTGTCGTGTTTCTAATTAGAAAAATTAATTTTAATCGCCCAAGAACTGGTATTTTGAACTTCGGGTATAATATGGAATAGTTAATATATACATTAATTCTATGAATAATTATTCCACATTTTGTTGAAAATATCAGCTCTAAGTCAATAATATTTTTTTTTTCAAGTGTAGCAAAATATTGATATTACTATATTGCCTATATACATTATATATTGTGTAATATTTGTGATATTTATAGTTTAAATTGGAACAAAAACTATTTAATTACTTGTAGGTGAATGACCAAAGTTCACTGAACTTAAGGTAAAATTAACATAAAGTGTACTATTAACAATTAATGCATTCATTGCTCTTACTAAGAAAACTATTAGAGTCATTACAAATTTATATGCATATTGTAATTATTAAGATGTTAAATTGCAAGTTTTGCAAATTCGATGCAGTTATTAAGTGCAAATTTAATTTTCCCTTTGTAAATAATACGAAATAATAAATGTTAATTTGTTTTGCTATATTTTAAATATACATATTTAGTCGATCGTAAAATCTATGTTTTAATTATTTCAATTTTTATTTTGAATTTTATGATTTGTACCAACCGTTACATCATATATGATAAGGAAAGTATTGTAATCATACCAAATTTGACATATCGAGATTTTGTAGATAAACATGAATTAGAGTTATAGTAACACGTATCAACTGTTTTTAATGTCATGTCCGTCTGTCGGTCTATGGACACGTGTAGAGCAAATTCGGCTAAACTAATTGTTACAAAATGTCATTTTTAAGCTTCGGAGGCGAATATCTCAATTTGATCGACTTTTGGTGAAGATCTGTCAACTGGAAGTAGTAATTTATTGAACGTTTATGTGTTTTACGAATATTTCGCGACAGAGATATATTTCGAAAAAACTTATTTAAAAGAAGTTACTAAGCAAGTTATAACTTGTTATTTTTATCCCAATCTATATATAGGAATAACAATTAAAATCTTCAGGTGTATTTACTTTAAACAAATAATAGTTTATTAATTTGTAATATAATATTTGTCGTTTAATATATCAGTTTAGTCGTTTGAAATACCATTTTTGTCGTGCTATACTTGTCGTTTTCAGTACCAATTTTGTCGTGAATTTTATCATTTTTGTCGTGCCACACTGGTTGTTTAAAATATCAATCTCATTGTACGTATCAATATAATGTTTTTGTAAAATTTTATCAATTTTTTGTACATTGTGATTCAGTATATAACCTTGCAAAATAGTTTATAAAATAAACATTAATATCTAGTACAAAACAGTATTGCGCTATTTACATTACATCTAAATTCAGGCTTGAAATTCAATGTTAGAGATTTAAGAACTGCGTACAGAAACCGCTGTCAGGCGAACGCTTTTTAAAATTAAAAGAACCTAGATGCTTTTAGCGTTAAGACAGAGCAGCAAACTGAACCAAGCTCCACCAGCGCCACAGCGGCAACTTATCGCAACCTACTCTGCCTGTCGTTCCGGCTAGGCAGCAGGAAAGAGTGTTACGAGCTTGACCCGTTTCCCGACCTCACTCTAGTGGTGCGCACAGGCACACGGCTTGCCGTCCATACTAATCAGCCGGGGCAGGCCTGTAGCAGAAACAGCAGGAACGGTAAATGGTTAGACGCCAGCGCCACCACGGCTAACTAACTATTTAATCTGATTTCGTAAAATGCACATATACAGAGGCGCAGTTGTTGCTGGCCAGTTCGGCTTCAGTTTGTGCTGCTTGCGTTTTTATTAATTTACGTATTGGTTAAATGGAAGCTTTGTTTTAATGTTTCAGTGTTTCAATAGTAAAGTGGGAAACGTGCGTTTTGATATATATAATTTGCGAATTTACTAAGCCGATTTCTTTATGCTTTATACTGTAATTTTAACTCAGGATTTTGCATTCAAATAGCGCTATCTATTTAGTGAACTAAATTCAATTTAATTTGCATTCAATTAGTTATTTTTTATATTAAATGATTCTATGCTTTAATGTTATTTAGACAGAAATGACATTTTTTTTATATATTGCATATATTTATTTAAATATACATACATACATCAATCACGCCATGTACCCAAAAGGGTGTGGCACAAACTCTTTTTATCATCCCGAAATCAGTCGCCTCTAAATATTCCTATCCAAACAAGCAACTTTCGCTTCATCCACATTCATAATTCTTCTGATACATGCTCTTTTATTCCTACTACTTATAAACTTTCGCTCACGCAAAACACTCTCAATCATACCACTCCAACTACTCATCGGACGTCCACGCAAACGTATACTTTATCAAAATCATTCAAATAAATCTTTTTAACCAAACGTTTATTAGACATTCGGTCAACATGTCCGAACCATCTTAACTGACTAACACCAACTTTTACTACAACATTTTTTTCAATTTCACACTTATCATACACTAATTTATTTCGTACCCGATTTCTCCTATTTACACCACATACAATACAATAAATGTTTTAGTTATTATAGATCTCTGACAGAAAACCTGAAATTGAAAATAAAAACTCACTTTTAAATTTTATTTTATTCGCAAGACAAAATAAAAAAAAAAATGTAAAGAATGTCGTGAGAGTTATACGTGCCACGTTACATATAGTGATCTACAAGTACATTTCACGTTATCTAAACTTGGGATTGAAACTTCGCTCACATTTTATTTTGATAGGTTTGTCGGTGCGCGCAAGCAACGAACCAAACCATCGTATAGCTGTGCTGCAACGTACAAATACTTTCTGTCTTCAATATAGACATATGTAAAACTTTGTAAATTTAAACTAGATGTATTTCGCCGTTCCGTTTCGTTCCGCTACTATTCGCGTTCGCATTCAAATCTGTAAACATGAAACACATTCAATAGATTTCGCCCGAAACAAAATCTCTATTCAGCAGAATTATTTTAGATTTTTCAATTATTTATTCGATTTTCTAGTGCAATGTTTGTCAGAAAATAATGGGAAATAGTTAGTTAAAAATTATTAAGTATTAAGTATTTCTATCGTTAGCAGGAAAAACATTTATTTGATACAATTTCCTCTAAAATATTTTTCCATGTTCCATCTAAGCCATACTCTATGTACTGTTAACTAATGTAATAAGTATTACTATAATAATATTTTAAATTATACATTCTAAATGAGATCTTTTGCATTTATAATATTATTATTAACATTGTTATAATTAGATTTGAGAATTTGCTACAGAATTAAGTAGATAATAATCCAAATTACAACCTACTTTTATTAGAAAACATTTTTAAACAACCACATTCTAGTTGACGTAACAACCTTTTTAGATCATAAACACCTCAGTTTTGGCATCAGCAAACACCTTATTAAAACGTGTTTACATCATTCCGCTTTACGATGCCATCGTCGCGTGTAAACCGTGTCTTACACATTCTATGGGTACGTGTGTTACTGTTAATACGAAGCAGCAAACGAAGCTGTCTTGTTTTCCCCTGGGTAATAAACTCCAGATCGAGATTTGTCCACGATTTCGTTTCGCTCTCTCTCGGCAGGTGCGTGGTCTCATCGGAACATGTATGATATCACCGGGAGTCTCTGGAACACCATTGTAAACAGTCCAACAGATTTAGTACTTCACTTAGTGAGATTAGGTCGGTATTGGAGTGAACCCGACGCGACGCCGACGCCGACGGTGGGAAGAGAAATGATCTGTTGGATTGTAAAAAATGGAGGGCAATTACGTGCAAGTGGCGCGCACTCTTCAAGCACTAGGATCCGAGGAGGAAAGGAAGGGGTTTGGTAATTAAGTGAAAAATAATCGTACTGACGTCAGATGAATTCTAGATACTCTTGTTATAGATGAGTTCGTACGGTGGTTTCAACTTAAAGCTGATGATACTTAAATCGTTTGAGAAACTATTCTAGTTTGCCGATAAAAAGTAGAATAATGAAAAATTGGAAAATGTAAAAGTAATTTATTTTTAAAGAAATTTGCGGATTGGTATTGTGGATCTATACAAATTAATTCGGTTTTGATAACCGCAAATGTATTTATTTTGGAAAAAATAAAATCTCAACATTTTCAATATTAATATATTAATTTCACAAATACACTATGAACATTTATTTGTTCAATGTTAGTATAAATGCATAGCGCATTATCGTATAGTGGTGGTATTTTTTGCTTCTCTTCGTCATCGTTAGTCATCAGTTGTTTTCGGACACAGATCAAAGCAACATACTGACTAGCTCGTAAAAAGCGAAACACGTGTCTATAGTTAACTGGCCAATCATTGATGCATAGCTTACCAAGCCGATTCAATGATTCAGTAAAAAAAAATATTACAGCAGCAATAAATAACTTTAAAGTAATAGTTCTTTCTAAATCATCAAAATTTAGTGACAATTATTTTCTTAAATATTGCATTAAAATAACAAATTAGAGTGTCATATTTATTTTTTACTCTGACCTAAAAGCAAACTATGAAAATAATTTAAAAAATCTCATAATTTTCTAGCACTTACTATTCGAGAAAAATAAAATGTTTTGATAATAAATTACATTTAAACATTACAAATTTTTCCATCTAAATATTTCGCCGCATAATAAATATAAAACACCGTCAAGCAAAGTAAACAGAGTGTCATAAATTTGCGAGTGACTGTATAAAAAGCCAATTTCTCAATAAAAACATCGATGCGGAAACAGTACACCGCGCGCATACAGTATCTATCGTCAAATATTTTAACTTGACAATGTAAATTTTTTCTCGGGGAGCGTACGTCGTGAACGAGTGATCGAATATATATACTCGTCTCAAACAACAAACACAATTCTTGTTCGGAATCACTACCGACGCTACCGACGTCGAAAAGGCCGTTGGATGGTTGATGTGGGTTTTTTTTACGGCTTTCGCGTACCCGTCTTTCGTGCTGGTCGTTCAACGAGCGTTGAGCTTGCGTTATTCCTATTGCCACTATTCGCAGATCTTGTCGACACTATAGAACTATGGATTATCTATACAAAACTCTTATGTGATACGAACATATTCATGTACAGTATGTTGCTGTCTATTTTAGAAGTTATTTATTTTTATTAATAAGTTTCAATATAATGAGATCTGAATTTTTGTACTATGTTAACAAATATAATAATTATGTAAATGATTTTTTATTTTTATAGCATATAAATTTAGAAATTTTCTTTGGCAACAACAATACTTAAATTAATCCGTATACGAAACACAATATGCTTTTAAAAAGGTTTATATTTAGCATTTTGAAAAAATTATTTATAATGAGTTTTGTTTCTAATTATTTAAAATAGACTATTTCGTTGGTGTAAAAACCATTAAATACAGTTTCGTTAAAAACTGTCAAAATTAAGCGACAATTTTTTGACGTTCTATCAATACTCTTG
The DNA here is from genome assembly GCA_963966155.1 of Clivina fossor. NCBI lineage: Eukaryota > Metazoa > Arthropoda > Insecta > Coleoptera > Carabidae > Clivina > Clivina fossor. Next base: position 32,186,984 of record OZ014553.1, on the reverse strand, counting down.
AATTATTATTTAGAAGAAATTATTGATGAGAAGCAGAATTACAGTTTTCAGTAATTTTTACTACTTTGACTGCAAGGAAAAGCGTTTGGTACGGTGTCTGTAACATTTTCAAAAAAAAAAAAAATTGTATAGAAATCCTTCATATAGCCTGTAGATGACGAATCTGAACTTAGTTTATGTGGGTGTATGTGTGTGCGTCGTCAGCTCGCTCGCTCGCTCGCTCGGTCGTAAGTCAAAATTTTGTGGCCGCAACTCCTCCTAGACGGTTCAACCGATTTTAATGAAATTTTCAGGATAAATTTGTCTAGTACCCAAGATGGTCATGTGATTTTATTTTTTTCCAGTGATGCCAACTTTCCGAGAAAAAAATTACTAAAATTTTTAAAAATTCATATTGGCTACGTTATTTATCCGATTTTGATCAAATTTTTAGAAAAGATTTCCCTAATGCTCCCATTAATTACATAATTTTATTAATTTTCAGAGTTGCCAACTTTCCGAGAAAAAAATTACTAAAGTTTTAAAAATTTTATTATGGCCATGTTATTCAACCGATTTTACTCAAATTTTCACAAAAGATTCTCCTAGTATTCATATAATTTATGTAATTTTAACAAAATACAGTGTTGCCAACTTTCCGAGAAAAAAATTAGTAAAATTTTTAAAAATTTATTTTGACCATTTTATTTAACCGATTTTAATCAAATATTTATAAAAGTTTTTCCTAGTGCCTAAATAAATTATGCAATTTTGACAAAATACAGTGTTGCCAACTTATCGAGAAAAAAAATCACAAAATTTTTAAAAAATTCATTGTGGCTACATTATTTATTCGATTTTGATCAAATTTTCAGAAAAGTATCTCCTATTGCCCACATAAATTATAATATTATTAAAATACAGTGTTGCCAACTTTCCGAGAAATGTCAAAGTAGTCTATATATGGGTTTACCCATATACTTCTAATTTTGTTTTTTATACAATATGTCTCTCTTTTTTAGAGTTATTCATAGGTAAACGATTGTTTTTCCCCGAAATAAAAAATTGCTACTATATAATTTAGTAAGCTTTATTAAGAGAAAACAAAGCATATTATTAATACAAAAATTATAAAATATTTGCGATATACATTAATAATTTATGTATTTGAGAATTTCGTTATGAGAAGATTATAATTTTAAGTGTCGCATGTACGATGACAAAAATTAATAGGAGTAATTAATATATGTAGTAGATAATGTTTGCTAGAATACATGTCTTTAGAAATCAGATGAAAAAAGAAAATCAAAATTTTCCGCTTGCAATCAGGAATAGGCACGTATAATACGTCATGTATATCATTTTTTACGCTTAAAAATCTATTTTTTACATTAAATTTACGACTTCTTACGTAAAAAAGACGTATAATATGTAAAAAAAACAATATTTATGTTTGAATCACATTAATTTCTGCTCAAATAATAAAAAATATTATAAAATCTGGTACAATTATTGAACAAAAAAAGTAATCTTATATAATATTAATTATGTGCGTTCACATTTATGGCACAAAGCGAAATATTTTTACTATTCTTGTCTAAGAACCACATTTCTTTAATTTTTTTTTCTTTTTAGTTTTATAATTGGACCTACATACAATTTCTATTATATTTTTCCAGTTATATAATTTGACCAGTTATTAAGTTAACTCTCTCAACTTCTTAATTGAGCAATAAATAAGATGATTCAAAAACAATTGGCAATATACTTGCCTAGTTAACTTATTAATTAAGTTCATGAAATTTTATGCAACTGGCTTTAAGTATTTTATGAATATGATGTAAGTGTAGTCAATTTTAGTAAATATTAATAAAACTTAATCTGAAAATCGAAAACTAATAAAATAAGTGAATGTCATTGGATATATAAACACTCGCGCGTAATTCAGACATAGTTTATTTTCTATAAGAGTTTTATATGCGGTCTTAAAACTAGATTTCGTAATTTATGTGAGATAAAGTTGACTGTTACGCTATAAAACCAGATAGTTATTATATTGACGTGTTTTTGTTTTACGAGCACGAGCCATTTAATTGTGATTCAGTAATGAACCTAGTTTAATTTTATACTCTCTTATATTATTCACTAGATCTATATATACATCACGCCATCCACATCTGTTTGGATTAAGTAGAAATTCTCAATATAATTAGATATATAATTTTACATTTAAACACAAAGAAACAATCATTCAAATATATAGTAAGTTCAACAACTGTAGTTTTTTTCCAGGTTGTTTATTGCATAGATAATTAAAAATATATATTTTTTTTGAATTAATTGTTAATGAATTGTATTAATGAATTAATTGAATTACTAAATGTTACTAAAATCTGATTAATCATTTTTAGAACATAAGTGAATTATGGTTAAGAAACCTTAGCTAAGCCAGACTTTTGCTGAGATGAAAATAATTTGCTTGTAAAACTAAAACCGCGCATGTGCAGTATATCTCCATAAGCTTACATGTAGTTTGGAACCACTATCTCTGCCCTAAAACATAACACTGATTGCGCTAGCAAAAGAGCAGTTTCTAACTTAAAACATAACACTAATTTTGAGATAAATTGGAGTAGTGTGAATGAAGCCTTATGCAGAATAACTAATTCCATAATAAATAGCACTATATTGATTAAATTACATATAGTAGTATATTAAAAATAAAATAATTCATTATGTATATATTGATATAAGGGATTAAGCACTTTTACAGCAATCAATCAAAATAAATATTCAATTGAATCTGTATCAAAATGTGTTGATAAATCCATGTTAATATAACATATTATTAATTATTTGTTGTGTGAATTTCAATGAAATGAAATATAACTAAGCTTTAAATATATATTCAGTATCGGAATTAATATCTATATATACAAATTGAAAAATTTGTAAAATATCAACGTAATATATAATAATTAATAGTATATTTCTACATTTATATAATATGATAAAATGCATATTGATTGAATTTTAATTATCTTTTTAATAGTACTCCTATTATTTAAATTTTATGTCTGTATGTTTTTATCGTAATTGCAATAACATTTGTTTTGATTTATATATTTGATTTAAATTGTTTATTTTATTATTTTTATTTAACAAAAAAATATTATAATTAATAAATAAATATTTTGATTCCCTTCTTAGTCAATTTTATTTTTAATATTTTTCTTTATTATATAGATGCATATTTTTAATTTTAACGTAGAATTATATTTAAATAAATAAATTAATATTTTAATATATTATGGTCTGTATTAAATACTTAGATCTGAGCATATTTACCTACAAAAGAATATAGTTCGTTATTTCCAAATCATCTAGTAAAATTTACATTATTCCTCATAATTCCAACTTCTAGCAAAAATAAATATTTCAAAATTTTGAAAGGAGTTGTAATTGTATTGTCTTCATAAGTTTACTTGATAAATAAAAATAAATACTCCTAATATTTTTTTAAATAAATGGTGTGTATGTAAAATATGTTTGCTATGTAAATTAATTAGTTTTATTTAAATTAAGTTTTTTTTTCAAGTAAAATATTATTTTTCTAAGTAAGTTAATACATAATAGTAATTTTTAGAAATTTACGGCCGAATTAATTCATAATTTAATTTTTTTTAATTTAATTCATACACACCTCAGAAATATTGCTGCTTTGATTAAAAATAAGTCTTTATTATATTTTCCATATATTATTATAAAAAAAAAGAAAATATTGTAAATGAAGACTGCATGGGCCGGCAGTCTAATGTCGCATTTGGCACTGCAGAACACATTTGAATATTTCAACGAATTGATTTTAAATTTAAATTTATGGATTATTACGGGGTGTTATCATTAATGAGCATAATAACATCAGGCAGTGTTTTAATTCTGACCTATATTTGTTTAAACGTACGTACATATGCCGTATGATATTATTGGTACTTATGCCACCGCAACACGGCTGTCATCTACATATATTTTTTACTATTTTGCATATAGACATGCAAGATATAAATAGTTATAGTTCTCTGTATTTTAGAGTCAGTAACTGCAGCAGATAAGCGAGAGAAATTGCAATATACTCATATTTATTCGCTTGTTTTTTTTGTATTTTTTTTTTTTTTGAAATAGTTGTTGCATTTTCAAACATTAAAATTTTATGAGATAGTAAAATTAATTAGATGTATTCAAATGTGTTTACTTTATTTTAAATAGATTTATATTAGACACTAAATTTTTATATGCTTTTTTTATAAATCTGGTTTTATACACAAAATATAAAATAGGTAATTTATTTGAATTAGAATTTGAATTAAATGAATAAATTTTAGACGATTTTTCTGTTCAATTAGATTACATTACCAATAACAAATTAGTTAAAATTATACTATTAGATTTTTACGTGGGGTATGTGGTGTAAATAGGAGAGATCGGGTACGAAATAGATTAGTGTATGATGAGTGTGAAATTGAAAAAAATGTCAGTTAAAATGGTTCGGACATGTTGAGCGAATGTCTAATAAACGTTTAGTTAAAAAGATTTATTTGAATGATTTTGATGGTATACGTTTGCGTGAACGTCTGATGAGTAGTTGGAATGGTATGATTGAGAGTGTTTTGCGTGAGCGAAAGTTTCCAAGTAGTAGGAATAAGAGAGCATGTATGAGAGGAATTATGAATGTGGATGAAGCGAAAGTTGCTTGTTTGGATAGGAATGTTTGGAGGCGACTGTTTTCGGGATGATGAAAAGAGTTTGTGCCACACACTTTTGGGTACATGGCGTGATTGTGTATGTATGTATGTATGTATACTATTAGTTCAAATAAAGTTAAGATTAGATAAATAACCGAAAACTTTAGATAAAACAAAAATAATTATTTAAATTATTATTATATTTTTTTAATATACCACTTTTTAAAACGGACTTAAAAGTATAAAATAATTTTTCACTCAGGATTCCTCAAAAATAACAAACAAATTCCTTCTCCAACTATACGATAAATATATTCTAATCACATTAGAGTAATAATACTGCAAAGAAAAGTATATAATTTCAAGGAACAATAAGAATTGAGTTACTTTACCTTTGAGTTCTGAACGTCGACTCAAAACATTTCTCATACAATATGCATTTGAATGTCAATAAATATAATATAATCTCTTAGAAAAGCTTAGAAATTAATTAACTTGGCATTTATTGTATAACGGAATCGATAGCAGAAACAAAAGACCTCCCACTTCATTCCCCCATTTACAAGTCAACACAGCAAGCAACAACATTACGATGATAATAAGAAAGTTACTGAGAAACGTAAAATAATAGTTGTTAACTTCGCAATATAGCTGTTAATTTTCAATTGTTTCCTTTTCAGAGTTATAATATGTGTTCAACTTACATTCATATTTGCTAAAGAACTATTTCAGTTGTGCTTCATGAATTTATGAAGATTATTTGTTTTCAACTATATATATATATATATATATATATATATATATATATATATATATATATATATATATTATAAGAACAAAGATTTTGTTATAAACTAAATTTGCTAAATCAATATTTAAATATTAATTGTTTTAGTCGAAATATGTCTTTTTGCCATTATTAATAATTATCAATATTAATGTCAAAAGATAAACTTTTGTTCTTTGGTCCTGAATCTGCGTTATGATTAATTATAATGTTATTAAATTTCCTATCAGGTTTGTTATTGTTTTTAACAATGACGAGTTTCGACTTTTCAGTCATCTTCAGATTCAAGTTCAAGTGAACTACAACACGGACCAAGATCAGAATAATCTGAAGATGACTGAAAAGTCGAAACGCGTCATTGTTAAAAACAATAATAAACCTGATAGGGAATTTAATAACATTATAATTAATTAATAATTATCATGTAACACAGTAAAAAAATAATTCAGAACTCATTATATTCAAATGAAAAGTCTTTAGGATTATGTTCTGTATACATTTTAATTAAGAATCGACGTTTTAATATATCGTACGTATATCGTCATCAGGAAAAATGTAAACACAATAAGTGACTAGATTATAAAAGAGCAACAATGTTAACATTAACAGTAAGTTGATAAGAGAAGAAATAGAAATTTATAAACAGTAAACACTTTTTTGCACCTTACCTTATTAAATAAATTACTCGTAACAACTGCTTTATTTATAAAATGACAACAAAAAAACTACTGGAATATTATTTTAAAATATATAATATTTGATGTTACAAGAAAAAAAATTACCTATTTTAAACAGCTTGTTAAAATATCAACTATGAAAGTTTTAAATATCTAATAATTTTAGTTTCATACAGGCTTCTATGTAGTTTTTTGCAATAAAAAGATTTGTCGTTAATATTAGCTATTGTTTTTTTGTATTGACAATTTGTGTTAATAAAATATTTATAACTTATACGCAACGTGTAAAAAATAAAAAAAAATGTTAGTAATATTTCATATTACTAAATTTGATATTATAAGCTTCGTATAGATGCAAACAAATGAAGCAGATATTTTGAAAGTGTCGAAATGTCGCTATAAAAATATTTTACAGCACAGTAAATATATATCTATAGTAAATTGACTCTACGCGTGCATTTATAGAAACAAATTTGAATATATATTTCACATAGTTCCGGTAAAATGTTTGTGTGAACATTTTATATTTATATAGCTTAACCATTGTTCTCTTCAATACCAATAAATAAATAAATTGAAACAATTCAATTGTTTTTAATATACGAGCATTTAAAAATTCCGGTTCGCGAAATTAAATCAATAAAAAGTTTCACCCAAGAGTAACATAAAATTCAAAAACCAATATATTTCCAAACCCCTTTCCGAAAATTTGGAAAAAAAATGTCAAGATAAATCCCTGTTGCAAATAAATAAAAGACAAACCTGTTTTTGAAATTAATTAGTTTTTCAGCTTTCATGTAAATCTCTTTTCACTTGACCTATTTTGTTTCATCATCATCATTTTCGGTACGCTAGCCTAGGAAAGCGTTGACCACAAGTACAAACTACTTGTTCCGTGATCATTCATTTAGATATCATTCGAAATTGCAAGTGTGCGTTCACATAGAACAGCGACGTGTTCCCACCAGTAATCTAAACTACTGATATTTTAAGACAAGCAGTTGATCGAACTACTGTGTCCGATTCTACTTAATTAATGTATAACCTTGTGGTATTTTTTATTTTATGACAAAAAAAAAACGCCGGTTATCGAATTCGAACCATCAAAACTAGTATTATATTTGATAGTACCTACCTAGCGCCTAAACATGGTCGTCTACCGCGATGCTTGATAAGAAATTCAAAATATATTATTTTCAAATTATTATTGTCGACACGATTGCAACGAGGATAGATCGACCACGGCATATCAGCCTAGAGAATTCTATAAATTCAATAAATACCGAGCGGAATGCCAGAAGATTACTAAAACAATAACTTTTTTATTATCATAATTAAACGAGTTAGATTATTACAACAGCTGACAAATTGTTTTTAAGTATCATATTGTAACACATTGTTTTGTTATATTTCGTCTTTTTCTGTTACATTTACGTAATTCGTATAATCAATATACGTATGTCGGCTTGTAAATCATATATGTTGCAATTTTACTATCCATACGTTACTTTTTAATATTTTTTCAAAAAAATTATATGCATTATAATTTCTAAATAAATAATGATTACATGTAATAATTAAAGTAAAATAACATATATAAAATTTGAATATTACTTATACCTAGCTTGTAAAACTAATGAAAACAATTAAAAAACAAAAACTTAAGCCGAAACTTCAGTTTAAATTTAAATCTGAATCTTAGAAGTAAAAGTTTAATATATAATCATTTTCCAAAGACACAATAACTTTGATGAAAGTATCTTTATTTGGCAGCCGATATTTCAATCAATTGATAAAAAAATAATATTGAAAATTAGTAGGAAGGCATCTTTTGTTTAATTCCTTTTCAGTTTTTTAAGGGCATTAATCCGATTTCAAACAACTTTTATAATTTGGCAGAAGTTTTGAAAAGCCTGGAAGATATCGAAACGACTCCACCGCACCGTGGAATAGAAATGAACGGGCACAGTGGACTCAATTTTTCCGGAAAGTCAAACTCGTCTTTATTAAAAAGAGTTTATTAAATTTTGCTTCAGTAATTAAATGTGCTAGATCGATTTTCAGCCTTTGCGAAAATATTATAATTCTTTAATTTGATACGATTTTAATAACGCCAAATTATTAATGTTTTATTTTCGCACAAAATACAAACATTTCAATTGCAAATTTACTTAGTTTATTTTTTAATTGTTAGGTTTCGAGTTGTAATTAAATTAAATTAATTAACTTAAAATAAAGTTTTTTCTTTAGACCTGAACCAGTAAAATTTTAATCGAAATTAATTTTGGTTTCCAACCGTGGTTTAAATACATGTTTATTAAAGATGAAATTGTATAGTAATGAACTGATACATGTTTATACTAAATATGAATAGCTAAGTATATATACATATAAAACAATATAATATAGTGTTTGGTTAGTAAATGTTGTAACAGTTGTAAATGTGTTAATATATTGCCCACTCATCAAATATAGAGTTAAAACCGGAATTCGTATGTGCGTGGATATATTGTTGAACTTCGCTTAATTGTCGAGTCAACTGTTAGTACTAATCACTTGTTCAATATGTCGTTCAAACATAGCATTGCTTACTAATTATAGCAGCAGATGTCGGCCATCCTCACGCAACAATCAACGATTATTTTCCGTTATGAAAATGTTTCATTTCACAGATGTGCCCACGCGTATGGAGCTTTTACCGTTTTTACTTTTTGAATGTTTCCAAATTTAAGCGCTTTTATTTTTGGCTCTGATATGGTGACACACGTTTTATAAAACTGGACACATAAAATTAATCATTAACCTTTTATAAATATAAAGTGAAATAAAAGAGTATGATTTTGAAAATATATGACGACTATTCTGTTATTCATAATTTTTTAACACATATTGGCCTTAGCCGCTAAAACTATTAGCCAGAAACATTGTTTGTAATCACTATTAAAGTATATTTTAGACGATACAAAAACATCACAAATATCCAGTTCTGTGTTATTTTCGAGTGTGTTAATGAAAAATTGTTAAATTAACAAAAAATTTGTTGTTAATATATTAAAATAACAAACATTACAATATGTTGAAATCGCTGTTTTTAAAATATATTTTTTGACATATTAATTTAATTTATCATATTTGTATTTAATAATGTTGTAATTTGTTAAATTAACAAAAATTTTAATTTAACACAATTATTTTTACTGTATATGCGATTTTTACGATTTTTAACAATAATTAAAAAGAAAGAATTATATCTTAATTATATAGTTTGAAACTCACTGGTTACAATATTATAGTAAAAATGAGAGTTAAAGCTGTGATTTTGCACAAACTTGCATATTAGCTGATATGACTATCGAATATTGTAAATTTACAACTTTTATTATCAACACAAACAGTTAAAGATACATAATAGGAGTATTATTTAATTTTCATTTTTCACTTTTTTTATGTATGCTAATAAAAAATAATCAGTTACGATATAGATGAATAAATTTCATAAAATAAATATCAGTTTTTTTGTAAATTAAAAAAAAATTATTCATTATAACAATTATTAAAACTAAATTATTCTGTAATATTCTCAGCTCTACTATAAAACTGAAGAATCGAAATATGCAATTAAATTAAAGTTGTGCGATTCGCATGTAGCAAACTTTAACACGACAACGAAAAAAATAAATTAATTTAGTTTGTAGTGAAATGCGTCGTCGACGTATGAACAACAAAACTCTCGCACTCAGTAATGGAACTTTAATTTTAGGTGTTAAAATCCCAACTACAAAGTTGAACGACGCATACACCAACACTCACACACGTGCTGTGAACTTTACACACTGAAAATGTTTTACTCTTTCACATACACACACTCACACACATCTACAGTTTTAGTTTGCGCGTGAGTTTGAAGATGCGGTTGTTATAATTACGATGACACATCAAAGTACAAAATTCTCTACTGCTTGCCGTACTTATACGCTACCTTACTTTCTATCCTAACTTTAAAAGCAATGCATCGCAAAAATATTCATTATACCACTATTATATTGTACACTATATACATACGAAATTAAGTTGCTTTCAATTAATACTTTAAATAGTATGAAAATTATCATAAATATTTCGTTCTATGTTTATTAATTTTACACCCTTTTAGGTATATGGTTGGATTGTGTTTGTTTCTTATTATATAATAGCATTTTTATCTATTAACACCCGTTTTCGAAACATTAACTTTCTTGTTATATATATATTTTTCTGTTTACAGCAATATATATTTTAAAATAAAAAATTTATAAACAATACAGAATGTGGTCTGAAGAAGCTAGAAAATTCTATACAATTTTTTATCTATTGTTTGTAAAAATAAAATATATCAAATGTATTTAGTAAATCCTTTTCTATTTTATAAAATCCGTCTGTCAATTGTATTTTCTGGTCAACAATAATCAGAGTTTTATCGATAAGAGTATTAATTCAAAAAAATAAAAAACTTTCCTGTTTGTCTTGTAAAAATATAAACATTTTTAACTAAAAACTATTTCCACTCAATCACTGTCAAAAAATTTACGTCAGTCTAAAACCGAAAGTAAAAACTGCTATTGGCTATTGGATTATCTCAATAAACAAACACAAATAAAAACATATAGCAATTGATGAAAAAAGTATTTTGTTATTTCAATTCTACGTGAAAATCAATTTTCGGATTACATGATTGCGTTCAAATCTAAACTAACTCACTGAAAGTCACGGTAAAAACAAGAAAATTGAAAATGCAATTTTCAGTTATCCGGATTTATTATTCCTTTCTCTGTCTCTCTCTCTCTCTCTCTTTCTCTTTGTTTTTATTATATTGTACAAAATCGTGTTTGAATAATTGAAACATGAAAAAAGTTAACAATATGTTTATTTCAGTAAGTGCAACAAAGTAATTCTTATATTTATCTAACAGACTAGTTTCAAAATAAATAATGTACCGGGTGTCCCATTATATTTTCCGGTATTTTAAGAGCTTATAACTTTTAAACGAATAAAGACAGATACATGCGGTTTTTACCGAAATACTGCACAATAATACAAGTTTTGTTTAGACTCATAAAAGTTTTCAATCTCATTTCTGGTTAGCCAAAAAACAAAATAGCGTTTTCTAAAAAAACATTTTGTTTGCTTTTTTAAATGTAACACCCTGTATATTTTCTGATGAGACAAAAGCCACTTTTTTCAGCTATCTGCCAGTATAAAGTTTTTTAAAATCAATGCAGAATTAACTGATTGATTAATGTTTAAGCATACACCTACAAAATCATCTCTGGAAATGTTTTGATGTGAATATCATAATTCTCATTTCTGAGTTTTTTCACTAGATTTTTTGCATAAAAATGATATTTTCCGATAACGAAAAGGCAAATGTTGTCCTTTATTTAGCTGAAACTAAAAAATTATTGAATTGTTGACTGCTGTTTTTGCAGGCATACGCTTAAACATTAATTAATCATATGAAAGTTGAACGACCTCTCGAATTGATTTTAGTATATAAGATGACAGGAAAAAGGTCAAATAAAAATGCTCTAGTTTGTTAGCATGCGACTAGTTTCGGTATATTCAGCATACCTTCCTCAAGCAAATCTACAATATTATGACAAAGTAACTTATTAGTAATTAACCAACAACAGAATAAGTACAAAAATATTTTTTACAATAAAAAGTTACTTACGCTAATATGTTTGAACAAAAATTAAACATTTATATGGTTTCAATCGCAGCTCGGTACAATATATAAAATTATTAAATTAAAATTATTCAATTTGTCACAGTGTAAAATAATAATACAATCACAAGTCAGGAATAAAATATAAATAAATTAAAAGTAAAATAAATATAAATACAAAAATGTCAAGAATTTAAAAACAAAATTGATGTGTACACAACCGTTGTATATAACAGACTGAAACATAATTGAAAACAAACTGGATGTTTCAGGTTTTTTGATTTTTTATAAATTCTAAGATGTTACCATATGACGCGCTTAAATTCTCCACGTCCTGTTGTATGTTAATATTATTTTTATTAATTTTTATATAAACCATCTCTTTTGTTAACCTTTTGTTTAGTACGTTTTCTTTATCAAGAATTTTGATATTATCAAAATCGAATTGATGAATGAAATCGATGCAATGTCTCGCTATTGGTTTGTCTGCGTTCTTTTTAACATCATTCTTATGTTGCTGGATGCGTTTTTTAATATATTGCATAGTCTGGCCGGTATATGTAGCTTGGCAATTTTTGCACTGCAGTTCATATATTAAATGGCTTTGTGAAAGTATAGGTGTCGGATGTTTGGTTGTTGATAATATACCCTCAACTGTCTTGTTGTATTTAAAACAGATTTGTGTGTTGTCACGGGTTAATATTTTCCGTAATGGTTCTGATAACCCTTTTACATATGTTAAAGAACAGTAATTAACATTTTCATTTTTGTTAATCTTGTTACTGTTACTTAATCTGTTGTTGTTCATAATAAAATTTACAAGCAGTTTCGGGTAATTATTTTTCATTAATATATCACAAATTTTTTCTTTCACTTCACTGTGGTAAACCGGACTGCTTAATTTTAGTGCACGATCTTTTAAATTATACGCAGTATTCATTTTCTGTTGTTTTAAATGTTGTGACCTAAAATTGAGACATCTGTCAGAGGTTGCAGGTTTTTTGTACCATTTACTCAAAATTCCATTCTCCGATCTTTCTAAGGTTACATCTAAATAAGAGAGACCTTTATTCTGTTCAACTTCCATTGTAAATTGGATAGATTGATTGTAGTTATTGAAAATGTTAAGCGTGTCATTGGTGAACATCTTAGGGACAATCAATATGAGGTCGTCAACGTATTTTCTAATAAATTTAACGTTGTACGGTAAATTAGGAATGCATCCGTCTAATATATGGTTTAAAACTAAATTGGCCAGCGATGAACTTACAGGATTGCCCATGCTTACGCCAAAGATTTGTTTGTAAAAAACTCCATTATATGTAAAATAACTATTGTTGAAAATAAAGTTCAGAATTAATAAAAATTTATCCTGGGTCATATTTGTATAATTCTTAAAAGTGTTCCATTTAGCAATAACAATGTCAGTAACAAATTCACGAGGAATGTTTGTGAACAAAGACACTACGTCTAATGATATTAAAATGTCATGTTCCTCTAAAGGAGGTATATTCTGTATTTGTTCAACTAATTCCATGGAGTTTTTTACGTCATATGTACTTAGATTATTTACATTATTAATCACATTAATAAACCACTTAGATATATTATATGTGGGAGCATTGATACATGAAACAACTGGTCTTAAAGGATTATCATTTTTATGATCTTTAACTAGTCCGTATATTTTAGGACAAGTGCTATTGTAAGTTTTTAATCTTTTTGCAGTTCCATTGTCAATAATCCCATCATCATGCAACATTTTGACTAAGGCATTTGATTTGGTTTGAATGCATTCTGTCGGATCTTTATTGATTTTTACATAATAATTTTCATTACTTAATAGTTCTAACATTTTGTTATTATAATCATGTTTTAACCAGCCAGACTATGCAATATATTAAAAAACGCATCCAGCAACATAAGAATGATGTTAAAAAGAACGCAGACAAACCAATAGCGAGACATTGCATCGATTTCATTCATCAATTCGATTTTGATAATATCAAAATTCTTGATAAAGAAAACGTACTAAACAAAAGGTTAACAAAAGAGATGGTTTATATAAAAATTAATAAAAATAATATTAACATACAACAGGACGTGGAGAATTTAAGCGCGTCATATGGTAACATCTTAGAATTTATAAAAAATCAAAAAACCTGAAACATCCAGTTTGTTTTCAATTATGTTTCAGTCTGTTATATACAACGGTTGTGTACACATCAATTTTGTTTTTAAATTCTTGACATTTTTGTATTTATATTTATTTTACTTTTAATTTATTTATATTTTATTCCTGACTTGTGATTGTATTATTATTTTACACTGTGACAAATTGAATAATTTTAATTTAATAATTTTATATATTGTACCGAGCTGCGATTGAAACCATATAAATGTTTAATTTTTGTTCAAACATATTAGCGTAAGTAACTTTTTATTGTAAAAAATATTTTTGTACTTATTCTGTTGTTGGTTAATTACTAATAAGTTACTTTGTCATAATATTGTAGATTTGCTTGAGGAAGGTATGCTGAATATACCGAAACTAGTCGCATGCTAACAAACTAGAGCATTTTTATTTGACCTTTTTCCTGTCATCTTATATACTAAAATTAATTAATCAGTTAATTCTGCATCAATTTTCATAAACCGTATACCGGCAGATAGCTGAAAGAAGTGACTTTTGTCTCATCAGAAAATATACAGGATGTTACATTTAAAAAAAGCAAACACTTTTAAGAGTCCAAACAAAACTTGTGTCATATTGAAATGTTCCAGTGAAAACCGCATGTATCTGTCTTTATTCGTTTAAAAGTTATAAGCTCTTGAAATACCGGAAATATACTGGGACACCCGGTATTTAATTAAAAATATACAGTGTTACCAATGAAATTCATATTATATGGAATTTTTTTTGAAAAATCTAGTTAAGCCACTCATTTGTGCTTGTGAATGTACTAAAGTGGCCATAGTCAAATGTTGTCACATGACTATCGGTATACGGAAAAATATTATTTAAGAGAAAAAAATTCTGAAAATCAAATTTCTCTTCAAAATATGAACCAACGTTATTAGAAAAAGTTGTATATAATGCGATTTTGAACTGATATGCATAATTTTTGAAAATAAAATTTTAATGCAGGACATTCAGTATATGAATAAAAAAAAAACTGCTGTGTAAATTTATGGATGAAAAAAATTGTATAATAACAACTACTATAATCATGGTAACTGAAAACAAAACTGTGTTAACACTTATTTACAGAATTATATATACATACATATCTTAAATATATAAAAAAAATTTATAAATTATTTAGCTCTATCGAAAAAAATTCGAATAAAATTTTTTTTTAACTTTTTGATTATTTGTTTGAAATTGGTAACATCTTTCAGGGTTTCATCTTTTTAAAACTACTTATCAACGTAAAATATTAAATTATCTAGCTGCATCAACATTTTTCATTTTATAAAATAAAACATCTTTCAGAAAATTTCACTAAGAAAATCTTAGTTAGAAATCTGACAGAAATTTGCAGTTATTCACACTAAACAGAAATCTATTGTCTATCTTTATTCCTTCTCCTATTTATTGGTCAGTGAGCAAGCGAGACCGAATTGTGGATAACGGCCTCGTCGATAAATAAGAAATGCGAGCCGAACTTACCGGCTCGGGCTCGGCTCCGGCTTCCAACCGGAAAGGTCGAGCAGTAAACAACTTCCCGTCATGGTTAGGAAGATGAGAAGGGTGCGCACGGACCCAGTTTCCCTTCGACTGATAGAGCGATGAGCAGACCAGGTGCTTCGAATCATAGTCAACCCCCTCCCGGTTGTTATGAGGTGTAAAAATCTAAAAATACCCGTCTTATGTTGTCGTTCAATGGAAATTGGATTACTTCATTTTGACTAGAGATTTTTATGCGAGGGTCTCGTTATTTAATACTTAAGTTTTATTACTTACCTGAAAAGTGGAAAGGTAGAAAAAAAAAACAGGGATAACATTGTAATTTGTTGCAAATTAACATACCTATAAAATTAAATTACTTACAATTTAGGTTTTGCAAGGATTTTGATGTGGAATATAACCAGTTTTATTTTTGTTATACTGACCAATTGAATTAAGTATTATTTATTCTAACGGTCAATTTCATAATAAACACTTTAACTAAAGTCAACTCTCTTGACAATAAAGCATCGTTTTGTTGAAAGAAATAATAACAATGCCTGTATTTTCATCTCACTTTTAAAAATAATATTTGATAAAAGTGCTTTTGATGTTCATTTAAAATTAATTACTAAGCAACTTAAAATAGTTTATTTAAATATGATAATGTCAAATATAATTAAAAATATCAAAAATTAGAAAATTATTCATATATGATAAAAGATTTAAGAAAAATTATACGAGTATTTTAAAATATATGATAAAAGCACTTTTTGTTAACTGAAGTACTAATTATGTCATTAAAAGTTTAAAGACTCTTATTTATTTGTTGATTTGAAGTCTACTTTGGTTAAAGTGTTTATAATAAAATCGACTCTAAACGTGCTAAATTATAATGAATGAGTGGAAAGAATGAGTGTGAAAAAAAGTATGAAAATATTATATGTTTTTTGCATATTTAAATTTTACATCAAATTGTAACAATTGCAAATACAAAATTTAATGGTAGATACTTTTTCTTGTTCGAAATAGACTTTCATATCTTTAGAATCTAGATATTCTAAAAGAAATTACTGTGAATAATTTTTAGACATTTTAAATTTTTTAAAGATACTTTTGACACTTTGAAATTTATTATGACTAGATTATTTATTTGTTTTTAACCATATTTTCACAAAAGATTCTTCTAGTACATAAATTGTATAATTTTACTAATTTTACACATTGTTGCCAAATTTTCGAGATAAAAACCTACTAAAATTTTAAAAATTTTATTCTGGCTTTACTATTTATCCGAGATTAATAAAAAATTATAAAATTAGATAATTCTATTTTTGAACAGTGTTACCGACTTATTGAAAAAAAATTTTTTTATTTCTTAGCATTTATGTGATAATGTCAAATTGGTCTATGTATGGGTTTATCAATATACTTGTATGATAATATGTTTATCATAAATAGAATAAATAGTGATTTAATACTTTTTATAAAAGGTTAATTAATAACAACAAATAAATAAATCAATAGGAAATTATTTAAATATTAAAACAATTGGTTAGTTTTACAAATTTTTATATTACTTAATGAGTTTTTTTTTATTATTTTCTATTGTATAAATATACGAATATATTTCATAAATGGTGCACATTGTTTAGGCAAATTCATTACAATACTGTAATTAAATTTGTTATTAATTCTTTGACATCAAAACTCCAATAAATATAAATCTAATCAACTTCACTGTCATAAAATATCTATGTATTTATTTTCGATAAGAAATAACCAAGATTAGCGCAAATTGCATCAACCCTTATTAGAAGAACAGCCACAGCCAGTATAAGAACAAGAAAGCAATGTCGACCAAACAGCCGAAGTTGTAACACGAAATCAGTGCACGAACGCATCGTGGTGCGACCGCAACTTTAATCATTGTCCAATTACACCTCTAACGAACCACTAGGCACCACTTGACGTCATTGCCATCGGCTGCCACACCGTACACTTTACGTCCGCTGCTAAATGAACCGTATATAGTCGAAGTGTTGTTACTCGTACCAATTGGATGCGTTTTTCTTATTGCATTGTCTTTTTTAAGCAGGGATTATTACAGAAATGTGAAGACGATTTTGAAGCAAGAAAACACAATCAAGATTAAATTTAATGAAATACGATAAACATGGACTATCTGAAATTTAATGAAGAGGGGAATATATATATATATATATATATATATATATATATATATAATTGTAAAAGATTGGTATTTCAAATAAGTACGGCACGACGAAAATGGTAAAATTTACGATAAAATTGGTATTTTAAACGACAAGTATAGCATCACCAAAAATGGTATTTTAAATGACAAAAATAAGAAATCTTAAAAATTATAGTTGCAAAATTTTTAAAATATAACATGTAGCTTTTAATTTTTTTTAAATATATGTCAAAACTATATAATTCGTCATATTTATTTTACTAACTACTGATAAGATATCATTTGAAAAGAATTTTAGATTAAATTTAGATATTGGTAGTAGAAAAAAAAGGTAGAAAATAAGTTAGTAATCGGAAATACTATACAAATACTAGTATACAGGAAGTACAAATGCTATATTTACAATAGCATTCATGTTTCATAATTATTACAGTTTAGTCATATAACAAAGAAAAATTGCCACTTCTTACAAACAATTGAATTGGTGCCAGCATCCTAAGAATACTTTTGTATGGTTATTATTTATTTTAAGAAAACTATAATTCTGCAGAAATTATTAATAACCAGATATATATGTGAAATGAAGTCATAAACCTATCAACTGCTATTTATAAAACCACATTTTTGGACATTGTACAAGGGTTGCCTTTTTTATGATTCGATATTGTAATAAGAAGTTTTCATCAAACTACAAGTTTAAATATTTCCTACTAATATATAATATTTTCTACAAATATTAATTTAAAAAAAAATCTATATTATTTTATCTTCTGATGATGGTATAATAACCGAAACTGTACAACAAAGATTTATTCCTAATTTTGTGAAACAATCTTATTTTATTTTTAAATTTAATTATACTGACACAATTTTATATGTATCATTTTTTTGTTTTTAGAACGATAAGAAATGCAAAAAATTGCCGGAAGTTAAAGGTCTCAATATTAATAAAAACAAGATTAGAAGTATATGGGTAAACCCATATAGAGACTACTTTGACGTTTCTCGGAAACTTGGCAACACTGTATTTTAATAATATTATAATTTATGTGGGCACTAGCGAGAAACTTTGAGCGAAAATTTGATCAAAATCGAATAAATGATGTAGCTACAATAAAGTTTAGTAATTTTTTTCTCGGAAAGTTGGCAACACTGTATTTTGTTAAAATTACATAAATTATATGAATACTAGGAGAATCTTTTGTGAAAATTTGAGTAAAATCGGTTAAATAACATAGCCATAATAAATTTTTTAAAATTTTAGTAATTTTTTTCTCGGAAAGTTGGCATTACTGGATATTAATAAAATTATATAATTAATGGGAGCACTAGAGAAATGTTTTCTGAAAATTTGAACAAAATCGGATAAATAACGTAGCCAATATGAATTTTTAAAAACTTTAGTAATTTTTTTCTCGGAAAGTTGGCATTACTGGAAAAAAATAAAACCACATGACCATCTTGGGTACTAGACAAATTTATCCTGAAAATTTCATTAAAATCGGTTGAACCGTCTAGGAGGAGTTGCGGCCACAAAATTTTGACTTACGACCGAGCGAGCGAGCGAGCGAGCGAGCGAGTGAGCGAGTGAGCGAGCGAGCTGACGACGCACACACATACACCCACATAAACTAAGTTCAGATTCGTCATCTACAGGCTATATGAAGGATTTCTATACAATTTTTTTTTTTTTTTGAAAATGTTACAGACACCGTACCGAACGCTTTACTACTTTTCCTTGCAGTCAAAGTAGTAAAAAGTAATTTTAAAAACAAATATTTTATTTGTTAATTACAAATATATCGAATTACAAGTTAAATCGAACCAAGGAGAGATTATTAGTAAACAGCACAGGTATTAAAGAAATTATGATTGATTTAATTTACACTTATCTTTCCCAGTAACGTGAAATTTCTGTTTTGAAAACAAACGTAACCTTGAGCGTATAAAAATACATCTTACCTTCCAGATTGTTAAGTATTTCAAAATAAAATAATACTACAGAAAGTTCTACGAAAAGTTGATAAATCTAATCAGCTGCATCATTTTAAAATGTTTGTAGTTATTGAAATAAATAAAAATTACGTTGAACAGAGAAAAGTCTGCAGTTTTTAACGAAATATTTGTATAATTTACAATGTGGTACTACTGATCTAAGAAAATTAATTTTATAGTATAAATTTGTTGGCAAGAAGATCCAATTAAGAAGTAGTTATACAGTTAACATCTCATATTTATTATTAAAAATTACAAATCGAACGTTTCAGTTTTTTAATGGACTATCTTCAGTGTAATATAAACAAATATTATAACTATATTTAAAATAATAACAATGAAAAACTTTCTACAACATCGTTAATTTTTGAAGATTATGTTTTGTTATTGTAAATAATCTAATACGAGTAGGTCAGAAATGTATTAAAAACTAGAAAATATTATAAGCAATACAGTAGAAATAATAAAATACAAACCTTGTTAAAGACGGAGACATATTGAACTATAAGAATGTTTCCGTAACAAGGTTTATAATTATATATATATATATATATATATATATATATATATATATATATATATATATATAAAGATTATTATTTATTTCTATATATATATATATATATATATATATATATATTACATATAGAAATAAATAACAATCTTTTTATAACATTTTGCATAATCAATTTTTTAGTTCGAAATTATATTATATTGCAATTCTAATTTCATCTCATAAGATCCACAGCGTTATGAGATATTCTGTTTTTTTTTTTTTTTTTGTCAAAAGAATCTACATGAAATTTGGAGAAATTCAAATCCTACTGTACCTAGAGACTAGAGAGAGAGAAATCACATGTTGCATTTTCATGGTTAAAAATATCCACACATACTTGCACGTTTATGCGTTTTAACGCTTACTTTAGTCTCTAGTAGATAGAAATGGAATTGGACTGTACTGCAATGTGCAGTATGTGACATTGGACAAACATCTTGAAGAAAACGAGGTTTGCACAACGAAATTTTATGCATAGCCTTGTTTACGCATGGTAAATATGCAAGGATACGCTGTCAGTTAGCTCGAGTCACAGGAATTTCTCTCAACTAATAATATCGAGTTAAAACTATTATTGGAAATTTAGCAAATAGAACTTATTACAGGAAAAAAATAGTATTTGTATTCAGAACTGATCATATTAAAATAAAAGGTTTTAGGATTTGGTTTTCTACAAATTTTAATTAAAAATCTACTTTTCGATAAAAAAAAATCAGGAAAAAATTATACAAACGACATGCAATAAATAAGCAGAATATTGAAACAGCTTACTAGGTAACAAAAACGTCGATTTATAATTAAAATTTATACAAAAATAAATCCTAAAGCATTTTCATTTAGTATATAAACATTTAGATATTTTTCGTTAATATTCTTTTTTTTTTTTTGTTTTAAATATAGTTTTTAATATACCACGTTTTTAAAACGGTCTAAAACGTATACAATAATTTCTCCTAGCCCCATACAGATTTATAACTTCACAGAGATTCCTGATCCCACACAGATTGTCCTAAAAATTTATGATTGTGAATTTTTAATAGCTGTGATAATTTTTGTAAAATTTAAAACAAAAAACGTGGGGCACAACGACAGCTACTCCCTAAACTCCTTACTAATATTTATTGCATGCTGCCCACATTTTTCGTTTTAAATCTTACAAGTATTGGCATAACTATTAAAAATTCACAATCATACATTTTCAAGATAATCTTTTTGGGGCAGGAATCTGTATGGGGTTATAAATCTGTATGAGGCTAGGAGACATTATTTTATACTTTTTAGTCCGTTTTAAAAACGTGGCATATTAATTTTTTTATTTAAATAATTATTTTCTGTTTTTTAGTCTTGTTCTTTATTTTCCGTAGTTTCGGTATTTTGAAAAAAAAATACAGTACGGAATTCGTGAATATGACATAATTAATTAATTAATTACTACTACAGTACTACTACAGTAAACTTTTCAATTTCGATTACGATTAAAAAACTGTCATAGAATCATGTCACTGATACTATAAAATTATACTATCAGTTTAATTTTATTTATTACATACTTCAAGAAGTCTTGACAATGTTATGATTACATAACAAATTACAAATGCACATATTTACTTCTATCGATTACCACTCTCTTTTGTATTGTAATTTTTTTTTGTCCTGTAGTTACAGCGCTGTAAATAATTTTTATTGTATACTCGCATATACCTAAAGCAAATTCAAATAAAATAATAAAAATACAGTAACAACATAAATATTTTGAAAAAAACGATATGATATAGCATTCCGGTTTAAATTCTTTCAAAATGTTTACATCATTCACAAACAAAACTGTGTGCGCTATTCTGCGTATGATATTCGAAACGTTTACGCCATCTCCCCCTACAGCCGGGCCTGATTCGACGTACGCACGTGCTACTCGGTAGCTATGTTTTGCTCCGAGTTTTTTTTTTTTTTGGTTGCTGCCCCATTCTCCGGCTTTTTGTGCAGCTCGTTTTTGAGCACGCGATCCTTTTGAACACAGACGTTTTACCCCATTCAACCGGGGAGAAAAAGAGATGTCGCGACAGTTCTTCTCAAAATGTTATTCTTTTTTTTTCTGTCTGTACTTTGCTAGTTGTTTCGTCGTGACATATTTTTTGCGTTCGCAAAACGCGCCCGGGTTTAATGTTTAGCAGGATATGACCTGGTTTAGAATTTTTATTATAATAGGAAATATTTAAAGAGATAAATGATAATAAGAAAAACGTTCAAGATTTTTTCAAACGTTACGTTGAAAAATTATCTGTTGTAATTTTTATGTTGAATGATGATAATATTACTGAAGAGTAATTAATTTCGGAATTGCAATCTTTTTTGGGACATCCTAGATTTATGAAAGTTTACGGTGATAATATTTTTTGAGTTTGTAGTGTGATTAATTTTTATTTGGTTAACGCTTTGACATTATACACTAGTGTCTTTATAATTATAACTATATTTTTACAAAACAAAAACTTAAAATATTTTTAAAGTGCTCTTTCCTTAAAAAATTATATTTAATATTTGTACTTATAATTTTTATCAAATGTTTATGAGAAATTTATTTAAAATGCCCAAACTATCTGAATTGACTTACACCTTACATGATAATTTTTATTGGAGCCAAAAGAGGTTACAGTCAGCTTCCTTGGCGACAGTTTATGTTGGAAAGTAGCAAGATCTATTGAGTAAAAATAATACTGGCGCCCGTCTTATTGACGTGCGGCTAAATCAGGTATACCTGTCAGCGGAATATTAATGTTTCACGGAGACAGTTATCATCGTAATGATGTGTTCGTGTGACTGAACTGATTTATTAAAAATAAATTTGAATAGAATGCAGACAAGATATGAGGTTCTTTTACGGCTTTCAGAACATTTAGATTAAGTCATAATAAAAATATTCAAAAAATATTATTTGATAAATTTGATTTTTATAAAAATTACCATACTAACGCCCAATTCAGTAACGCAATTTAAAATTTAACTCAAATTAATTTTATTAACTTGAAAATAAATATGAAGATTTATCCTATAAACATTAAATTAAATAAGTTAAAAACAGAGTTAAGTAACTAGTCTACAAATATAGTTTAAAATTTTAACTTATTTAACTTGAAACTTCGTTTATAGAACATGAAAAAAAATGTTAAGTCTTGGAATAAGATGTATTTTTATTTATTTATTATTTATATTTATTCATGTATTTTATATGTAACTTTTATAAAATTTTATTATTTATTTGATAGATAATTTTGAATGTTTGCGTGATGTGTATAAAAAGCCGGAAACTAGATTCGATTAGTACACGATAGAGTTGACAAAATTTTTAATTTTCTCAATTTTAACTCAATATTTATTCATTCTTATTATTTCTTAATATCTTGGCCGACAGGTATTATTTACTTACACAATTACATGTATATATATACTGGGTGTCCCATTTTAATCCGCCACTTGCAATAACTTTAAAATCGTGCATCGGACAAAAAAATGTACTGAATGAAAAGTAAATGGTTTCGAAGGGGACATCTGATTCAGGAACCCTTGCCCCTCTCGAACCCCATGGGGGGCGGGAACGGGGGGTAATTTTAAAATCTTAAATGGAACCCCCTATTTTTTATTGCAGATTCGGATAGATCATTAAAAAGTATGTAAATTTTATTTTAAAACTTTTTTTTTATCTTTGATACATGGCGCTGCAAACAGCATTTTTTTTCTGAGTTTATCAGTCTTCAATTTGACAAAAGAGGTGCAACTAAGTACGATATTCAAGTTTTTTTAAGTTCTTTGGGAGGAGGGGAGGGGGCAAGAGTCACTGAATCAGGTATCCCCTTGAAACCATTAACTTAAAGTTATACCCCTCGAAACCATTAACTTAAAGTTAATGGTTTCTAGGGGGATATCTGATGCAGTGACCCTTGCCCCCCCTTCTCTCAAAAAACTGAAAAGAACTTGAATATCGTACTTAGTTACACCTTTTTTGTCAAATTAAAGATTGATAAACTGAGAAAAAAATGCTGTTTGCAGCGACATCTATCAAAGATAAAAAAAATTCTTAAAATAAAATTTACATACTTTTTAATGGTCTATCCGAATCTGCAATAAAAAATAGGGGGTTCTATTTAAGATTTTAAAGTTGCCCCCCGTTCCCGACCCCCAGGGGATCCAAGAGGGGCAAGGGTACCTGCATCAGATGTCCCCCTCGAAACCATTTACTTTTCATCCGGAACATTTTTTTGTCCGATGCACGATTTTAAAGTTATTGCAAGTGGCGGATTAAAATGGGACACCCAGTATATATATATATATATATATATATATATATATATATAAATTTGTTGAACTATAAACATTTATAGTTACAGATTAGAAAAACAATACACATTTCTAATCCAAGATTTGACTCAGATTGATATATTTAGATTCTCCGAACAACTTAAACTAATAATAGTGTTACTATGCAGAATGAATGGGTTCATATACCTGTAGAAAACATTGTTCTCAATGCATTATAAAAATATTATTTCATGTATTTATTTTAAAAAATACAATTAATTTATAAAATTAATGTAGTGAAATTAATATGCTTTTATGTTTTTCTGCTATTTAAATTTCATTATTTTATTTTTAATGCATGAAATATATTTTAAAATATATCACATTGGTATATTTTATAATATTCTTTTTTAGTTAAATACATTTTATTTATATTTTAAAAAAATTAACAAATACATTTATTGAATATGTAATGTACCTACATTAATATAGAAAATTAAATTTTGTTGACTAACAAAGTATTGTGTACATAGATATTATTATTTTTATTGAAATTTTACCAAAAATATATAGAAAATACATAAAATTATGTATAATTCTGCTAGTTGTTTTAGTAACATGGACTATACAACTATATAAAAAAAAATTTTTTTGCTTATATATTTATACATATATATACAATTACGCCATGTACCCAAAAGGGTGTGGCACAAACTATTTCCACTATCCAGAAATCACTTTTCTCCAAACATTCCTATCCAGACAAGCAACTCAAATATCAATTTAACTTAATAAATCAATGTTAAAATAGAGTACGATATTTCTATAACAATTAACAATCAAATAATAAGATTTATCTATTATCATAAGAGTTTGAATATAAATATTTTTTTTTATTATTTACATTTATTTAAAAATATGTTGTTTTAAATGAACATACTGAATCAATTATTTTTTGTAAACATTATATTAATACAGTGTAAAAACTACACTGCACTCGTAGAATATTAATATATCTTTTATGATATCGCATTAATTTAAATGTAAACACATAAAATGGGAATGAGTTGGCAGTGTCAGTAAACCATTAAAATATTATTATTTACGCATATGTAAATACGTAGGAAAATAATGAAGTGCATGCATACTTCAAGTAAGTACATATATATATGAATATGAACAAGCATTCGCGGTTCGCGGTATATCTAAACCAGCATGTCAGCCATAATGTAACGTTGCTAAACAAAGCATGTGCACTAATTTAAACAAACACGTTGCAGACATAATAACACTGAAAAACATAAATACTAGCTTTTTCGTTTTTTGCTTCAAGCATTCACTCTATTACGTTCATTTTCTATTCGCCATCGTTGTGGAATATTTTTAACTTTATAAAGGTTTTAATAGTTGGATAAATTTTTCTGTTTCAGTTAGCATTTAAATCAAAAGTCTTATACTTTACATTTATAAATTCTATAACTTGTTTTATACACATATATAGGTGTACCGTGCTATATACAAAATCTGCCTGATATGCTAAAAAAATAATGTATACCAAGTACACTATATAATCTTGAAATCATGGAGTCCTTGTGCAAAGCAAGAATTCATTAAACATAAATATATTTACTTTGATTCATATATTCAAAAAAATATAATGAAGCAGAATGCCAAGTAATAAACACTAAAAATTATTCAAACCAAATTGCAATGTTCCATAATAAATAATCATTGCTGGTAGATGTGAAAAAAATGCATATAAAAATTTCAAAAATCCGCATAAAAATAATTATAGCTAGACGCAGTAAATCGACGTGGATAATAAATCATTTGTTGTATTCCACCTGTCATCGTTACAAGGGACGGAATTAATTAACCGTATTAGCGTAGTAATCTGGAACGAATTATTAAAATGAGTAATGACAGAAATAAACTCACGTTCGTTCGTTTGGTGTACTGTGTTTCACGGCATCGTCTTTCGCTTACTGTTACTCTCTTTCTTTCAAATCGAAACGAAATTAACTACAGCACAGCAATCAGTTATAGGAAACGCTTTTAATAATAGTAATTTGATGTAAATGAATATTATCCTGCAAAGCAGGATTCTCTACGATTGTCGCGTCGCATCGCATTTAACTTAAATCGAACACTTGTCGTTTGACTTAATGCCTTTTAAAGGATTTCGCAATTTGCGAACGCGTTTTTGCTGATTTTGTTTCACGAAGGAGAGAAAACGGATTTTTTTAATTTAAACCGTTGCTATCAGTATCACGGTACTTAAATATTTATGTTCCAATTTTAGGTGTTAGTTTTCAACGTTTTTAAATCTCTGTATTTTGTTTTTTTAAGTTATTCCTATAGTGGGAATTTAATTTAAACAATTTTATTTATAAATTGAATTTTAAAATCACTATACCACACAACTCACTAAACATTCTGCATTTTGTCTTTCTGTCGCTCGCACCGTCTGTATATATGTAGATATCTAAATATACAGATATAGGAAAAATGAGAGCGAGAAAGACAAGTAATAAAAATTGGTTTATATACTTATAAAACAATTTAATGCACACGAAATTAAAGAATTGATAGGACTAACAGCTTGTTGACAATTGATGACAAGATACAAAAATATGTTGGGTGTAAAAACGGTTGTATGCCAACCAATCAAAAGTACATAATTTAGCGAAAAATTTCAAATTAAGTACTCCTCCTAAAAACAGACTATAGTTGAAATAAAGGATTGTGCCATATCCGTATGTATATATGAAAATATCATGTGTGACAGACGAAGCCCGGGTCGTCACGGTCGCGTGATCCTCATCACACGAAAACGGAGAAAAAAAAACTCATGTCGGATGAGATTGTTTTTCTCGACCGGCAAAACTTACAAGGTTTTGTATGGGCCTTGCCCTAAGTATCGTTGTTGGTTGTTTTTGAGTTTCGGGTCGGGTTCTTTAGGGTGTAGGAATGGATTGAAAAAATTTGTTGCAAAGGACATATGTGAAGTGGTATTAGCATTGTAAGACTAATGTGGTATTACACGAGTAAGATATTTTATAGGAAAAAATATTTGATGTGAAAATACTTGTAGTATAACTAATAAATAAAAAATTTAAGATATTCTTTTGACTAATAGCTTTACAACGTACTACTATGTATCTTGTTTTCTATTTCAGAATTTATTTTTTTTACCTAGGGTAACAATAAATTTTTCTATCCTGCTAATAAATAAGGATGAGGCTATTTATACATACGGTATGTATACGCAATTGGCTGTTTATACATACTAAAAAAAAACAAACCTAAACCAACCTACTAACTTAACCTACCCTAAATAGCCAATTACGTAAAAATACTGTATGTATAAATAGCCAATTGCGTATACATACCGTATGTATAAATAGCCACTTTCAATAAATAATGTAAATAATTGACATAATGGTTTTTTTCCTACATATGTAATATGATAACGTAATATTATTATTATGATACGCTTGAAGAAAAACATTATTTATTTCATATTGTTAATAAAAGCATAAACAATGCACAATGCAAAGGGTACATATTTTTTTATCTTAATCTTTACTAAAATTATTTATTTGTTTTCAAAAATGACGCATTTTGCTACGAATATTTAAATCAAGCATTAATATTAAAAAATGAAACAGCTTTAGGTTTAAGTTCTGTATTAATACGTTTCGACGAACTTAAACCTAAAGCGGTTTTATATAATGAGTTCTGAAAGATTTTTTACTATATTTAAAACGCCTCTACGGTGAGAAAGTTATGGAAATTATACATTTTTATGAACATATGTACAAGTAAAAAGAAAGTAAATGTTATTTGTATCAGTTTTCCTGAGAAAACGGACATTGAGTTCGTCGAAACATCGATTATTTATAAACATTGATACAGAATTTACACCTAAAGCTATTTTATTTTATATGTATAGCAAGTTCTGAAAGATTTTTTACTATGTTATTAATATCAAACATTTTACTTTATAATAAAAATACAAAAATGTTAAAAATCGTGTACAATAATATAGTTCGACTATTAAAAACCTTTTTTAACCTTTGCATATAATTATTATTAATATTAACTTACCAGAACATTAGAGAGTACAATTTCTTACCTGAAACAAAACAAAATGATTTATTTCTATAATAAATATATTCAACAGTAAAATATAAAATATTATAATAGAATTATCAAAACACAATTTTGAAATATAAGTAAGAATATTTTTGAATATAAATTATTCATTATTTCTAAATTTAGAAAAACAAAAATTTCAATAAACTACATTGTAAATCTATTTTTAAAACACCAAAAAACCAAATTCAACACGAAAATATTCTCTTAAAAAAATATATATATTCCGCATTCAATCAGCTGCCAAAAATTTCCTCTCTCACCGCCAGAAACGAGTAAAAAAATTACATCTTATATTATCTACATGGTGGAGTGGTTTCCTCATCATCAACATATCCGACTTTTAATCTTTCTTGGGCGCTTGTTCTTTTCCGTTATTTCATGGTCTCTCTCTTCATTCTTTCTCATTTTCTTTTCGCCATCATGAAAAACGTGGTACGTGTGACGCGCTATAAATGATGCGTCGAACAGTAGATCGCTTTTTATTTTCACCGAGAAACCGGATTTCCACTTGCATGGAAGACGGTTATTGTCGGAATTACAAATATGTAAGGTTATATTTAATGAATGCAACTGTAAGATAGATAGTACAAGAAATTCTTAATCGACAAAAACTATTTAAAAGTTGCAGGTCAACTACATAAAATATTATTAATTTTTTTTTGTAAATTTCTTTACTAAGAAAAAGATAACATCATACTCATACTAATTTAAATAAAATTTGGCTTAATGTAATTAATAATTTATATTTTTGTTTTAATTTAAACAGAATCTGAAATAATAATCTAGTTACTTTACTACGTAGTAAAGTTGTTTGAAACATTTTTTTACTTTATTATTAAATATATTGTCAATTAAAAATTGGATTTTGGTTGAGAACTGTTAAATTAATCGGACGTTGAAAATCTAATTGCATAATTAGTTAAAAATATCTTATAAACTAACTAAATAATTGTAAATCAAGTTTAGGTTTGTACACATACAAAAATAAAAGAACTATTGCATTTACTATGAATTAGATGACAAAATTTGTATATTTAATTAGATAATATAACAAAATATAGATATTTCATCTACATACAAATTAGTTGAAATTCAATGGAGATTTAATATGTAAAACAAAAATAAATTTTTATGCATATTCGATTCATCGACATTTGAAAAAAATTATTCGCATAAATAAAAGTTTTTTTTTTTTATTTACTATAAATATTTATAATTTTTAATTTTACTTGACGTCAACAATTATATTTTTATCAAATGATGAATAACCGATCTATAGCTCATTGAAATAAATTTTAAACTAAAGTATTACATTATAGCAATGTGATAATTTGACTTACACTTCCAAGTTACTAACAATAAATATAATTTGTACCAAATAAATAAATTTGTTACATGTAACAGAATAAAACAAAACAGTGATTTAGATTTATACTATAGCCAAGATTTGAACTGAAAATCAACGGGTTAGTAATTTATCTCAGGCCTACGCTTCTAACCACTCAATCATGTAGAATGGCAAAATTGGATTTATTCTCTAAATTAAATAATTAACTTTTGCGAAATTAGATTTTAAATGTTACTTACTCTATTTTGTTAAACAATGTTTCGTGACTCAATTTATAAATGAATTACATTTTTAGCATTTACTTTCAAAAATACTGATAAATTATAAACAAATCTTATTTAAAAAAAAACTTTTCATGTTTTTGATAAAATTGCTATGTTTGCTATGTTTTACAAACTGTTTTCTAAAAATATATTTCAATATTAGTTAAATTTATATTGCGAGCAATATGCTCTATCGAGATGTTGTATATCTATTGTAAAATCAAAGGAAAATGTAATTAAACTTTGATATCAAATTGGGAAAATGAATGCAGGTAATTTTGCTTTAATTGGAAGAGAAATACAATTATTATTTCTAAATATAGATATCTGAGTACGACAAACATTATTTAATAATTTACTATAATTATATTTATTTCTTATAAATATGATAAATTTGTTCTAAAATATTTTATATTTTTTCTGCAGCTATTTTGAATTGGGTTCTAAATTAATTTTATTACTTTTTAATACAGTAGAATCCGTATGTGAGCTTGTTGCAAAAATATCTGTTAATATATATGCAAAACTATATTAATTATAGACAAATATAAATTAGCATTTCTTGACGTGTAAATGTAAACTGATAAGCAACCATATCGAGGTGTCCATCGCCGATTTAAATGAGCTTGTATTCAAATAAAACACTGAAAACTAAACGACACGTATTTTGTTCTATCGGCAACCGACAAAGTTTAGGTTTAAAAAAAAATCAAAACACACTATTTTATTTATAATTTAATGTAAAAAAAAAAAAATTTTAAAAATTACACAAGAATTAAAGATGGAGTTAAATATATTCCACAGATGCAAAAAGGGTAACTTTACAAAACATATAGAAAAAAAAACTAATACCATCGGTGGATAGCTCTTAAAAAAAGAAGATATTCGTACATTGACACTTTTGTTCTAAGATGCAAAGTTTTTGATAAAAAAAATTAAAATTATTCTTACTTTAAACTTTGGGGTGATTTTTACCCCATAAACTTTGGCGGTTGCCGGTTTTCAGTGTTCTATGCAAATACCAAAGATCATTTAATTCGGTAATGTAAGCATTGATATGGTTGTTTGTTAGTTATTTATTTAACAATATAAATACTTTACGTAATATTGGTGCCAAGTGAAATGGCCAGTCCGAGCATGCTTGCGGTCAAGGTTGAAACTGTTGTGTCAAATAAGATAATGATGATTAAATATTCGTACGCTAGAGATAAGAACAAAAAAAGCCGATAAAGGTACTCTGCAGAAATTACGAAAAATGTTAGAAATAAATCATATTTATTAAATACATAAATTAAAACTTTCTATCTCATGTTTTCCAATAGCTTTATCACCAAAACTAGTAAAAATAACCACCAATAAAACTACTCCAATTTTAAAAACCCCCATCGAAATCCTAAGCTTAATCAAGAGTAAATATTGTCGTCCTACAGGTATAATTTTCAATCAGAGAATTATCACTGCAACGTCGCACAACCGTTACACCCGGCGTTTGCACATTACGCTTGCCGGTATTACCGGAGAAACCATCCGCATCCAGTTCTACTCGTATTTTCATTTCAATGCTACTAGTGCAGCAGATTTTGTGCACACCGAAGCTTACGGTAGCTTTGCAGTTTACACGATTTACCTTTACCGCGCGGCGACGCTAACGATATCTCCGGTGAACGATAAACAGCGTCGCAACACGCCGCCGTGTACGGGCCCGGCCCGGGTGTGACACTGATTTTCCCTAACGCTTGTTACCGATTTGTTTTGTTGCGATTCGGTTTGTATTTGCTCCGGGCATTGTATTGAGATGTTGCGGCCGGATTAATGGATGTACTTTTTGTACTAGTTTTGTTGGATTTTCACTAATAAATTGCAGGTTTTTTGTTTTGTTTTGGTATGTCTGTACGAAATAGTAGGATTTATTGTTCAGTTATTTTTGTTTTCATTAAGCAAAGATATATTATCACAATCAAGCAAATTTTAATATTTATTTATCATAAGTAGAATATAAAACTCTAAGGCAGTTGTATAATACACAGGGTTGTGCGATGAGACGACTACATAAGGGCGCCTAGCCCTAAGGGTGTCAGAATTCAAGTATTCAAAAAAGAAAAAAACATTAAAATTGGTATGTTATTATTTTATTTGTTAATTAGTGTATTCTTATGTATTTATTCTTAAATAAATTTAATATACGAAATATATTGTATTTCAATCTTTTACTGTCTATCAAAATTTAATTATTTTTTTAAATTGAAGAGATATTTAAGCTTTATCAATACTGTTTTTATATCAATGCATTTTAAAATGGAACACACACATATATATTTTTTGTTGAAATGTTAATCGAATCAATCGTGCCTTTAATGCATTCAATTAACGTTCTATTCTCGTATATTTATTTACCTAATTTCGATAATTAAACACAGTTGTTCAATAAAGTTTTTCCGAAACGGTCGAAATTTCAAGCATATGCACGGGCTATTTATAACTTGCTCCACCATCGACATCAATTTTGTTTAAAAAAAACTTTCGAACAAAATTATCTTTAACTAGTTTCAATTAAAATTTTCGTATTTTAAGAAAATCGACTGGATAATTGAATCATTTCGGCGAAATAATATTTTTAAGATAAATTTAAAAATTTGTTACACGATTTTAATTTCATCTCCGATAGTTTATTCAAGACATTTTTTTTTCTGATTCTCAGCTTGTTCATTTTGTTCATGTACATAATTGAGTTTGTGGTTGACGATGTCTAAATTATTAATTAAAAATACAAGCAAACCACTGTAATTTTTTCGCGTTCAAGCACGTACTATTATTTTAGTAAACATTGATGAAACATTGGAAAATATTTACATTAGGAACTAAGTTATTGTGATTGCACTCAATGATTTCATTTTAATTTTAAAAAATACCATCATATTAGAATAGTATATTATCATTTGTTCTGTTATGTTTAAAATTTTCCTTTACTAAATAAAGTTTTCAACATTGATAATAATGTTTACATTCAAAATTGCGAAGCTATCAAATTTATTTTTTATCTTTTTATATAAAAAAAAAATACAAATTGGTTTGAAAATAACATTAATGAAGCAATTTATATACATTTTTTTAAATAATTTAGTTCAACTTATGAATATTAATACAAAATTTTTAGCTAGGTACTCCTTTTTATAACTTTGATATCACATAAAAATAACTTTTTTGATAGCCCATTAAAAATTTCCAGTTCACAAAAGTAGATTAATTTTTATTTTCATATTTACACATCTCATTTCGGTATTATCTCGCAGTATTTCACAAAAAATGGCCGATATTTGATTTCAACAGACAAAATTTGAAATAGCTATTTTATTTGATTACAGATATAGGATTAAATATTAAATGATTCGTCTACTTATTTAGGAAATAGTTTCAACAATATTTATTATTTTAATAACATACGTATTGCTTAAAACTAAATTGTTATATCAAATATAATTTACCGACGATTATCGTATTAAATAAATTTATAGAATAAAAAAATTCGTACGACAACTAGTCATGGTAACTAAAAACAAAACTGTCTTGACACAAATATACTACCTATTTACAGAATTATGTATGTCATAAGATATAAAAAAATTTCAAAATAAAAGTTGATAGTTATAACTTGTTTAACAACTTTTGTTAAATATTTGTCAACTGCCAACCGGAAGTGGTAATCACTGATATTACTTTTATGTATTAAAAGTTGCTAAACAAGTTATTATTTTTATTTACAAATTATTTTTTTGATACAGCTAAATAATTTTTTTATAATTTTTAATATATTTATATATATATATGTCTATATATATATATATATATATATATATATATATATATATATATATATATATAAAATTCTAAAAATTGATGGCATATTTATGTTAAGACACTTTTTTTTATACAAATAAAAATACGATGACGGTTGGCTCTGTGGTGGACACAACAGATTTTTTTCTTGATTAAACAAGTAAAATATTAGAAAAATTATATTATTTTGTATCAGTATTTTGCAAAAGTGTTTTTAAAATAATTTTGTACTGTATACATTTTTATGACATTTAAAACTTTTTACAGGAAAATAAAATCCAACGAAATTTAACCAGACTTACGTAAATTTTTGCTGCAGCTTCATGAACAAAAGCAAACAACGGCAAACGAAAACATGCCATATTTAGAATAGTTCAAACATAACAACTTCTTATCTTGACAATTGACCAACTTTTTCCCGATGATTCCAATATATGTAACAGTTAACAAAACAGCACGCTTCAAATTTTCAGCAACGAACAGCAAAACGATCAGCACCAACACAATTTTATTATGGATTATTCATTGTTGACGACAGACCGGCCACGTGCAATTAAACTTGATTTGTAATGAGGTAAATTAATGACTAGTTAACTGTTTTGCAAACCTGTTTCCTCTTTTGCTGTTGCCGTGCCTACGTAATTCTGCTTGCTGCTATACTTGAAACTGTCGAAATTATGAAATTTTAATAACGTTTTGATAAATTATGAGAGGAAGATTTCATCAAGCGAAGTTTACCAAACTTTCTTCTCAACAATTTTCTAGAAGTTTAAATATGTTTTAATGATTTGAAATTGTTATATAATCAGAATGAAGGCTTAGTTAATGTTTTATACTAACAATCACAGACTTGATTAGATAGGTTAATTACATTTCAAATTAAATATTTAATTATGCTTATTAAGTCATCGCGTTTAGATAATTTAAATGCTAAAGTAGGTCAATTTTATTTTTTAATTTTTAATTAACTACAAAAGCAAGTTGTTCAGAAAAGAATTAAATAGTCATTTTATTTAATTCGAATTAAATGACTAAGTCTTAAATGATTTTTCTATTTAGTTGCAATTTCAATTTTCAAGTTGAGATAAATAATCGAAAAATTTAGTTTGACCAATGAACAAAAATATACGGCGAACTAGAAATAGAACATATTATTGGAGTAGAAAACGATGATTATTGTGTTGAGCCCAGATAGACTAAGCAATCTGGGCGAAACAAAAAAAAAAGCTTTCTATTCCAAGTGACATATACGATTATTTCTTAAAGCATTCTAAACGTAAAGTTTAATTTTCTCTCATAATTTAAAGTTAACGTACATGTGAAATATCGGGCCTTAAAAACTCATGACAAGTAGATAAATTTTAGAAAACTTGACGTTGCATAGTTTACAATAAATAAATTTAAAATATAATTAATTCTACACAGGAAACGATTTAAAAAGCTATGAAGTAATAATATAATTTACATATGAAAATAAGTTGAATAAGATGTGAATGAAGAGATTACGATAGGTCTATGCTGTGTTCATCAAATCTACATTAAGTTGAACAAAATCGATGATTTAAAAAGTCGTTTAATCAGCAGAAGCCAAACGCGTCTTTCGCACTATAACGACATCAATATTTCGGCAGATGAAAAACATTTATTCGACATTTGCATACATCAAGTGTACGTCGGGCGTTGCGACGCGGCGCGTCTTTGCCCAACCGCTCGCGACGCGACGCGTCACTCGACTTATCCAATCCCAAAACGACATTGCATTATCATTCTTTTCGTTTTTCGGTTCATCTTTTGAAGTCTGAGAAATTCGAACCGTACGTCACCATCGGCTTTACGCGCACCCTAGGCGAGATGAGGAGCAAAGAGATGAGAAAGAGAGAGAGAGAGAGAGAGATGCGAGCCAGCGACGCGTCGAGGTGCAATGGCATTCGGCACCGAAGAACGTACGTCCGTCGCTGAGATTACAGGTCATACAGGGTCGGATTTAAGGAATAAGGTGATTGAATTGTATGTATTATTCAATTGAATGAAGTTACCAATGCAGACAGATCAGATATTTTACTAATGCTTGGATATATTGAATGATATATTTATTTTATTCAAACTTTAGTATATGATATTTAACCCGCAGTCAAGTATCGTAGTTTATTTGAATGACAAATAATTATATGTGCAAGTAAATTATTATACATTTCTACGACTACATAACCGGAAATTACATTTTGCTTTAAATATTATAAGAATCGAGCTAAGTTTTGTAATTTATAAGAAACTTTTGAATAATCTACTTGACAAACTTGCATTAACAAGTTGTTGAGTAAAAATAACTTATCAAAAAACGTATATGGGTATAATACATGTATTACTGAACAAGAACAATTATCAGTTTGTGTCAAAAAAATTCTGGATAATTATTATTATACATATCTAAATTGTATTATTACAATATCGATATAATTTTTTGTGTTGACAATTTTGGATAAATTATTAAAATAAACATGGACCAAATTCTGATTATCTGTAATGATGAATATTCATGAATTTGGAAATTTGATGATGCATTAGACAGTTCTTTGTTATGCACAAATATGCATATATCACCATCAAGTTAAAAAGTATCTGATACACAACCGCTTTTGTATATCGTAATTGTGTTTCAATTTAAATATTTGTACCAGAACGATTTATGAATTATTTATGTTCAAATTAATAATTCATTACAGTTGTTTTATACACAAAATTTGTTTTAGTATTTTCATATTATGCACAAATTCAAAATTTGTCATTAAATTTACGAAGAGGTTATGCAATCCTTTTTCATTAACATCCATTTTTTGTCTGCGTTTATTCATAAATCTTGGCTAGATTTAGATTTTAAAATATTTTTTCTTTTCAATATTTTATTCATAAATTTATAATAACATTAATATTTCTGCACATTTGTGTTTTTCTATTTTTTGACCATTACTCATACATACGTGTCTTATATCAAAAAAGCTCTCCGTTTACAGCCATTTACATTTCACATTTTGCAACAACTTGTTTTGGTTTTCCTCGAAAGAAAAAAAAAGCTGTTCATATGAAATCTGAATAGAATAGAATAAAAAAATAAAAATAGAAATGCAGTTTTTTGCACTAGTTTTGTTACAGTTGTTCAACACGATAAAAATAGCAGAGTAATTTACGTTTTACCCGACAAAATATGTGGGGGAAAAGCTCGCACAAAAACATTCATGAAAACTGAGCTGAGTTATTTTTCATTTGCATTGGACAAAACACTGCCACCACGCGCGCAAAATTAAAAACTAAAAGTATAAAAAAAAAAGAAAAACCTTTCCAAAACAAAAAACAAGTTTGGGCATTGATGAATCCCACTGAGCCATGTTTAAATTAATGCAGGATAAATGCTATCCGCATCAAACTAAATTCTATCTGGCTATCTTACCATGCGTATTATTGCATACTGTTAATTTGAATAAATACTATGATTCAACTATTATAAGCTTATGTTTTCTATACAATTGAAATTTATTTATATCATAAATGTTTTAAAAATTTGCTGAATAAATCCAGCTATATTTAAATAGTTTAATAAAACTAATAATAAATAAGTAACTAAATTAATAAATTTAGTTACTTATTTATTATTTTGCTCCAATTCCTTTCAAATACTTTTCTAATTTTTAATTTGAATTTTATTGGTTGATGTATACTTTTGCAAGTTCAAAGTTTATAACATCAATTTTATTTTATTTATTTTTTTGCAAAATGTCTCAAAGATAAATTAACTTTTAAATTAGTTTTAAAAAAAAAAATTACAAATACTGTAATTTTAACTTAATTGCGGTGAATTTATATATAATTAGACAATTTAATAAATTTGAAAAAATGTATGTAGACTATAAGCCCATGTCCAATTATATTATTTTCGAATTCCGGCGAGGTTAATACATTTTTCCAAATTTATTAAATTTTTTAATTATATTTTCACTTATTAGTTCACTGCAATTAAGTGAAAATTAAAATATTTGTAATACTCTTAGTGGCATCGCAGAAAACAATGCTTTAATAATTTAAAAAATATGATAAAAATTTAAAAAATTTAAAATTTAAACTAACTTTAATTTATTTTATTTTAGTAAAATCGTCTTAAAAATTATTACATAATATTCATATAAAGTTTTGAATTCATTTTTAAATTTTAATATATTTTTTGTCACTTAATCATATATGTATTTATTTGATTATTAGTTTATTTTTCATCAGAATATATATATATATATATATATATATATATATATATATATATATATATATATATATATATATATAAATATTTTGTTAAATTTAATTTATACCTATTAAAAACCAAAGACTTTCTTCTTTCTGGTTTTATCAATAACTGCTTTGAAAAAGAGAACTAATTAGTTTAAGCAATTATCCATAAAATACCACGTCAATAATACTAATAAAAACTTCAAATTTACTCCTTATTTTAAACCAAATATTTGAGTAGTTTGTGGAATCTACCAGCATCTATTTGTACGTTAACTTAGGTTAGGTTAGAGTTAGGGATTCGGTTGAATTAAAATTCATTAAAGCGTCCGCGAGCAATGCGACAGGGAAATAACTAGTCATGCATACATTTGCTACATAGTCCATGCCATTGTCCATGCGTAAAGTAGTTAAAAGAACAGAGATAGACGGACAAACGGACATTGCTTTAGCAAAATCATGTTACTTTGCTTTTGGTTCAGGAACAGCAGGGTGTGCTCTCATGGCCTACTCCGTTAACCTATGACCGTTGCAGAACCGAAATCACATTTAAATTTTTCTAGGTCCGTGTTACAATCGGGTTGAGTTTTAGCTAGTTGGTTCTGATTGTGAAAAAATGATTTTAAATGTATTTATAATTTTGTTTCATTATTGCAATCAACGCATTATGTTTTAAATTATACATTCAGTAATAGAAATCAAATGTATGGACATTGTAAAAGAGATAAGTATAATAATAGCATTATCAAATATTTTATCAATAATTTTGAAAAATGTTATGCTGTGATTTTTCAAATGTCACATTTACATTAAAAATGTCCTCATTCAGGAAATGCAATTTAATTTGAAAGAAAGATTTGCAGTAGATAAAATTATATTTAGCTGTAGAATTCCGACACTAATAAATATGTGAAAATTCAATTATGTAGGCAGTGTTTTGAATATATATCCTTTCTAAGCAGATAAATTACTTTTCCAACTTTTTCATTTTCATCTGCTATTTTAATTCCCCTCTTTCTGCTTTGTATTTATCTTCATTACTTTTGTTTTCTTTTCATTTAGCTCGAGACTCATTCGCTCCTCTCTTTCCCTCTCTCGCACAGTCTAGCTTTTTCCCCCTCTTTTGTTTATTAAACTTTTCGCTTTTTAACTGTTTTGTTAGCCAACTTTATTAAATTCTAAATCTCTCTTATTAAAGGGTCCTCAAAAAATATTTCGTTTTTATTTAACAAGTAATTACTACTTGCTTTCATCTCAAATTTATAATTATGAAAATGTTTTTTAACATCTTTAGTTATCATACTCCCTTAGATCAGATTTCTTTTTGAAATGTCAAACGGAAAAGTACAATAAGTAAATATTGTTTTTTTTTTTTAAGAAATAATTGCTATTTTCATTAATTTATTTTATATTGAGTGCCTCTGAGACATGCTTTTTCATTCTTTATATAATTGGTTCATGAAACAGTGTTTCCAATCATGATAACTCATGCACTGCCATATCAAAACAAAAAGTCGTTTTTGCAAAAATGTAATTTTGAGATCGAGAAGTTTTGTAGGTAAGTCATATTTGTTAAATTAATTTTATCTCAATTTATTACAATTACAATTTCTGGTTAATCATAGAATAAAAAAATTTTTTTTGAAGCACGTTTTTTTGATTTAGTAAGGTAGGGCCTTTATTTTGTAATTTTAATTTTTATTAGATTTCAAATTCTGCAAGAATTAAATTTTCTTCACTCTTTCCAAGTGCAAATTTCTACTCGTAACTCTACTGGTCAGTAGCAGCAAAATTTTTATCACTAAATTTCTATACCTCTCAATTACCGTTTTTTGTTTTGTTTTGTTAGTAAGTTAGTAAGAGCAGTGTGACTAGAATGATATTTTGTTATTATAATTCTGTACAGTGTACAGTATAGATAAGTATATGTAATTTATTTGTTTCATTTAGTAAACAAATGTATTGCATGGCTCATGTTTAATTGTTATTAAACATTTTCCGTAATAGAAAAAAAATTTAATTTCTTATAGAATTTACAAAATTGTTGTAAACAAAATTTTACTTGATATTAGAGAAATAAAGAAAAAAACTACAATTCTATTAGTGTTTGAAATCTAATATAAATTAAAAATTAGAAATATAGATTTAATTAAAATTTTTGTGCAGTTTAATTTATATTTATTATAAAATACTCTGTTAATTACGGATAACCATTCTCATAAAAATTTAAGGAATTAAAATAAAACAGCTTTAGAATTAAGTTTTGTATATATTTTATATTCTCTTATTTTTCCTGATAAAGATATACGAAACGGCAATATTTAAATAAAAAAATATACAGAACTTAATGCCTAAAGCTTTTTATTTTCAAGTAATTAGTTCTGAAAGATTTTTTTTACTATGTCAATTTAAAGAATATTATCTTTACTTCAACTTCGTAATAAAATATTTTCATCCTTTTATATATGCTCAATTTAACGACCATCAACCCATTCAGGACTAACAAATTTTTGGACAGTTTTTTTCCGTAGCCAGCCAATGCCGCTTAACATGAGTGATTAGGATAAGAGTATCATCCGTGCGTGTGTACGCATGCGTATTAGGGCTTCTTCCATCCGATAAAACAACGGAAGAATGGTCGGCTGACAAATGGATGAGAATAGATGTGCGGTTTATGTATGTGTGTGTGTCTGTGTCCATACCGAGTAACCGTCGTTGTAATTATTAGCCGGTGTCAAAACGCTCTTGAGCGATGGCCTAGTTTGTCCGGCTACTCGTTTTTTCTCTTACCGCAATAAAGGTGCAGGAGGAAAGCGGTGCTTTTGTGTTACGGCCGTTCGGGGTTAAATGCTGGGTTAGAGGTCAAGGTTAAATGTGTGGTTAAGTGATTTGAGGGGAAATGTGTAAAGTGCAATATAGGTTAAGAATTTTCGCAGACAATTGTCTAGTATTAAATTGATTAAATATGAGTAACTTTTGACTTAGTAAATTTACTAATCAATTATGAATTTAATTATGAAATAACGTGTTTTACATAGAGCAACATAAAAAGTATCAATTTCTTTTTAAATTTAATAAATTAAAAACACAAATATTAAAAATAGAAATAATTTATTTAATAATATTGTTTTTATAATTAATTTTACAAATTATTTAGTGTCTCACTTTCAAAGAAAAAAATTACTAAAATTTTAAAATTTTTATTGCGGATTAATAAAAAAAATTATTTAGTATCCATGAAAAAAACATAATTTTGCTTTTGAATAGTGTTGCCAACTTTCGGAGAAAAAATAAAAAAATTTTATTTTTATTTCTTAGTATTATGTGATAATATCAAGTGGTCTATATACATATGGGTTTACCCATATGGTTCTAATTTTGTTTTTATAATTTTTATGTGACGATAAAAATTTGAAATGTTTTTAATATTTAATGTAAAAATGAAATTTACAAAAAACATAAACAGATAAGCAAATTACTTATCAAACTTTTAATGTTTATATTCAGAAAAAGACAAAACATCGACATAATTTGCGCGTAGAGGCGTAACTGGCACGCCTCCAGTTATGAGAAACTTTTTAAAGAACGAACCAGCAAAGACCAGAGACCGACTTCCTAAATTTTGCAAATACAAATTTGCTTTTTTCTTTATTATTTCATTTTTTTACGAGAGCTCACTACGTACCCATCCAACTCTCATCAGGTAGATAAATAAATTGTTTTATTTAGTAACGTGGAAATTCTTTTGACGCCCGCTTTTCTCGGTCACTTTCTCCTTCCGGTTAAACGTAGGATTTCTTTCCGTCGGTTTTTTTTTTGTTTTCTGTATTTCTGTTTGTCGTTTGGCGAGTTGTTCAGTTTTATGGTTTTTCGGTTTGATATGTGTTTGTTCTTTTTGCACCCACATATTTAGAAAATTTTCAAGAACCATATTTATTTACCGAACGAACACCCTGTGCTCGGTCTGTCTGCCTGTGTGTCTCTATGTCTGCCTATGTTTG
Source organism: Clivina fossor (assembly GCA_963966155.1). Taxonomy (NCBI): domain Eukaryota; kingdom Metazoa; phylum Arthropoda; class Insecta; order Coleoptera; family Carabidae; genus Clivina; species Clivina fossor. Next base: position 32,144,484 of record OZ014553.1, on the reverse strand, counting down.
TGTATTTTCTTTGTGTTTCGTTTTGCTCTGGCACATGCTCAAACAAAAATTCTTAAACTAAACACCCAACTTTGTGTTCGTAAACTTTTTCTCTTTCGCTGAATCCAAACAAATTTTCGAGAAACAACGTCTTGAATAATATTTATATTTCGAATTTATCGAAATAATTTTATTCAGAAGTTATTTTTATGCAAATATGATTTTCTTTACTAGCTACTAGAATTTATTTTATGTATTTCAATAATTTCCCTTCCTATTTAATTGTTTATTTAAATCAGAGCTGGAAACCAAAAATAATTGCGGTTAAAACTTAACCGGTTAAATACTCGTTTTTTGTTAAACCGGTTTCTAAATTTCTAGTTAATTGCCAAATAAACGGTTCAAACCTGAAAACCGGTTATCCTGAAAAAAATAATCCTTTTTTTTATAGAATCTAGAACTTTATGCTTTAATATAATAATATATTATAATTATGTAAAATGCTTATATATAACTCCAATAATTAGTAAATTAAAGTAAAAAAATGAACCATTTTTAAATCTTTTAAAGTGACATATAGACGTCATATGTTATATAACCATGTTCAATAATATAAATAGCAAGAAATGGGCACTATTTTACTCATTTCCTAATTTTGAAATAAATAATTTATTTAAAATATTATTTACAGTTTTTAAAACAATTTGTTGTAAAAAATGATATGTAACCTCCACCAGATTTGAAAATGAGGTTAAAATTTTCAAATATTCAATTTATTATTGCAAAAAATATTATTAAATACTAACATAATTTACATCATGTAATACAAATATGTACAATTACATTAAAAATTTTAAATAAATTTAATAATTTAGATTACCGATTTATTATGAATATTTTTTCGGTTTTAGTTAGTAAAATTTTCGCTAACCGGTTAACCGGTTTACATATTTAAATACTAGAAATACTAAAATAATTATTCTTTGTAAATATGAAAACCTAAAAAAAATTTTTAACAACTATAATTATGTTTATAATCTGTAATTATATATATATAAGAGATATATAAGAGATATATAAGAGATGTTATGCATACAGAAATATTTTTTCATTAATAAAATATTAATATCGAAGTAAATGAAAGTTTGTTTAGGTCGTTAAAGAGTTCAGCGTACTGAGCTTGCACAACGCAAATGCAATGCAGAGAGTAGAGGCACTAGTCTACAATTTTCTTCAGTCTAATTACATCTTTTTTTTTTTCAGAAAGCAAAACGAATTTAATTAAAGTGCATCCCGTGGCCTACTCACAATATTTTTTTTTATTTTTTTCAATTATAACTTGCGGGCGAGACGCGTATGTATATCTAAGCAAATACGAGAAAAACTTTAACTAAAGGGAAAGAAAATAGAGTGAAAAATATTAAGAAATATATATATATATATATATATATATATATATATATATATATATTAATATTAGTATTTTTTTAAATACCGATTTTTATTTTTTAAATCTTTAGATCTATAAATAAAATCATACTGCTAAACTTAATTAACTCCAAGTTTTGAACATCTGTATTATTCAAAATTCTTAATTATGTAGTTTTCTGAAAAGAAAAATTATTTAATAATAATGTTTTTATTACATTTTGGTCTTGTATACATGTCAAATCTTATATGATTTGTTATTACTTGTTTGTAAAAACATTACTGTGACTTTGTGTAATGAAATTGTCATATTTATAATTTGAAATTTCTATATTTAAATTTTAAACAAATTTTATTCTTTGTTACTGCTTTGCAAATTAGACTAGATTATTAGATTTTTTTTATTAATATAGTGGTATAGTTTCACGTAAGTTAAATTAAAAACTTGATTTCAATAAATTAAAATATTAAAAAATTATCACAATTAAACAAAATCGGATACAGTAGTTTGATTAACTGCTTGTCTCAAAATATCAGTAGTTTGGATTTCTGGCCGGAACTCGTCGCTGCTCTGTGCGAAGGCACAACTTGCAGTTTTGAATGGTGTTTAAATGAATAATCACGAAACAAGTACTTTATACTTGCGGTCAAAGTTCTCGTAAGATTGTCGTACTAAATATGATGATTAATTTATTAATGAGATTGTCTTTCTCCTTAAAAACTAATATATTTTTATATATTTTTAAATCAATGTCATAATATTTAAAATTAATTTTATTGTTATTGAAAAATTATTCTCATAAATAACTGTATGTGCAAATAGGTAATTTTTGTGGAAAAAAATAAATGAAAACAAAACATTAGCTACCATAGACTCCAGCCAAAGGCGCGTGCGCTAACAAACAATTCTTAAAGTTAATTTTGAACTGTTTAATTTGTACGTGAATAATTTCGTTTGAAAGTTTTAATGACAGATTTACTCAGACTCAGTCCTGTGTATAAGTTCGTTCGTTTGTTAGTTCTGTTCTGAATTAAGATTACAGTAATCCACGCGCGCGTTGGTTGAAACGTAGAAAAGTAAAGAGACTGCCCCGGTTAGCTTCAATTGCAAACACATGCCATGAATTGCAATACGTGTTTGAAATAAACGCTTTTTCTCTGTTTAAAGTACCGACGCATGCGCTTTACACACCCACCCTAATTTTCAACTCACTGACTAGCAGGGTAATTATAGCCTGTAACGATGACAGAAAATTTCTCATTAAATTTAGAAATAAAATATCACTCGATGGAATTTCTTTCCAACTAGTTTTTGTATATCAGTAATGCAAAATATACATTTCTGCTTTAGAGTAGATATTAATAAAATTGATGTAGTAAATTTGAAAATTTAGACGAATGGTTTGCTTTAGATTAAATTCTTAGTAAAAAGTTAACAAAGACCAATAATCTTATTATATTTTTTTAAGTTTTATTTAGATTTTGCTTGTTGATTAGTGGTACTATAAGCCTAATTCGTGCTTATCTGTAAAAATCTATATGTTTTTAGTATGATTACAATACCTCCCTTATTATATGTGATATGACGATCGGTAAAGCATAAATAAATTACAATGGAATTAGTTAATCATAAGATACATTTAATGGACAATTTCAATAAAAAAAAAATTACATTTTTTGTAATGCATATAGATCTCAAATAACTTTAAAATAAATATATAAAAATATCTACAGATCTATGGAGACAACCTCACAGTTATTTGTCTTTCAAAAAGTAACGAACAAAAATATATTCCAATCGAAACTATCTCGCTGCACGCGCATAATAAAATAAAACAACGATTCTCTTGTCGGGTTGAGTCATTCCATCGGAATGACTAAACTTCCATGAGGGCACAACGTCACTATGACAAATTCTATAGAAGAAATATCTTTTCAAGCTGGGCTGCATTAAGCAGACACATACGACAGACAAACAGGCGAGGCAGAGAACAAAACCGAAAATCTCGGCCGAACGTTTGCTCCTAGTAGAATTAGCGACTTCTGAGAAGCGAGCAGATAGTTTCTAAATCGGGCGACAACTCTGCCATCTTGGATAAGGATACTATCTATAGAATGGATGGAGTTGGGACTCCATCGTTCCATGAATATATATATTTATATATGTACGTTTGAAATATAATGTTATATAGAAACAAAAATAGTTGTCAAGTTTTTTTTAGTAACTACTTTTTTTATGATAGTTACATTTTAAAATATATGATTAAGAAAAGTACGTAAAATATCAATTACTAACATTAAAACTGTTAATACAAAATATCATTTTAACGAGTTTAAAATAAAAAAAAAATACTAATTTAAATGGAGGCATTGAAATAATGCAATAAGTATATTGTAATACAAATTTTTGGGTAGTATTAGATAAAATACCACATATACAAACCAATGACATATTTGTCACCAGAAGTGACAAAAAATATAGAATAAATGGATTAGTACATGAAAAGTGTAAAATTAAAAAAATGTTATTGCAAAAGTTAGTATTAGTTGGTTAAGATGGTTCGGTAATCTTGAGAGAAACGTCTAATGAATGATTGGTTAAAATAATATATGTTAGTGATATTGAAGGTATACGTCTGCGTGAACGTCCGATGAGTAGATGAGGTGGTATCATTAAAAGTGTTTCGTTTGAGCAAATATTTCAAGTGTCAGAAATAAAATAACATGTATTAAAGACATCATAAATGTGGATAAAGCAAAAGTAGCTTTTCTGAATAGAAATATTTGACAGAAACTAATTTCGGTAAGTGGAAAGAGTTTGTGCCACCATCTTTGGATACAAAGCGTGATTGTGTGTGTATATGTGTATGTATGTTTAAATAAAGAGTTATAATTGGTCGGAAACCGTGACTTATGATTTTATAACTTACGGTTATGAATTATAGACAAAATAACTTTTTAATATCTGAAAACAAAACTATTCTTCTTACAATTACATCATTCTAGAAATGAACGGTTCAAATTTATTTCATTAACAGATTAACACTTATTAAATATCGACAAACAAAGGAAAATGCATAAAACAAATATCATTCAACGATGTAATTTTGCAAACTTCTGGTATTAATAAAAGTTCAGGTTTGAATTGTAACTGAATGAAAATAAGTAAGGATAGCTTGACAAACAAACGCACAAAACACTGAAACTTAATAAACTTGTTTTAATGATGGAAAAAATTGCAAGTAAAAGAAAAAAAGATGGTAAAAGTTTTTCCTTTATAGCAATATCTTCATTGCTGCGATGAAGCGATTATTATTTGTTCTAAAAAAAAATGAAATGAAGATTGAAATAAATACAAAAAACAGTGAAAGTAAAAATTAAATGTTTCAAGTAGTCTTTTTGAAATTCTTTGTTGGATACGAATTTGAATTCTACGCCGTTTGATTCTTGATAGATTTCGAAATCGTTAGCTGTAGATTCTTATTAAAAGAACTAGAATAGATTGAAATCTTACAATTAGATGATATTATATAATAAAATAAAAAGCTTCAAGGTTATGTTCTGCATATATTTTATTTAAATATCGACGATTCGATATACTCTACGTATAGTATAAAGTCGACGTTTCACTGTTTATTAAAACATCCCGAACACATCCCTTATTATTAATAAATGAATACTTTTGCGCAAAATGTGTTCAAATAAAAATATAAATTTAGAAAAGATGTTTCATTTCTATTTAATAAATAATATAATAGAAAAAACATAGATTTATTTGATTTCTCTCAAAGTAAATTGGAAAAATGCTTGAACTACATATTAATTATAAATAATAACTAAAAAAAATGTAATTAATTTTAGTTCAAAAATTAGAATTATATGTGATATGTAATATTAATAAAATATAATCAAAATAGCTAATTTTCATTTTTATATATCTGTCAATGTATCTTACAATTTGTTTCACGATTTTAATTTCACATATATTTGAGAATACAGTAAAATGAAAAAAGTGGAAAAAATCTCTGAAACGAGTTGATAAATAAGACGAAATATTTCATCTCATCTCACGAAATATATATAAGAATTTGAAAATCGATACTCTTGTTTTAGAATTTTTGTATACTAGACAATTAACTTTTATTATTTTTATTAACAAAATTAATTAGCTTATAAATACTCATATCAATAATCTTTTAAATTTGAAATGTAAACCTTTGTGAATCGATTCTTTTTAATCTAAATACAAAGCGAGTTAGCTGGTTCCTGTTGTAAAACAAAATGTAGGTAAAGACAGTGCTGTTAGCTTTGTTCTTGTAATTAACTACGTGATAGTATTGTAAACTCTAGTTCAAAAGCGTGTCATTGTTAATAAAGCTTTATACTACCGTCCGGACTAATAAGTGACATGATGGCTTAAATTCAATATTCAATTCAATCGTTCCTTTCATTATACACCGAACAGCAAATCAAAGGAGTTCGTTTAACTTGTAGTATGTTTTTATTGTTACTATTTTTTATTAAAAGTGTTTGAGCATTAGAAATGTATTTATTTATTTTTATGATATTATAGAACTTTAATTAATGAACATAGTATTTATTTTTATGCTGCAATTCTATTTGCATTTCGCAAAACTACTAACGTTGCTAGATAATTTTAAATTTTACATTTACATTTAAAATATGGATGAGGCTATTTATACATACGGTATGTATACGCAGTTGGCTATTTATACATACTAAAAAAAAAACCTAAACCAACCTACTAACCTAACCTACCCTACCCTAAATAGCTAATTACGTAAAAATAATGTATGTAAAAATAGCCAATTGCGTATACATACCGTATGTATAAATAGCCACTTTCTTAAAATATTCTCATGTTACAAATTTTATTTTTATTTATTTTGTTATTTCATTTCGACTTAACAAAATGACAATGTTACTATCCAAATTATTTCAAATAAACTTATTTTACGTAGTAATAAAAATTCCTGTTGAAAATATTTCTTATAATACTTTAACTGTACATACAAGTGTTATATATCTAACTATATCTTACTAAAACCGTCAACAGTAATGTCAGAATCACACATTGACTTGACCAAGTTTTGGTGTCGTACAGTCCACCCAATAGCCAAATATGTGTCGGCCCTAACTGGCGCGGTCCGCAATTTATCCGCGCTGCGGCCATTACACGTAATGGGCCAGGCACTTGTCATAAGCCACACGTTAGCCCCTATGATAAAATAAGGCCTGTCACACACGCTCGGCTCCCGGTTTTGTAGCCGGAGCAGATCCACGAACCGGGGAAAAAGAAAGTGACGACGCCCGCCAATTTCGCTTATTTATCGTCGCAACTTAACCTTTTCATAGTTTCTTTCGCGGAGGCCTACCAGTTTCGGGGCACGGAGACAAATGAATAGAATTTCGGGCTAAAGTGCGTGCGCGTTGGGCGCACTAGGGAGTTGTAGCTTTCTAACAAGCCGTGTTTAGTTTGAAATTTGTCAAGTTGTTGTTGCTGTTTAACACAATTGGAATCATTGTTTTGACACATTAGTTTGGTTAGTTCGTACAACTTATTTGTTTCATAATAGTTATTTATGTAAAAATGGGTTTTATAACTTGAATTCTAAAATTTTGTTCCAAACAAAGCGAGATACAAAAAAAAAAACTGAACAAACATCATAAAACCCAGTTAACTCACAAGTTACATACAAAATTTGATCTGAAGTCTTAAATTACAAAAAAAAAAATATTTTTATGAATGTATATATTTACGAAGTTTTCTGAAGAAATGTAATTTATAATATAAAAATACTACTTACAATTATTAATCAGTGTTAGTAATAGTTAAATTTACTGTAGATTTTCTTTTTTTTTAGGAAACTGCAAAAATACAAACACAGACCGACAGACGGACATTAAGATTACCATTGACCTAATTCGTTCTTATCTACAAAAATCTCTATATGTCAAATTAGGTATGATTACAACACGTCTCTTATCATATATGATATAACGATCGGTAATTATTTATTTTTAATTATTATTTTTTTTACATTAAATTCGCTAAGATTACAAAATTTAATCTTAATAGCAACTCAATTAACATCAACACTAAGGTATCGTTCAGTCAAATCTATATCTTCCTTCAGCATTAATAATAAATGTCTACCACTTAAACTTTCACTGTACCGCTAGCCTAGAATAATGAACGTAGTTTCACGTACGCACAGAGGCACACACACACACACACACACACACACACACACACACACACACACACACACACAACGCACTTGCTCCTATTTTGTGTGTGTGCCTAACCGTAATCAGCCCTAGTTTCAGCCGACATCGTTCGCTTCAGCCAGATCTCCTGCAGCGTCAATCCAGCGTCGATTATACGTTCCACAACATGTGTGCAAGTGAACGTCATATGTCGGTTGCACGCTTCTATCCACTGCCGATGTCAGAGGCCTCTGCTGTTGCCGCCAGGCTAAGTCATTTTCCTATTACTGAATAGTAATTGATCGAAAAATCAAATAGGATGAGTGTGCGATGTGAATATGCTTTGTTCTTGTAGTTAAAAGTATTTTTTAAGGCACGGTTTTATAAGCGCTGGTTAAATTTACTTTGAAAGTAAATGTATTTACTCTGTAAATTTTCGTATTAAAAAAAAGAACAAATTTAACCTATTGACATTAAAAAATAGTTATTATTATTAACAATAATAATCTGACTGTAAATTATTGAAATATCATTTGTTTTGATACAGAACTAGCATATTTTAATACTTCGTCATATTGAGATATTCATATTAAAAAAAAATACATATTTTAATTACAAAACTAATCTCCATTTTATATCACTATATAATACTAAGTTATGCCTGAATATCTAAAATAAATCTACACACAAACACTAAGAAAAATAAAGAAAAAACTTTAAAACAGTATAACTCAAAACTTAAATATTTTTGCGATAATATTAAAATCCTAATAGTTTGATTGTAAATAAAGTAAAGTAGATACAGTAAATCTACACACAAACACTAAGAAAAATAAAGAAAAAACTTTAAAACAGTATAACTCAAAACTTAAATATTTTTGCGATAATATTAAAATCCTAATAGTTTGATTGTAAATAAAGTAAAGTAGATTTTTTAAGTTTTATATGTTTATTTTTCCATTTACAGAGAAACCAGTAACCTTCAACCAGAGAGTAATAATAATTAACTTAAATAAATATTATTCTTGGCCAACAAAGTTAGTTGAATATTTTAAGCTAACTCTTATATTAAACAATATGCAATAAATTTACTAAAGAATTATAATAATTACATCAGTGTATTCTGTAACAATTTTGTTAAAAATAACGGCATGTTGAAAAAAATCTGTTTCCGTAAAAAAATCTTGTTGCACATTGCAAAGTTTTTTTTTTAAATCTTATTATTCTTATTTTAACAGGCTGTTATTTTTAACAAAAGTAATATAGAATACATTTATTTAAGTCTTATATTAACAGTTAAGCTATTTTTGTCTAATCGCATCATTAATATAAAATGTATGTTTTTCATTTCTTGTAGAAATATACATATAAATATACATTTCTCACATTTTCTTTCATAATAAATATAAATTATTTAGTAAATATAACGATAGTAAATGTAATTATACTCAAAAAATTTAAAAAAACTATCACAGAGAAGATAAAGTATTGTTAGTATGTTACTATTAAAAAAATCATATTAACAACAACGTATATCTAAATCCTCTTTAAATCTAACACATATGACAATAGAGATTTCCATAATAGAGACATAAAAAGACTATTCAACATTGTCAGTTCATTTATTGTACCTGGTAAAGAAGCAACTTTTATATTTTCGCAACGCGCGACCCTTTCCTATTTGGCGAATGCTGTTTCACGGCGTAATGTCTTCGCGCAAAACGTGTTTTGCATATTTTATTGCGGGATGAATAGTGGAAAATCGGACGTAATCATTTCGAGAACTACTTCAAATTGTACCCATATGAATGTTGGAATTCAAATTTATTTTCACTTGCTAAATCATTTACCGTTTGCATTTTTTTTATATACAGGGTGTTTCACAACTTAGAGCAAAAAATTAAAAGGTATATTCTGTACGACGTGCTGATCATGAAACAAAAAGAATTTTTTTAAAATTTGCAAAAAAAATTGCATCGTATTTCAAGCAAACATTTTTTTTGCCACTGGTCGATAGTTATTTTTAATAATTGTTTTCAAATCGTCTACAATGAAAGTAATTGTTTACGTAATATCTAATACTAATAAAATGTGTAATAGTTTAATTAATAATTTAATTTAATTTGATAGGTAGTGGGTAGGTAGTCTTTCGTCGACATTGCTGTTAATTATTATTATCTTTGCTGGTGCACTGTTCTCATTTTACAGTGAATAGCAGTGTAGTGTAGTTTTTGTTAAAATGAATGCATTTAGTAACAGTGAATTAGTGGACATGATGTTAATTTATGGCGAAGCACGGCAAAATTCGTTATTGGCACGACGTCTGTATGCTGAACGTTATCCTTTACGCCGATTACCCACTCCCCGTTCGTTTGTGAGGATAGTCCAGCGCCTTCGAGACACAGGATATGTGCAACCTAATCGTGGGAGAGGTGGTGGCCGCCAGCATCAACACGACAATATGGTTAATGATATCTTAGATGCTGTACATGCTGAACCAACTATTAGTACCCGAAGAGCGTCTCAACAATTAGGAGTATCACATAGTTCAGTATGGCGAATTTTAAGAGATCAAAACTACCACCCATTCCATTTTCAACGGGTACAGGGGCTAACAGAACCTGACTATCAGTTTAGAGTACGATTTTGCAACTGGCTATTACAAAAACACACTGAAAATCCGAATTTCCCCTCGTACATCATATTTTCTGATGAGGCTACTTTTACGAGGGAGGGAGTTCATAACTATCATAACTTTCATTATTGGAGTCAAGTAAATCCACACGTTGTTGTACGGGGCAGTTTTTAGCATCGTTTTTCGATAAATGTTTGGGCAGGTATTGTTAATGGAATATTACTTGGGCCGTACATTCTACCAAATAGGATGACCGGAGCTAATTATTTATTATTTTTACAAAATACTTTGCCAGAACTACTTGAAAATGTGCCTTTAAATGTGCGTCAGCAGACATGGTTTCAGCACGATGGTGCGCCATCACACTATGCTCTAAATGTAAGAGAACATTTAAACCAAGTGTTTGAGGACAGGTGGATTGGTCGCGGTGGACCTGTAGCTTGGCCTGCTAGATCCCCTGACCTAAATCCGCTGGATTTTTATTTCTGGGGTCATTTTAAATCCCTCGTCTACGACAACCAAAATGCGCCGGAAAACGAAGAAGAACTTAGGCAGAGAATAGAAAATTCAGCAGAAATAATACGAGTACAAAATTCGTGTCAAGACTGTACTAGGTCATTAATTCAACGTGCTGCAATGTGTGTAGGGATGAATGGTGCAAATTTTGAACAGTATTTGTAGTTTTGTGCTTCAGGTATGTTATTTCCCAAATTATCTTGATATTAAATAATACAATGCATTAATATTATAAATTATTTTGTATTCAAAACAATTATTGTCTCTAAATAAAACTAACATTACATAATTTTTCTTTGATAATTAATTTCATTTAATATTTCTTTCTATGACGTATGCTACTCCAGTGGTTCAAAAAATGTCTACTTCAAGTAAACTACCCTTAACTTTGCGAATTTTAAAAAAAATCTTTTTGTTTCATGATCAGCACGTCGTACAGAATATACCCTTTAATTTTTTGCTCTAAGTTGTGAAACACCCTGTATATATTTCTGAAGTTAACTTAACTTTTAACGAGACATTTAATATTTTTTTTGTCTTTATTATACAAGCTGTTACATTAAAATTGGTAAAATTAATCATCTGCCATTTTCAAATGTGTGCAGTTATTTAAATAATTAAATTAGTCCTAATAATATACATATTTATATATGTATTAATATGTTATATTAATCGATTTGTCATTTTTATCTTGTTCTGTAATTAGTTGAATAATTATTGAGCAATAGGCATTTTTATTAATATTTATGCTCATTGAATATAATACTATATTGTTAGTAAAACTGTGCATAAATTAATTATTGTGGTTATTTAATGATCCAAATATCTCAGCGCGACGAAAAATAATTTTCCCAGCTAATTTATTTTAAGCTAGTTATTTCTTAAAACTCGTTACAATTACATAATTTAAAATATGACTACCACTTTCAATTTTCTTTATTAGAATTATTTCATATTATTAATTAATATTTTGCACACAGTCTCCAAGACAAATAGTTTTGTTACTACGAAAATAAATCGCATACAAATTGTAAATAATTTCGCACTCTATTATAAAATATTAGCCCAATTTACAAAGAACATTTAGCCGGTGTAATAGAACATTAATAAATACAAATGTTTGAAAACACGCAAATATGAGGTAAAAAAAATAAAAATATAAAGCAATAATATTTTATTTATAAAATAAAGTTGGCGTAACTCATTGAGCAGGTGCCTACATAAAAGTGCAAGGTTGAAGATAAAGCGGTAGCTTTAAAAACCAACTTGTATATTATTCATTGCCTTCAAGTTATTGCCCGCTAAAGAGCATCGTATATTTTGCTAAGTCGCGGTTTTGACTACATGTTCTATACCATAATAAATAGCTACATATTTTTCTTGCTAAACATACAAACAAATTTAGTTAGTTTTTTTTTTCATTGAGAATATCCTTCAACTAAAAGAAAAATATATTTCAAACAAAAATTAAATACAGTAAAACTTTTATAGAGTCCACGAGGTGTTTTGTCGAGAGCAGATTGTTGATAAAGGTATTTTATACGAAAAATATTTTATACAAAACTTATCATGAGAAGTTAATGAAACTAATCAAATTTTATTTTCAAATATATGCAGTTCTTAAAACACAAAAATTACGTTGGAAAAAGAAAAGTCTGCAATTTTTTATTGAATGTATATAAAACGCAGTGCACTGAAATTTCAGTGTACCAAGGAATGAAGATGCTATCTACGATGTATGGCAAAACGTCTGCAATAAGAATAGATTGACTACAGCATACCAGTCCAAAAAATTCTATAAATTTAATGGATACAGGCCGTGAAATCCTGAAAATTACTATAACTCCACAATCATTAATATATATATATATATATATATATATATATATATATATATATATATATATATTATTTTGCAATATTAAAGCTTATGTTTACATTATAAAAAATAATTGAAACAGTACTTGGAAAATAGTACGCTAACAAGTATACCAAGAAAAATGGTTAAGAACCACTGTAGTATATAATTTCGGATGGGATAAAATTGTACATGATTTTATATAGATTTTATTAAATATATTGAAGGCAGTACATTATAATTATACAGATGTAGTTACAATATACGAGTATATATTTTGTAATGTAAGTTTGACGTAACGTAGGAACTATTAACATCAAAGTTGGAAAAGATATTTTCGTAAAGTAAGTATATGCATACATATAATGTTAAGATATAATATAATTAAATGATTAACATAGCTTAACTTTAGGGCTTGGTTATGTAAGTACAAACCTGGCCTAAAACCTTGTCTTTAGGAACTAAATTGTACCCTAGAGAATATTAATTTCAATATAGAGAACCTTTATAGAATGCTAAGTGCTCAACGCAACTTTCAACTTTATTCTAATCATTATTATATCTTGTGTACGAACAAAACATATATATCTTTTCAATAAGTTATTGAAATTTTTATTAAATAATAGTTGATTTTAAACATTCATTTTAAAAATTATACTTTATTCTACATTGTTTTATATAATCTTTCAATATTTAACTTTAAAATAGCAAATTTTACTAAGTGTAACAAACTTCTTATTTTATTTAATTGTATTGTTTATAATTTCAGAAACTACACGATTTAAACATTTTGCTGAACGAATTTTGATTACAAATCGAGTTTGGATTGGATATGAAACCAGTTCTTATACGTATATATTCAAATTTTTTTACTTGTCTATCAGACGGTGAAATATATTAAATTTTTCTCGACATTCAGCCAGTTGTAATAATGAATATTTTTAAACTTAACATTAATTATGAACAATACAATTAAATAAAAATAATTCCGTCATTTAACGTGAGTTCCCCAATAGCGCATTGGACATACATACAATCACGCCATGTAATCGAAGAGTGTGGCACAAACTCCATTATTCAGAAATCAGTTTTCTCCAAACATTCCTATCCAGATAAGCAACTTTAGCTTCATCCACAAAAGGTTCAGGTTCGAATCCCGGTCGAATGACCCAAGCCTTTCAATTTACTATTTATAAATATTTATCATTTAAATGTAATTATTGCATTCAATAAATTATCTAATAAATAGTATTGTTTATACACATTTGAAATATAATAATAATATATTGCCAAACAATATACAATGCAGATACAATGTAAAAATATTATAAAACAAATCAACAAATCAAGTATTACATATGCATATATCATCCGAAGTAATTTATAATTTTAAGTATTTTTGTTACGGTACGGGACAGGGGCCACACACGTGTTTTTAATGTATTTAAGTGAAACCATTTCGAATGACATTTTGACATTCTAAAAATAAATTGAGCAATAGAACATTTTTCAGAAACTGACAGATTTACTTTTATGTACCTTTCACAAGAACAGGGGTTATGAATTTAAATGTTTCGGGGGGGTTGTCACAACGACCAAATTTTTTTATGATTAATATTTTTAAACACAAATGTCAAATTATGTTTATAATGTTCAGGTAATTATTTTTAATTTCCTCGAAAACATGTTTTACATCCTGTAATAAAATAAATAATACAAATCTCTTTTGCTTAATTTATTAAATTATTTTTACGTATATCCTCACATTATATATCAATTTTATTACAAAAAGAATTATTTAAAATTTTGTATGTTATACAGGTGACTAATGGAAAACTGCTGAAACTAATCAACTGTTATTTTCAAATATTTGCAATGAATGAAAATAAAAAATTGCTATTTTTAAATAATATATTTAAAATTTAATGAAATGTTAGTATGTTACTGTATTTTATTGACAAATATATTACTTGGATGGCATTTTTTTGCACAAGATTAGTGTTATTCGTGACAAAATTGGTATAATTTGCGACAGAAAAATAAAATGCACGACAAAATATGTTTTCTCACGATGAAAAATCCTTATTCACGCCAAAATATTTTTTTTCACGACAAAAAAATATAACTAAATGACAATGACGTTTTAATATCGAAAGATTAAAAACACTAACCTTCTAACTCAACCTATTTAAACAATAATCGCAACTAAAATCTTTAGATGTATTAACCTCTAAACTAATAAAAAATTAAGTTTTAAATCCAACCTACCTACAAAGAATCTGTCTAAAATTCAGGTGTATTGACTTTCAGCTGTATTGGCCTTCTTAACATAAATTTTAAAAAATACTTAATTAATTTGTCGTATTATATTGGTTGTTCAATATACTGATTTTGTGGTAAAATTTTGCATTTTCGTCTTTTTAAATACCATTTTTGTCGTGCAACTACATTTTCTTTATATTCTAATTATTTAATTAGTTTATGATATTGTCAGTAGATTTCTTGTTTGTTCCATATAACAAAACCTTACTTTCGAGAAAATAATATTTACAGTGACATATAATCATTTCATTAACAATTTTATATCTAGTAAAACTGCAATTTTTTTGTTGTTATTTAATTAATTGCATACAACATTTGAAAATGGCAACTGATTTATTTCAGCAACTCCCCATAAGACACCTACACAACATTCAAAATTTTTAATACCTTTTTTGAACTTCTTCAGGCAACCTATTTTTGTTGTTACTATTAATTTTGAATAAAAGTTTTTTTTTTAAATAAATATCATAAATCTTAAACTGATTTTTTACAAAACATGTTAATAATTTTAATTTAAAAATAATATTAATGATATATATATATATATATATATATATATATATATATATATAAAATAAAACAACTTTAGATTTTAATTCTGTTTCTATTTAGAATAACGACGTTTCGATATATATATATATATATATATATATATATATATATATATATATATATATATATATATATATATATATATATATGTTTTATTGATAATATTATTTTTTTTAACAAAATTCTTTTCATCTTTTGATTATGTACTTTTATATGAACGCTCGTAAATGTCCTCCATATGCGATATAAGCAAGTAACGTAACGTGATTCCGTTGATAATGTGCACGTTTTTTCGCCATAATGACGCTGTTAGATCTCGCAATTACTAGACCTGACTTTTATCCACCAACGATGTTATACTTTCCAAGAAAAATAATGATTCTACTACGCTGAGCCATTACTGCTTTTTAACTGTTTTTTTTTTTTATGAAAAACTATTAGAACACTAACATTTATCAACCTTTTATTAGTTTTCTTTCTAATAAATTTTAATAAAATTATTCTTCATTTCTTAGTTTGAAAACGAGTTAATCAATTTTCTAGTAATTGTGTATTAAATTATTATATATAACTAATCAGAGAACAGTTTTTTAGTGAGTATAAATAAAATTTGATACGTATGTCTTTAATAGTTTTTAATAAATATAAATAACATTTAACAAAATGTTTTATATTAATTTACTTTGTTAATGAAAAACTTGCTAATACATTAATAATACGATTTAAATATTTTGTAAATAATCAAATTTAATTTTATATACTTTTCGAAACATTAAACATTTTCTTTTAGAAAACAAACCCTCGTAAATTATATTTCTGCAAGAACAAGTAAGACGAAAAAGAACGAACAAACTTTTGAACAACAAAATACTAAAATACTAACCTTCTTTAGTGTTGTAAAGCATAAGATCTAAACAGATATTACATACAGCTTTAGTAATAAAACAGCATAATAATACAACAGTGCACCGTCCCTTGGAACCGCAGAGCGAAAATGTCGTATTTAAACTTAACAGCAAGAGCAGCTAGCAGCAGCAGCTAGTATAAATCTTGATATAAATGTGGGGGCTGCATTATCGGACGTAACAGAGAAACATTACACCCCCTACTTATAATGAAGTGTATTTTGCTGCGTTTACCTGCCACCGGTATGTATGTGCAAGGAAATACATAATGTTTTCCTCTCTCATCCAAGCAGCTCAAATTTAAATTTAAAGTTGACGTCTTGAAATTCGCTCGTTTCTTAAATCGTATTTTAAAAGAACATCACCATTATTCACTTTGATTCACGGTTGGATTGCTGCCGCATGCTGTAATGTGAACACGACTGCCACAAACGAACAAATTAGATATTTTCTACATAAAGCATACTTTTCAAAAACTATTTCATAGAACCATTCGAAAAAAACTATTTTTATGATTACAATTATACATAGAAAAATAGCATTTTTATTTGAATCGAATTAGATGACTAAATTTTAGATGATATGTTTATTTAATTAGATAATATTTCCAATCAACTCCCATCAAAATCTGTTAAATAGTTATAATTTTTATTAAATTTATTTAAACAATTATTCTACGTTCTTGAGAAATATAGAAATTTATGGTTCATCTACGTGTATTCTAAATTTGTTTAAATCATAAATTTCAAAGAAAGTTGCGATGACATGAGAGGCCATCTGCAAAAATTAAAGCAACATCAGATAAGATAAAAACTGTTGCGTTACCTAGTACTTTGCCATTTATAAAGTAGTTCCTTTTATTTAAAATTTATATATATATATATATATATATATATATATATATATACATTATATATATAATTTGAATAATTCAGCATTTTATCTATTAATTACTGGGAGTAAATATACGAATACAAAATTAAGCAAACGTTTGATACTAGTTTAATATTCAAAATATTATTTACTGCATTAACACAAAAATAAAATTATATAGATGTTCCAGAACATTTGCGCTAGTAAAAATAAACACAAGTTAAGCACTAACTCGAGAATATTTTTTAAAATTAGATTGATCGATTAATTTTGAGAAAACATAATTATTTCGGAGAATAAAAAAATATTTATTTATAAAGTAAATCTTGTATTTTTATCAATATAAAAATATTATTATTTAAAATAATTAAATGAAAGAGAAAATGATAATATATTGTTCGTGAAAGAAGTATAAAATTGAATTTGATTTAGTTAGAATTTATCGTTCCATATAGAACTAAAGCATCTATATATAACTTTGCGATAATGCTACTATTATTTTGACTTTCATACAAACATATTACTTTCATAAAAATTTCTATTTGAAATATATTTGTGTTTTCATCATTTTTGATATTTGTCAAATGTTCGTACGTGCATTACTATTTTTTGTGCATGCGTACGCAAATATTCTATTAGAAAATTTCCACATATTGCCTTAAACAAATAATATTAATATTGACTTTACTCTATATTTACATTTTTTGTTATTTTAAAATTGTTATAGCTATGCCGATAGTGAATTAAAAAATTTACAGAGAGATATTACAAAATTGCTATATTCAAATATTAATGTGTTTGTTTCAACATTCAAAAACAATATTTTATAATTGTCTTACCAACTGTCGCTAATTCTCTGTGATGTTCCATTTTTCAAAACTACGGTACCACTAACAATAATCTGAGAATTTATAGTATAGATATATATATATATATATATACCAGATTGCGGAAATATATTCTTTTAGCCAAAATTAAGTTAAGCAAAACGTTTTAATTAAATATATATGATTATTTTAAGTTAAACAATAATATAAATTTATAGAAATAAAAAAAAATTGATTATAATAAATGACCAAATTTTATAAAATTTTATAAAAATTAATTACATTAAATATTACTTTAATTCTGTTTTTTTATTTTTGTTTGACAGCAGATTAATTAGTTTTACAATATATCCAAATTCTCATAACTTGTTAAAAATAAGAATGTACAAGATACATAACTTAATACCTTTCATAGTTATGATAAGTTTAAGCTATGAAACCGTTTACAAGATACTTGAAAACAAAATAAAAACAATAAAGCCATTATCCGAGCATCAGCATCATAAAACCCCAATTAAAATTATTATTAGTCACATTAATGCGCAATTTTTCCGTAATTACCGGACAACCACTTAAAACATTAAAAAAAAACACACAAACAATTAACGACTGAAGCATCGTTAAAGTAAACGCGCCGCGCTGTTTAAAAACTCGACGTTCGCTCTTAAGCCTTTTAACACTGAATTTCTTGAGCACGATCTTGTTCTTTCTGTGCGCACGCGAACCGGAATTATTCCCCATGGGTCAGTTAAAATTCATAATAGGTGCGAATTGAGGACGGGGTGGTGTCATGTGAAAACGGGCTGCAGTTTAGAACAGTTGCGGGAGGAACGAGCCGCAAGTTAAAGCGATGACGACGATGTAGGTTACAGGATGTGGGAAAAGAGGATGAGATACAGTGTCTGGGGATGACCCCGAGGAGACGGTAAAGTTTTATGTGTGACATTGATAAAAAAATATAAAAGATGCGATCGTATATTACTTTTTTTTGCAATATATTATGTGCTAAGAGACGTTTAAAGGTTATATTTTTACTAAATGTGTGCGGAAAATAAATTTAATGATATTATTATCAATAACTATTCTTCTTTAATTACAGTATTGATTTACTTTGCTGTACGAGTATCAGTTTTCCTTTAATTCATCGACAATCTAAATGTATTTTATCTAATTTATGATTTGAACAAGTTATTAACATATATAAAAAGAATTTGGAACAATATGAACCAAAAATTTATATTCTAACAAACAAATATAAGATTTTAGAAGAAATATTAATTGTCCACGTAGTTTAGTTCTTTATAACACATTTCAATATGAAAATTCAACATTAAAAATAAAATTACATAAACAGTTAGTTTTGCTAATTTGTTAAATTTTAGTATGTAGTTTTTGCATGCAATCATAGGCCAGTAGTAACGTATCGTATGATAATCGGACTATACTTTATATTTTAATAATTAATTAATATTATATTAATTTGGAAACTGCTGGATTATAGTACGCATATTTAGTATGTATTACCCTTTAATCTTAACAGCTACACTAATAAAATAAATATTATAATGAAGATAATACTGGTATTGTACATATATCCGGTTATGGCATTTATTATTTACGATTGTTAATTTTTATACTGACATTTAATTACGGCATGAAGTTCTTTGAAACGATCGCCAAACAATGAGACGAAGTGGCGTTTCCAGTGTCGTTAAAACGAAATAAAAAACATTTTCTCTCCGTTTCGTTTCGTTCCGTTGTACATAGATGTGAAAAGAGAATTATCTCGTCACCGGTAGTAAAAGCAATTTTTTTTTCAAAGAGATAACACGTCAGCAAAAGTCAAAGGGTTATTAGCTTTCGCAATTCTGTTTCCCCGTAAAAGTGGCTTTGAAATCTTATAAAACCGGCCTAAACAGAAGTGGTGACAAATAATAGGGTTTTTTTTTTGCTTTCTTTCTACCAGTTTATAATTGGTTCTTTTCTAGGAGAAAAAAAATACCGGATTAAATGGCCGGTGTGCTGTTGTTGTTTTATTGGACGAATTAAATTGGTTTTTGCGCTAACAATGTCATGTAGAAATTATATTTTTTGCTGGCTGGCCTGTAAATAGTGCGGAAAAATTAATTAATATCTGTCAGGAGTGTGACAAAAGTTTAAATTGAAAACCGGTGATTCTCCATTTGCAGGCTAACTTAATAGTAAATCATGAATGACTCTGTATATTGTGTTCTTTGATATTTTTAATTCTTTATTTTTCACTGTTTCCTTTGTATTGTTCTGATACTTTTAAATCTATTTAATAAAATTTATAATTTACACTTTGACTAAGAGCAAAAGTTAAAAGAAATCCGGTTAAGTGATTGATAAAAAACAAAATAATTTATGAAAAAATATTTTTAGGATAATTGTTGGTGCTTGTGTACAAGTTTAACTTGATATAAGAAAAACCAAATTAGTCAGTATTATTATTTTTGCAAATTAAAACAATTCCTCCCCCCCCCCCCCTGAAACCTTTTTCTGCGTGCTTCATTACCTAGTCGTAACCATTAAATTTGCCTAAATAAAATTACAGAAAAAAACATTGTATTTTGCTTATACAAGTATTTGACTTTTACTGTAAATTTTATTGTAATTAATAACAGTATTTTTAATTATTAATTTTAATTATGCAATAATTAAAAACTTAACAATTAATTCCATAACAATTTGGGTACCCGTATCCTAATTTTAGTAACGATATATTATTTTCATTTGTTCATAAAGCGCATAAAATAGCAATGACAACGAGCATTTACAATAAACATTCGGGTTCTTAAATATATGTCGACGTTACAAAGCGTACAAAATAATTATCAATAAACCTGACCTCGTGCGTCGTTTTTATCGCGTGAAATAGCGCGTCATAAATTACGAAAAAATAAAACTTCGGACAACAAATGACGGCACGGGTGCGCGCCTGAAAAAACAACAAACAACACACCAACCAGCCAAGCACAAACAACAACTGAAACAAACGACAAACGCGTCGTAATTTCAGTTTTAGATGCGAGCTTGTTTCACAGGCAGAAACAGAGACAGTAGTAGCACACCAACCATACAGAGACACCGAACGGAATTACACAGTGGATTATTGCGCGAGCGCTTTTAAAAATAAATAATTAATCGAGCAATTATGCACGGCACACAATATCTCATTCGCGCGATGCGGTGTATACGCGTTATGTAATCCGGTAAGCATGCTCGACGCTTTGTCACCATTATTACCCAAAATAAATATGCGAACAGGTCGGCTTGCTTCTGTGCCCGTACCACAATCTTGCTTACTTGCTTAGGTTAGCTACTTGCTATTAGGAAACGGACTTTGATACTTACCCACACTGTACAGTATTGGATTTAGTTTCCATTATTATTTTATACTTAAAAGTTTTTTTTTTGTAAAGCATCGAGATATTAAAAATAGTAATAAATTTTCCTTTTCTTCTAAACTATCTCAATACTAATATTGCGTTACTCTTCTGCCTATCGGAGTTGGTGTGATTTTAATCATTTGATTTAAATCATGATTTAAAACAAATTTTAATTAATACTTTATTAACTAAATTTGATATCTAATAATTGTTTAACTTAAATCTAGCACAAAATTAATATTAAAACAAAAATTTATATACCTATACAAATAAACGTTTCTAGAAGTGTTTTAACGCGTATATGGTCCTGTTATGTTTCAAAATGTCACGAAACAAACACAGTTAAAATATTGTTTATTTTACATAAATAAAATAACTTTTGACTGTAAATGACATGAATATCAAATCATATAGAATATAAAGATAAAAAATGATTATCTAAGTAATATAGTGTTAAAATCGCGATAAATCCATTTAAAAACAATAACCAAAACAATATAAACGCGACTATTTCAACAAACGCAATGTGAATATCAATTTTCTGTCGTAAATAAGTCGGAGATTTTGGTCCAAACGATTGTGAAATGCGATGTAAATAGCGTTAGGAAAACAGTCGGAGAATCCCCATTTACGATTCAGTCCAACACTGGCAGATTTCTCGCCAAATTCATATGACGCACACACACACACACACACATATATAGAGTAATATGCGTGAGTGAGCGCGAATTATCCACAATCCTCTCAACCACAAACAAAGACGACTAGATAATAAGTGTGGTAAGACAAAGAGAGCGAAAGCCGGGCGGCAGCGCTTAAAGGTTTGTTTACACTAACTCGGGCTTCAAATGGAAGATGGAATAATTGACTTATCGTAGATAAACGCATTGAGCTTCAGCTAGTGCCAGGGAACTAACAAGGATGGGTTTCGGAGGTGGTGCAAAGGGTTAAGGAAGCGAACGAACGCCAGATGTTGTAATTGTCGCTTCCACACTTAAATCAACAACTTGGTATACCAACGACCAAATTTTAGCAAAGCGGAAAAAGTTTTTTTATATAAAAAATATAACGGAGAAGCTTTAATAGTGACGAAGAACAAAATAAGATATTTTTTTAATATCTGCAAAAGTTGGAATTGTTGTTAGAAACACTTTTCAACATTTTATTACTTTATGGTTGCATGGATAATTTCAGTATTTAGAATTTATTAATTTCTAATTTGGTCATTCAAATAGATATACCGTAGTTAAAGTATTTATAGTTCATATATTAAAATATTTGAATTTATTTTTCTTGATTATACGTATAACATAATATCGAAACTTCTAATTTCAATTTTAAAATAAAACAAACCTTTAATCTAAAGTTTCTTTCGCGAAAAACACTTTCCACGAAAGAAACAGGTCCCGTGTTCAATTCCAATACATTTTTTCAAATTTAATAAATCTACTAATTATAATTTAATTCGCTGCAATTACATAGACATATTTGTAAAAATCTTTAATACATTCAAAAATCTTTTATTATTTATATATTAAATTGTCTGATTTTTTTAATTTATAATGTTTTATAGCGGGGTGTTATTTATATTTTAGTAAACAAGTAAAATTTTAAATACGAAAAATTCTAAAATATAAATTAATTTTACATTTAATATCTTTTAAATCCTTATCTAAATATTGAATGTATAAATAATCGTGAAAAATATTTATTCGGAATTGTAAGAAAAACAAATTGTACAGAACTGAAAAATTATTTACATATTGTTATAAATTACGATTGCATACGGAAAAGTTCAGAAAACAGTGTTGTTCTAGTCGAAAACTTTTACAAAATTGATGTTCAAACAATGAATCACTTTTTATTGCTGTCGTAGAGTTTCACCATTCTGTAATTTTTTACTCGTGTTTTACGTAGAACGCATTCAAAAACCATGTGCTAGGCTACTGTTCCAATAGAGAAAGAAAAAACTCTCACTTTGTACATATATGATATATTGAAATAAATACAATATAAATTCCATATTTTAAACAATTTGTAAATTTAATTTATTGAATTTAATAATATATAAAAAGATTTGCTTTTGATTATGTACAAATAAATTGATAGAACATGAAAAATATTTTTCAAATATTCGGTGAAATAGACGTTTAAAATATCAAACTGAAGTGACAGAATTGAAAATCATTTCCAGCACATTCATTCATTTCCATATATTATTTTTATCCATTTTGTTTATTCAAATGTTTCAATTTGTCGTTTGTTTTTGAAATGGAATATTACATGGTGCAAATTTTCACTCTAATGCCTATCCTTTGTCAATCATAAATAAATATGAAAATAAATAAATAAAAATAACAATTTATCATAAAACTATTGGAATACTGGAAATGCTTTCCTAAAAATGCGTAACTATATTATTTTTTAACTGTAATGATAGTGATAGTGACAGCGTTAAGTTTGGTTGTGTATTTTATTATGGCAGTTCAAGAAATTTGACCCACCAAATCTTCAATCCATGAACCGTCACTGCCAGTTAGTAAAGATTTGTGTTTATATTTTTTTCGGATATGAATATCAATCGGTTATTATTATTAATAACTCCAGTTATCAATCTGATCAAATTAAGCGGAATACACTGTAATATTATTTTGATATAATAAAACATATTTGTTACAGAAAAAATAATATTAAATATTAATAAATTATTTTTTTAAAATAAAATATTTATCTGTCCTTTTCTAACCCAGCTCTTAGAAAGTGTATATTTCCTAATAAATATGCTCTGATAATTAATAAATTTAATGAATATTGTATAACTCGTTAGATTTATTTAATATATTTTTATTGTTGATTCTTGACTAATCCAGAAATTGCCTGTTATTGATAAAAGAATTTGTCTAGCTATACATTCACTTGTTTCAGTTCGTGCCGGGATTTTATAGCAAAATATTCGTTTATCATGTATGACAAATTCTAATATTTTAACTCGCAATTATAGTTTTTATTTGATATGTACATAAGTGTCAATTTTGTGTATTTTTAAATGTTTTAAACAGTATTAAGAGTGTATTAACCTAATTTTTTTGATTTTTAATATATTTGATGTTTGCTAAGTTATCTTTGGGATTAAATATTATCTTTAAGAAATATTACTATATTACATTAAACAGTGTTTTAGTGTGTTTATTAAAAAGAAAACTTGTTTTATTATTTTTTATCTGTGTGTGTCAGTTTAAAAATATGTGTATCTAAAAAACTTTAAGAAGTGACTGCTAATAAATTAACTCTTCATTAAAAGTAAGTTAAATTTTGTACTGAAAATGGTTTATAATAATTATACTTTAAATCAGGCTGTATTTTATACAAGTATTTAGGTATTAAACTTAGTTTACATTGGTAGAATTAGTAGTAGAGTACGGTGGTAGAATGCCTACTACTTTTTATCAGAATTTTTTTCGTCCAATGCTTATTTTTCGAGATATTTTAGTCTTCACACTTGAATCGACCAGCCGACATAATCAATTTTAGAAACTGATGAGTTACGAAAAGAATTAAAATTCATAAATAATTCTTTTAAATATTTTATAGAATTTCTTACGTAAAACAAAAATAAAAACATACTAATATTTGTTTCTATCATTTAATATTAACCAGATATAGATAATACGTATACAATATGTATACAATAAATAATAATACATATACATACAACATGATACAATATACAGTGGTTCCATAATGAATAATATATTTTATTGATAATATAAAGAAAAAGAGATAACTACTTATTATAATGAGCTAGGTTTATAATATTTTAAGAAAGACAAAATGCAGCAAAACGAACCAAAAATATCGACAGCGTTGAAATAATTCTCAAAATTGGAGCACATAGTGTAGATAAAAGAGTGTAGGAGCACGTTTGCACGAGAAACGGATAAATCAAATGTAATTTTATAAAAGTCAATGATACAATAACAAACCAAAAAATAATGTATCCTACCTTGTACAGGAGTATAAATATTTAAAAACAGGCAATCTTCTGATTCGTTTCCCAACATTTCTGCCAGCCTTCTGAACTTTTCCTTTCGATCAGCCGACATATTCTTAATGTCGGGCATTCTTTGCGGACACACCGGACCGGGGCTGTCTGCGAATAGGATATTCGTCCAGGGCGGTGCACTACCCGGCGGCATAAACCGTAGCTCACCGATCGGTGACGCCGCGTACGGAATGCCGAGATATTTCTCACAACCGCGCATACCGATCGGTTCGATTACGATACCCTGAAGTTGACCTTGCTTAATGTGAATCGGTGGTTCTGTGTATTTCTTTAACGATGGGCTGAAAATATTAAAACAGATTTGTTAATTATGTCATTGTATTACAGAAAAGTTCTATTGGAAATTGCTAAAACAAAAACTATATTGAAAAATATATCATGAAAGTTGAGCTTTCAAAATACGTATATAGCTTTTTTAAATTATTGTTTGTGGTTTAAGAGAAATTATTTTATTTTATTGGAATCAATATAGATATCTCTTTTTGTGTAAACAGTTTATTTTTAATTTAAATTTTAATTTAATAACTGTTACTTAATTCATCTAGTTAAACTAGTACAAAAGACAAATAAGAATTTCTCGACAGAAGTAACTGTACGTTTGAAGTTATATTGCGCACATGTTTAGTTTACTATTAGTTCTAAAACTAGTAATTTCAATCAATTTTAATTAGAAGTAAATTAAGTTATTTTACCACAATTTTTCTCTCTCGCGTTGAGAACGTGTGCGAATGCAAGTAATATTAATAATATTAAAAGGAAATATAATACTTTTTAATAATAATCTATTTTAACTGTAGATAAATTAGCCATTTCTGCGTGTCAAAATTTTAACATTTCATTGATTAATGTTTTATGATTACATTACAATGTACATAATTCAACAAAAATCATAAACATTTTAATAATAATTATAATAAAAATCATATTATGGTAATAACGAATCAGATTTATCGCTCAGATTAATAATATTTTTATATGATTTTCTAATTATCTGTCATAAACGTTTGCGTACATTTAAATTTTTATTTAAGTAGTAAAATTATGATCACACCCGCACAATATGTCAAGACTATATCTGGCAATTTGTTAACTATAACCTGATTATTTGCTACATAAATTATGAATCGCGGGGGCCGGCTTGTATAGTTATCATTTTCAGCTGTGTAATTTATAGTTTTATATGAATGCGTATATATGCCTCTATGCTATATAAACCGATAAAGAGAAACGAATAGCTGGCCATAAACAAATATCGGGGCTAACAAATAACCAATCATCGTGATACGTTCTGAAATATTGGCGCAAGTGCATCTGTGACCGAATGCCCTTACAATCGTACCACTACACGTATGTGGTCAAGTGTTTCAATAAATTTAGAGATGATTCTGTTTTGTATAGACTAGACGATGAACCATGTGAATATACTGTATACTAAAAATGTTACATCAATATTTTTATTTGTAAGTTTTTGTATTGTTTTCAAAGAAATGATGTTCGAATTTTATTAAATCTAGATAAGTAATAATTATGTTATGAAAAATAAATTTAAAAAAAAGTATGTTAATTTGCGATGTATAAAATTTTTGTATTCTTATTAGCGATAATATTATAGTAAGATCGAATTTTGTCTTTTTAAGACATTAATATCTTTCAAACGACAGTTGAAAAGAATCTTTTAAATCTATTTATTGTATATTAATCTTCCTAATTGTCAAATATTTGTATGTATATATGTTTCTCCAGCATCTCCTCCTAAACCTCTGAACCGATTTTGAGGGAGTGGTGTCATTTTAATTGGTTCATTCCCTATTTAGGCAAGCTTCATCTTTTTACGATTTCGTTTTGGTTTTCAAAAATTTGAAAAATTATATTTATAACGCAAATGTCAAATGACAGCTGTGTAAAGTTATGTACACTATTGATGATAGAAGTGTTGCTTTTAAGTAATATATAATAGTGCAATTGATATTTTATTATTATTTGTTTATTTATTTATATTTTTATTATGTATATATGTTTAATTACTATTTTCGACTTGAAACGTGACCCTTTAAGGGTCTCGGGATTCCCTATTTCTTATTGTATTTACTAATATAAATTTGTATTATTTCAGTATACAATTATTAGTATATGCTAAATAAATAAAATTATTATTATTACTATAATTTAGAAAACAATAACAAAAAGTTTTATTATTTAAAAAATTATATATCTAGTAAACATTTAAGTAATTTTATATTTTTGTAAATTACGCGAAAATACAAAAATATTGATATCAAACATAAACAAATTCTTTATATATTTTAAATATATTATTGAAATATTTATATTTTTCATCTTCACCTTTGTACGCTCGCTTACATCAACACTCATACACATATTTATTTCTAGCACAAATACATATTGCCCACATATGTGCAACAATTGTATAACTAAAAGCATGCATGCATCTCTGTGTGGTATAGAAATATATCTGCACGCCACGAGAATTGCCTGCAGCCTGGCATACGTAACATACAAAACCCCTTATACACTGTCTCTCCTTTTGAGAGACTGTGTATTACTGGCATTATTTGCACCGGGAAACTTAGATGAAAATCGCACTGCAATAACTAGTTTACTAACAATGTGTTAAAACCGACAATTTAATAATTTTATGCAATGTTATATATACATACATAGATTTGTTTCGTTTACAAATGCAATCATATCAGTGCTTGTTTTATTATTTTGTAATATGGACTTATCCAATCGTTTATCGAGGTATGATGTTTTGCTATTGCAAACAATTTAATTTAAATTATTAAGCGAACTGGGAAATCCGTTAAGCGTTTCTGTAACGGATTAGTTGCTATAAAGATGAATTAATAAATAATCTAAAAAAGAATTATTTTTCAATTTTTTAAATTTTATTATTTTTTATGTAAAGTGTCAAAGGAGCTAGCATTTTTTATGTAAAAAATCGGTGATGGAAACAGTATACTTAGATAAAATATATTGAAGCAAAAAATTTAAATACTTCATTATTTATAATGCTGGCTTTAAATAATGCATTTTTATGTACAAAAATGAATAATTTTCTGTACAAACAAAATTTTCTTATAGGATCCAATAGTTGATTCTATATCGAAATCTGTACAGAATGTTTTATACACACGCATACTGAGTTTGTCCGTGACAGTCTATAGAGAAAAATCTATGAATTATAACACCTCAAATTTTTCTTGTATTTTCTATTCGCATGTATTAGAAACGTCAAACTCTCATTTAGATCATGTATTATCATCAATATATATATATATATATATATATATATATATATATATATATATATATGTAAATAAGTCAATATTATTATTGATAAATTTTCAATTTTCATATTAGATATAAATAAATAGTCAAAATATAAAATATCATTGCACAAGAGTTTGTACATGTTACTCTATACGTATAGTGTGAAACGTATTAATTATGTATATTTTCCATTTACAATTTTGTATAGAAAATTTTATAAATTTATGAATGAAATTATGAGTAAAAGAAAACCTCTTTTTTATATATGAATGATTTGGAGGTATATGTTTGCATGGTCGATGAGTATATGGAGTAGTATGTAGTAGTGGAGTAGTTTTCAAGTAGTAGAAATGGAAGAGCATGTATAAAAGTTATCATGAATGTGGATAAAGCTAAGATATCTTCCAGTTTCACCATATAAGCCACGTAAAAATCTTATTTTCACAGCGATCAATTTCAAATACATAATGACTGATGATATTTAATGTAAATATTGAATAATTGTCATTCAATAAGATATGTAAAATTTTGAGTAATTTTTATTTATTTGTTCAAAACAAAAAATGTATCCATGCTAATTACAGTCTGTCCGACCAGAATTTATTTTATTTTGAATATAAATATAAAAAAAACCGGAATAATGTATAAATGTAAATAAAACGGTAGTTGGATGTTTATGTATCAAGTCGGGTCTTTTATTTATTCAGTAAATTTAACTGGAGTCCGTATATTTTATATGGCAGAACAGGAAATTTTTTTCCCGTAATCAAACAATTTTTAAAATAACAAATAAATCAATTTTGTCACATCTATAAAATACCACCGCGAAACGAATATTTTGTTTGAACCGTCGCGTCACACCCAAATATTATTTATTAGTTTTTAAATGTAATTATTATTTGTTGAACAAAAATGATTTATGGAGAACTTGATATTTTATTATTATAATTATTTCGAATTTATATACGAAATTGCGGTCCAACAATCAGATAAGTTATTTATTGAAATAAATTATGCAAATTATTTCATTAGTAAATCATTATAATTTACAGCGTATATCATATTTTATTTAATAATAAAAAAAATTTCAATTTGAATATAAATATATTACAGTCGCTTTTAAAATTTTGTTAAATTATATTGCAACATTTAAATATATTATTATTGTATATATTTATTTTATTATTAATTTTATACAATATAATTAATACATAAACATAAATGGTTGCGAGAAATTCTACTAATAGCAGTTAAAACCAATTTAATATTTTTATGCTGTCAAATTTCTACAAAGCGGAAATAATTTATCAAAATATATAGTAAGAATTAAGAAACTGTTTAAAGAGATTAAAAATGTTTTTTACAATTATTATTTTTTATTTATTAATTGTTATTTTATTTACTATTAGTTAATAAATTAATTTAGCCAGTAAATGAATCAAATGTGTTTGTTAATTTTTTCTGAAAACAAAAGAAATATTACTTTCTGTTCATCTTAAAATAGTTGTCGGTTTACTAAAAAGATTTTTTAATCTAATTTTTACTAAGTTACTTTAGCATGATGTTGAAAAAGTGTTTATATTTTTAAAAAAAATTTAAAACTATAAATAAAATAAATTATATATTTTGAATCAAACAAAGATAAATATTATCTATTGAAAAACACATTATTTCTTCCAATGAACATATGCGTGTATTATCTTTTTTTAAAACAAAAGAACAATATCCGATTCTAAAAATGTATCAACATCCTGTGATGATTCTAAAGATACTTTGTTTAATTATAGCACCACCTTCTTAAAAATAAGAAAGAAAAAATATTTGAAATTTTCTGTATTCCGTACTTACGCACACTTAAAAATAATTTTAATAGTATAAGAATCCTCCAGACTTCTATGGTTAGTTGTTGGTAGAGAAATCATTTAATTATTTCGATTTAATTTCACAAGACCATCAAGAAATTGTGTTAGTTTAGTAATTAGTTGAAGGAGCTATTAATTAAAAATAATTAATGTTTACAATTTTTATTTGCAAAAGTAAATTATGTGTATTATCAGCATTAAAGAATGTTTATGAGTTAAGTATCTAATTATATTTAATATTAATATAAAATTTTGTTTATACATTTCGTGATTTTTTATACATATGTAGGTAGATACACAATCACACTATGTACCCAAATAGATGGCACAAACTCTTTCCACTATCTCAAAATTAATTTTCTCCAAACATTCCTTTTCAGACAAGTAACTCTAGCTTCAACCGCATTCATGGTAGCCAAAATACCAAAAACCTTACAACCAGCATTAATGGAGCTACAGCACCAGGTCTCACAATTGTTTAGTGCGCCACAAGTACAGCTATTTTTTCTATTAACATAAATATTATAAAGTAATGATAAGTTTGCACCAGATTATTATAAAACAAATATGAAATAAGTTTGCAACTGTTCGAGGCATGCGCAGTTAGCTTATAATTTACCATACTATGCATGCATAATAATAATTGCAAACTTATTCCAAACTGGGCCTACTGAACCTAGAAACAAACTTATTATTATGTACTATTTAATTTTATTTACTTTCCTAATAAATAGTCTAAATTATTTATTCTATAAGCAAACAATTTTTTTACGAAAATGGCGAAAATTTATAATATTATTGAAAACTGTAGTACTGTAGTCAAAGTGTAGTACTGGTTTTGTGATTTTTGCCACTTCAAAATAATTTCTTGCACAATTTTTTTTAGTACCTAACTTCAAGATTTGTCAGCCTGTCATTGCATCTAACGGTAGTAACCGATAACTATTTGCCCCACAAAAATTATCAAGTCTCCAGTGTCTGCTATTTTCATCAACTTTCATGTTTTTGGATTTTTTAGGGTTATCGAAAACTCAGTCTTTGGGTTTTTTTATGAAGTTATTTATTCATTTGATTTACTTCTTTTATATACTCAACGTTTCGTGCTAGCCAGAGCACTTCTTCAAGAGGCTGTTATTTAACAAAATACATGAATTAACACATTGTATGTCATAAAAAATTATTATAAATTACAAAAATTATATAAATATATAAGAACATTCACTTACGTTATAGCGAAGCTCAAATTCGTTAATATGCATAAAATAAAAATTAAAAACAGTTTTAATTATGTCGCAAATATACCTCAAATTGTCATGAAACGCACGTGCATAACCTGAAATTATTATTTTTGTTTATCATGAATGTGATTATAAAATAAAACAAAATAATACCTTGTGTGATTTTAAAAACCACAACATTAGTGAAAACGAACAATATATATATATAAATATTATTACTTGTAAATATATATGGCAAATTTTAAATTTTAGGATTCTAATCTAATCCTAAAATTTAAAATTTGCCATATATATTTACAAGTAATAATATTTATATATATATATTGTTCGTTTTCACTAATGTTGTGGTTTTTAAAATCACACAAGGTATTATTTTGTTTTATTTTATAATCACATTCATGATAAACAAAAATAATAATTTCAGGTTATGCACGTGCGTTTCATGACAATTTGAGGTATATTTGCGACATAATTAAAACTGTTTTTAATTTTTATTTTATGCATATTAACGAATTTGAGCTTCGCTATAACGTAAGTGAATGTTCTTATATATTTATATAATTTTTGTAATTTATAATAATTTTTTATGACATACAATGTGTTAATTCATGTATTTTGTTAAATAACAGCCTCCTGAAGAAGTGCTCTGGCTAGCACGAAACGTTGAGTATATAAAAGAAGTAAATCAAATGAATAAATAACTTCATAAAAAAACCCAAAGACTGAGTTTTCGATAACCCTAAAAAATCCAATCATATCATTGCAGTCGATACCATCGAATCAACGATTTCATGTTTTTGTCAATATTTTTGTAGTTTTACAGTAGTCGCAACTAATCAGGTTTTTGTTAAAAACATATATCATATATCACATATGTTCTACATAAACATAGATAAACAGATAATACTTGCCGTTTTATGTATATTAAATATAAAATGTTAAAAAAAATCTTCGAAAAGTTGCCTCATTTAAACAAATAAAGTAAGTTAAAAACTGTTTTGATAAAGTGCTTTGAAAAGTTGAAAATGATTGAAGTTTAGAGGCGGATACACTTACGTACAATCTACAGCCAAGCTAGCTGCCGTAAAATATCACTGATGCCACTTTTACCAAGAAGAAGATTGACTTACATAAGTCTTCATTTCAAACTCATATCTTTCTATAAAACTGCAATATACTGACATTTATTACTTACCCACCACGTCAATATATAAATATTAAATTAAATTACATGGTAAATAAACTCTACACATTATTTTATTTATATCTATGAAATTTTAGATAAAAAACGATTAAAAGTGACTAAAAAAATGCAACTATCAACACAGATTGTATAGCTAGCTAGAGGCAAGCTTTGCAACTTAGCGTGAACCGCAGGTGAATGCTATAAATATTGAAAATTGAAAAATTATATGTTTGAAAGTTATGATATTTTATATACAATTAATTTTCTCTGATTTGCTATTCAGTTTTAAGAAATTACAGTTTCCGGTACAGCTTTGCTTTGTCATAGCCATCAACAAAGCCCAAGGTTAAACTAAAAATTGCTAGTGTGAATTTAAACGCAGACATATCGTAATAAATGATAATTGTCATTTGAATATTATTTTTTTAATATATTGTTGTGTAAATAGTTTGATGATAAATAGTAAATTTTTTTTATTTGGGTTAGCGTTAGAATTTGTTTTGTTTTATTATTCTTTAAATTTTTTTAAATTAAAATAATTCACTTCCTTATCTACCTAAATCGTATACATACATTTAGATAAAACTTAATACTAATTATAGATGTGTCTTAGTAATAAAAAATCAGATAAAGTGATCTGGCCAAGTTTAAAACAATTACGAGGAAAAAAAACTATATTAACTTTGCATGACACAAGAAAGTAATTAATTTTGATTGATAACAAAACATGCTGTAAAAAAAAAAACAGATACTAAAAATATAAAATATGTATTTTTAAAATATATGTTGTAGCATCAAGCATAAGAATCTAAATTAAAAGCACAAAAAAAAAATGAAAACATGTTGGCCGGATGCCAAGTTTTCATACTTAAAATATTTGTAAAAGGCTAGCTAAAATATTTAGTACAAGGCGAATAAAAAATATATCTCTAGCCTATAAGTTTTTCAAGTTAAATCTATAATGATTTTACGAATATTTCACAAGGGTGTTGATAAATTACAGCATTTTGGTATATACATAAATTGAATTTTATTAACAAAAATTTACAAACTTTCTTATAATCTCTTCCTGTCAAATTCTTTGACCTAAAACACTGTCTATTTAAATTATTGCATTTAATTATTTTAAACAAATATGTTAATATAATTTATTGACTTATCTATAAAAAAAAATTGCCGGGGTGGAAAACCATTCTTAAATTTGTGTGCACCAGGTTGTATAAATTTTAAGTATGATTGCTGTATTGCTGAGATTGTATTAATTTTTCGTTGCTTTTACGGATTCTATACAAAATTTCTACAGTATAGAGATTTTACATCAGGAGATTTTACATAATTATAAGAAAATTATTAATTGATTTTATCATGATTTGAAAGGATTTTACTAAGATTTTAAGAGAATTTACTACAATTTTTAGATATTCTAGAAGATTTTGAAAAAATATTGATTAATTTGTGCACTAGATTGTACAAGTGGTTTCTCTCTTGATTTTTGCTTGCTTTTAAAGTCTATTGACGTTGGCAAAACTTGTCCATTTTATAACAAAGTTAGAAGTATATAGGTAAACCCATATATAGACCACTTTGACATTATTATATAAATGATAAGAAATAGGAATAAAGAAAATTTTCACCGAAAGTTGGCAACATTGTATTTTGCTAATATATAATATTATAGGCGCTAAGGGTATTTTTATATATTATTAATTTTTTTCGGAAAGTTGGCAACACCGTATTTTAATAAAATTATAATTTATGTGGGCACGAGGAAAAATTTTCTGAAAATTTGATCAAAATCGGATAAATAATGAAGCCACAAATATTTTTTTTAAATTTTAGTAATTTTTTTTCGATAACAACATTGTATTTTTTAAATTTTAGTAATTTTTTTTCGATAGCAACATTGTATTTTGTTAAAATTGTATAATTTATGCGGGCACCAGGAGAATCTTTAGTGAAAATTTGATTAAAATCGATTAAATAACATGGCCGTAATAAATTTTTAAAAATGTTAGTAATTTTTTTTCAGAAAGTTGGCAACACTGTATTTTATTTAAATTACAAAATTTATGTGGGCACTAGGAGAATCTTTCCTGAAAATTTGATCAAAATCGGATAAATAATGTAGCCACAATAAATTTTTAAAAACTTTAGTAATTTTTTTCTCGGAAAGTTGGCATCACTAGAAAAAACCAAAAACCACATGACCATTTTGGGCACTATACAAATTTATCCTGAAAATTTTATTAAAATCGGTTAAACCGTCTAGAAGGAGTTGCGATCACAAAATTTTGTCTGACGACCGAACGAGCGAGCTGACGACGCACATCCATACACCCACATAAACTAAGTTCAGATTCGTCATCTAGAGGCTATATAAAGGATTTCTATACACAATTTTTTTTTGAAAATGTTACAGACACCGTACCAAACGCTATACCACTTTTTCCTTGCAGTCAAAGTGGTAAAAAATGGCAAAAAACTAATAATTATTGTTTCTGATAGTCATATTTATATTAGAAATATAGGAAAAAGTTATTTAAAATATTTTTTTACAAATAATAAGATAA
The DNA here is from genome assembly GCA_963966155.1 of Clivina fossor. NCBI lineage: Eukaryota > Metazoa > Arthropoda > Insecta > Coleoptera > Carabidae > Clivina > Clivina fossor. The sequence goes on along the minus strand of OZ014553.1, from coordinate 32,108,735 downwards.
AATATAAAATTAATTATAATTCTATCTAAGTAATAATGTAAAATTAGGTAAATCAAATGTAATGTGCAAAAATCATTCAAATATGAATAAATAACTGATTAGAAGTGTATATGTATAGTGATGTGAAAATGAGCGTAGAGAATATGCAAAATTTAGCAATTCGCTTATACATATATTGTATCAATATATCGTATATATATACATGCGTTATGATCGCGCATTATATTCAAAATTCAAATAGAGTTTCATGTAATATCATGATTACCTACGCAAACTGTGGAATATATTGATATTTACCTAAGCTACTATTTGCATATAGTAATTTGCTACCCAAATATCTACAAATTTAATCATTTCAAGATAAACTGCATGTAATTAATCTCTCATATATTTTAATTTTATTTTATTTCAATATTTTCATAATTTAATTTCAATCATCTATTTTTGAATGATATTGTAATATCTGAGAAAGCATGTTTAAGAAGATCACAATAACTGTTTGAGATTAATTTTTGTATGAAAATAATTCAACTATTTATTGCAATAAATTTTAATTAAAATAATGTTTTCGAGTTAATTAACTTAACAACAAGAGTGTTACAGTTTCTATTATAAATTGTATTGTAAGGTTGCCAAGTATATCTGGCAACAACATTTGTTACCTTATGTGATCTACTAAATATTGTTTTCAAATACTAAATATGGATATTTGATTATATATTTTATATGTAATGCTTGGCTTTATGTGATGTATTTTACAATACAAAAACTGTAGTTCTATAAAAACAAAAAAATTGTATTACACAATCCAATAATCGACTACATATTGAAATCTGTACAGAATATTTTACATACGAGCATACTCAGCTTGTTTGTGACATTCTAAATACAAAAGTGTATGAAATAGATGTTCTATTTTTCATGCAGATTCGACGCGAAACTGATGCGCACTGGTATTAGAAACGTCGAACTATTTTGTATTTACTATTCAAAAAAATGTACCGTGTAAAGTCAACATAATATTAATCATAGTATTTTTTTGTGTTCTAAATTAAAATTCAAACATTATTATTATATTTTGGTAGATTATAAGTTTATGAAAATATTAAATCAATCTTGAGTTAAAAAAAAGTCGGCACAGGTCTGTCTTAAAACGCTAAACATTTATCATAAAAACATAAGTGCTTACTTATATCGGTAATCATATCTCGCAGCTGATAATGCCGAATAAACAAGTACAATGAAGACAACTTGAAACGCCATAATTCAATTCACTTAACTTAAAGGCTAAACACGCAAAGCACCCAATCACTATAAATAAGTCAATCGCAGAGAAAAAAAAAACTTCATCCCATTGCTGTTTAAGCGATAGGCGCGCGCTATTTATTTAGCATATCATCATTATCAAACCGTTCACTTATCACCCGCGAACACAATCATAAATTCCATTAACTTTCCTCCTCGTTCACACGGAGTTTGAAATATTTAATATGGCCGCCGCGCGTCTTCAGTTTTCCGTCACATTTTTCATCGACAAAAGTACTTTTTTATCTACAACGAACATTTCCTGATAAACACACACGCACACACACACTGACAAACACTGACTGAAGTAAGTGTATTGAAAGCTCGCTTAAGACTGACTGTCGTCGAATTTGAGATTGCAATTCGAAAAAGACGCGGCCCGATCGGTGAAGTACTATACCACCCGTAATCTATTTTTGTGACTACGCACAAATATTTCAGCACCCATCGCTACGTTTGTCTTTGATTGTGTCGTACGGTGTATGGATTGCCCGAAATAGATGCAAAACATTCGTATATTGTGTGTTCTTTTTAGTTTGCCTGATTCAAAGTTTTTTTTTTTTATTAATTATTTTAAAATAAATCCGACTAAAAAGCAATTTTTTTTGCAATTATGAAAAAAATGTGTTACTTAAAAACTTGTTAATGAGTAATAAATTTAGTACATTGTATTACAAGTCTATGGATATTAAATTACTTTATGTATATAAAAATAATAAAAAGTTACTATTACAATGGGTAATTTGTGACCAATCACAATATTGTATTTGAAACAAGTAAGTTATCACTATTTCAAAGCGTAGTTGTCATATTATAAACAGTGAACAGTGTTGAGATATATTTAAATAATTTTATCTAGATAATGTATCTAGATCAAAAATGTAATATTTTTATTTTACTTAGATAAATTTAGAATTTAATATCTATTATTTAATCTAAATAAATTTTTTTGCAATTTTTTATATAACCATCTAGATAATATGTTTTGATAACTTGTTTGACAAATATGTTTATATATATATATATATATATATATATATATATATATATATATTTGTCTACATGCATTTGTTTTCAATGTAACGCCTGATCAAAAAAGTCACCCCACGATACGCCACTATGTAATATTTTAATACGCCTACATTTAACACTGCCACTATATTTCAATGAAATTAACTTGAAAGTTTAAGAAAATTTACATAAAAACCCGGAACAATTAATTTACAAGAGTTTAATATGTAAATTTACAGACGTCAATGTTTTTACAAAATATATGTAATATTATTTACAAATATTTTAAGAAACATTTTTACGTAACATAAATATAAAACATAGGTAATATGGCAAAATAATTATTTTACTTAAAATTACAAAATTATATTATTTATACAAAAAATTTATGTAAACCATCGCTTTGCTGAAATAATATGTAAGTAATCTTTTTACTAAGGTTTTTTTTATGTAAAATTGCAAATTTTTTACAGTGTAATATTTGTTATTTAGTTATCTCGTATCTAGATAAACTTCTATTTGATTATCTGTTATTTCATCTAGATAATTATAAAATACGTACTCTTTATTTCTATCTAGATAATTTTTGTTTGACAGAATTATTATTTTTGAAACAGACATCAAAAGTGGGACATTTGGTACATTACCGCTTGCCTTAGTATAAGAGTGTAAGATTTAAACGGTTTTTCGGAACATTAACCATATAACTTTCTCTCTCTGAAAACGGTCGGTATTTCTAATTTTATCATTTGCTTTTACTCCGATCTCACACAAAGCAATCTCCAGTCATTTCTTCGACTACTCTGTTTTATATACCTTGTAGAAAGCAAATTCTTATCTTGTCTCTTTAATATTTTTAATGATATTAAAATTTTCTAAATATTTTCGCACAGAAAACATTTAATTTTCTAATATTATAAACGCGAAAAATTTCTAAAAAGTTGCTTGTTCTTCATAATTATTAACGATATAATAAATATTAAATTTAGGTCGCTGTATTGTACAACAACCTTTATCAACCAAAATTTTCAAAATAATTTTTATTATAAATTTCTATCATTTACGAATTTTATTTGTTCATATTATGAAGAATATGACTTTGAAATATAATTCATATTTTATGAAAATTGATATATTAAAAGTCAAAAGAAAATATAATAAACTTGAAACAATGACATTATAAAACGTAATATAGCAAAATATTACAATTATATATAAAGGAATAATTTAAAACAAAACAAAAATACAGTGCAAATTATATTAAAATAAAAAGGCTTTAGGCTTAAGTGCTGTATAAGTTTTAATTAAAAATTGATGTTTCAATATACTCTACCTACATTATCATCAGGAAAAAATCATACAAATGACATATACAATAAATAAACAAAACAAATAAACAGGTAACAAAATAAAGAACTAAATTATAATTGATTATAGCTAGATTACTATTATTTATAATCTAGTTACTTATTTTGTTGAAGAGTTACTTATTTTGTTGAATAGTTACTTATTTCTATGTTCTATTTATTTATTGTGTATATGTCATTTGTATAATTTTTCCTTATGTTGTTTTACATAGATTATGTCGAAACGTCGATTTTTAATTAAAATGTATGCAGAATTTAATTTTAAATTTTTTTTATTTTACTAATACTTGTTTGTTAAAATATATTCTACTTGCAATTTTCGAAAAAAAAAAGAAATGTATCGTTTACCAATTTTCGTTTTAAATCAATATGTATTAACACAATAAAATGGATATCAAACCAAAGTACAAATTAATTAGTAAAAACATAGCAAACACAACCATTCAGATTAATATTTTTAATTAAAATTTTGCAATTTACCAAATTACTTTCATTTGGCTTTCAATTTGTTAAATTAAAGTTAATTTATAATCGGTCGTTTTTGATTATAAACAAAAATTTATATTAATTTAACATTTTTATTATACATAAAAAAATTAAATATTTATTTAAATTAAATCATTAAATTTTAGATAATTTGTGTATTCCAAAAATAATATTGAAATTAAATTGTTTATTTAATTTTGCAAAAAAAATAATTTAAAATTGAAATTACAAAATAAAAAAGCTTTAGTATTAAGTTTTGTACATATTTTATTTAAATATTGAAGTGATTATAGTTGTTTCACTTTTCCTATGTGTGAAGTACGATAAATTAAAATATTTTAAAAATGTAACAGCTTTACTTTATAGCTCTGAATTAATAAATATTAATACAGAACTATAACATTAAGTTGATTTATTTTAATATAATCAATTCTGAAAGAATTTTTATTGTATTAAAATATTTAGTTTGTTATGAAATAATACAGTTCTTGTGACAATATACACAATAATAAAACGGTGAACAATAATATATTATAAAACTGGGGCATTTATTCTAAACGTAGAAATTTCATAGAGCCTTTGAAAAATTAAAATTCCAACCGAAACTTGAACGTTGTTCCATACCAGGGCTATAAATTTTCAAGACAGTTCCTTACAAAGAATATAAATAATTACCGAGTTGCACTCGTTTCATGTACGTTTGAGTGCGCGGCCGTATTTGTATTGCAACACGCAGCTTCGGTGTTTGTGTATGTGTGTGTGTGTGAGAGTGCAAGATGTGTGACAAGCGTCGCGGCGCATCGCGTTGCCGCAGCCAGACGATACGTCACCTTATTACTGTCAACTTTTTACACTGCAACCTAAGAGAAGATGGAATAAACCAGTCCTCGAAACAATAAATGAAAATGTTTGTAAAGAGTTTCTGCTACGGTTAATAAAATTTTTAGTAAATGAGTATTTCAACGTAACAAGACGTTGTTGGAACATATTTGTTTCAGAAAAATTTTTATTCTTTTTTATGTTAATATTTCATTTATGTGAAATTAAATTATATATAGTCAAATTTACTTAAAAACACTTAATTTTTGACAATGTTTTTACAATGCATATAGACAGCGTATTAATTTTAACAGTGATTCTAATGTAAACATAATTGTTATTTCTTATTTTTATACATACATACACAATCACGCCATGTAGCCTGAAGGATATGGCACATACTCTTTGTACTATTCCCAAATTAATATTTTTCAAACATTCTTATCCAGTTATGCAACTCTAGCTTCATCAACATTAATGATACTTCTCATACATGCTCTTATATTTTTATTACTTGGCAACTTTACGCAAAACACACTCATAAATAAATTGAATGTTGCATATTGTCAGTCGATTTCTTGTTTGTTACATACATTATTTTTTGGTCAAATTGAGTTATTGTAAATTTTGACAATATTTGTTTGTTTTCTATCTATTTTAACAATCGTTAATGTTATAATTTCAATAGTTTTAGAAATATAAATTCTAATTTATTTCATATCCTTGCTACAGACAATTCAGTGAACATTTTCTCGAAAGTAGGGTTTTGTGATATAAAACAAACAATAAATCGATTGACGATGCGTTAAAAAAAGATTCTATAGTACTATAAAGTTTATAGAACAATATACAGAACACTAGCACAAATGTGTCAAAAATATATAAAAATTATCAATATTTTACAATTAGTATAGTTATACTAATTTTTCTAAATTTATAATAATATCTACATAAAAACATTTTTAAAATGACAGATTGCAACTGAAAAAAAGTTGAAATATCTTGCAATATGGTATTTGGGTGAAGAGCCGGCAAACAACAATTGATGTGTCGTACATTTATCACCATAGTACGTGCTTAATCTACTAAATGATGAGGCACCTCTTCGGAATGTTGTCTGCGCGACATAAGACGCAGAGACAACGATGATGGTGTGTGTGTGTGTGTGTGCGCGCCCTGCAACTTCTTTTGACGATGACAAATTTCTTAATTTCGTCAATCCACCTCACGAATGCTACAACTTTTCGCCAGTCGTTTTTCTCAATGTACGACTCCGGTTGTGACTGTCTCTTAGATCGCTTAGCTTTAAGAGAAGTTAGTCCCAACGACCCGGCCTGCCACTTCTTTAGTTCTATCGTATTGGCAATTAGTTTTATGTCTGCAAATGTGCTGAATCGTTTTAGAAAAGCGCTTTCATAATGAATGATATTATGTGATTGTATTTATCGTCCGCACAAATTCTGAATATATACTCGTATTTATTATTCATTATTTTGACTGCTTCGGTATATTACTGCGATAAGTAACATATAACGAGTAATTTACCAGTAATATTATTTTTGTATATTACTTACAATATCATTAGTTTCAAAAACTGCGTCATAATTATTAATTGAAGGTCATCCAGTATAAATTAAAATCAGTAATTTTTAATGTAAATCGAAAATTCATGCTTATTGTAATAATAAATAATATTTAAATTGTTTATATTGATGTTAACAACTAGTAAATTAAAATTAAAAAGTCAATTCTTTCAAATCTCAATTAAATATGACGTCGGGGTGACGTCTAATTCCCAATTATTATTATTGACAATTATTACAGTTGACTCAAATGTGCAATTTATTTTATGTTACTGTAATATTTTTGATTTAAACATCATTAATTTTAACTTATTGTACAGTTCTTGATTTGTTGTTACAGATAATATGAATTAAGTGTCATCATTGATGCATAAAAACGATAATAACATACTAAAAATCAGGTACCAAAGACAAATGCTGTTTGTGTTAATTTTTGTCTAGGGGCAAAATGAACACTTTATACATGAGTAAATATCAAAGAAATAAAAGCAGATATGCGTTTTTAGTACAAACGAGTATGTTCATCTCAGCGTAAGTTAAATTTTCAACATATTTTGAAAATGCACAAGCAAACAAAGGAATGCTTATCGTTCGTTTATTCCTCTGATATTGACGAATGTCAGTGCGTTAAACCGATTACCAACCAGTTCAGTTGAATATTTGTCGAGCATCCCACTAACAGAATTACCAATCACACACAAAAAAAAATGACAAATATTTGAGTGAATGCCTTTCGCATAGGTTTTGCATGAGAATTAATTTAATCTTGAAGCGATTTGACCGGAGGACAATACGGTCAAGTCAGCATCCGGGGGTTTTCGCTATCCGGAGAATCAATTCCCGGACATTTGTCAAGCGGATGGAGACTCCGGGTCGGTTGACGGAATACGTTGTTGATCTTGTACGAATGAGCTAGTGACGTTTCCATTATCCCTGACGCGCTCTCGACGAAAAGCTGGCGGGAGCCAAGGCATCCAAAGTCCCCCACCAGCCCAGCAGCCACCAGCTTCGTCGATGTGATGTTCGGGCTGGCGATCAAGCAAAAACACAGCGGCCGTTTTGTTTCCACATCGCTGCCCGGCCAAACGATGCTGCAGACAGTTACACTGGTTATATTTTGTCGTTTGAATGAAGTAGTCGGGGGCCTGCCAACCGTCTTATGTACACATCTGAATTTGCATAAAATGTGAAAATGAAAATCTAGACGAGAATGAATTCAAACCCAGCAAAAAATTTTGTTTACTTTGATTCAAAACTGGTAATATCGTTGTTATATAGCATTATAAATTTAAAGATAAAAATATGACAAAAAAAAATTGACACCAAAATATATAAATTATATCAATAATATATTTGAATATTTTAACATAATGTTGAATTATTATTAATTTAAATAATGAATAATAATTTAAAATTTACCAAACAAATGTCGATGAAAAAACCACTTGTACAATCTGGTGTACAAATTAATTATTAAAATTTGGGTTAAGTTACTCCATCAATGTTACCAGAATAGTGTTAACTCTATAATAATTAATCGGAGAATATAAAAATATTTATCTACAACTGCTTTGTTATATGGTCATTATATATATATAAAATCAGATAAATAATATTAGTCTTTATAGCCCAAGGGAAATAAAATACTAGTCTTTATTAACCAAGCTTAATAAAATATTAGACATTATTAACCAAGGGAAATAAAGAAACGATCTTTATTAACTTGATTTCCGTACGCACGCTTCGTTGCTAGGCAACATCAACAAACTAAATATCTCTACGCCAGATGGCAGCAGTTATCAGTCAAAGTAATAAAATGACAGTTGTAGTTAGTTAGTTAGTTAGTTGTTGTTAACATCATAGATTTGAATAAGTAAGTACAATATTAAAAATATATAAGCAGTTGTACATAAAGTATAGTATTTGACTTGCAAATAATGCCTACAATGTACTCGGATGTTTTATTCCCCTCGCTACGCTCGTGGACTAAACAACATCCTCGTACATTATAGGTGCCATTATTTGCTCGTTAAATAATATACTATTATTATTAGCAGAAAATATTCATCAAATTTATTACAAATATATAAATAACATTGAGTGAGTTTGTTAATAAATTAGAAAATTGAAAATTTTTAATTTTTAAATAATTTTTCCATCGACATATGAAAATTTAAACAAAGTACTTTAGTTCATTAAAGATAATTTCTTTCCAACTGCGTGTGTTTCGCACTGCAAACAGCCACACATACACACGAAAAGTGCAATTACCCGAACGTCACCGAGCGATGATGAATGGCCCACCTGGCTCTCCCATTGGGGCCGAACGGGAAAACGATCCAGCCAGCGGCGGCTTATGCGGGAGACGAGAGATAACGGCGGCGGCGGCGGCGGCGGCGGCGGCGGCGGCGGCGGCGGCGGCGGCGGCGGCGGCAGCGACGCGTCCCGATAACAAAGGTTAAGAACGAACCGGGCGGCCGTCGAATTGGCTAATCCCGGGCGTTAGCCATCAGACCGAACCCTCTTTGTCATAACGGCAGAGGAGGGAATCACACGCGAATTTCTTGCCCGCACTGAGCCGCCGGCGATGCGGTGAAGAATTACTTGGATGCCGGCCCATCACCGCTGTGAACAGAATGAAGATTGTGCCGCTGCTGCTGCTGCTGCTGCTACTACAAGACAAAAACTACCCGATGTGCTTTTGATGTATTAGATGAGGGGGAGGTGTATTATGTTATTAGTGGTTTATTAAAGCGGTTTTGTTATTTAAGATAATGGTTATAATATAAGTGCGGAGTTTTTTTACTACTAAATAAGTAAAGTTGATAGTTTATTATAGCTCTTATGCTTTAACTTAGTATTTGTAATAATCCAATTTCTAAAGAAAATTTTAAAATAAATAAAAATACATTTACACATACTAAGTTTGCTGTGGAAATGAGATTTTTGCGTGGAGTATATGAAGTAACTAAAAAAAATTAAGTAAGAAACAGTTTGTTGTATGTAGGGTGTGAAATTGGAAAAAATGTTGTATCAGAAGTGGTGTTAGCCAGTTAGGATGGTACGGCCATTTTTAGCAAATGTCTACTTAACGTTTGGTTAAAAATATATGTAAGTTATATTAAAGTTATACGTCTGCGTGGACGTCCAATTAACAGTTGGAAAAATATAATTAAGAGTATTTTGTGTGAGCTATTTGGAACAAAACTAAATTTACATGAGAGTGAATAAATATTTTCAAGCTGTAAAAATGAATGAGTACATAGATATGAATGTAGTCAAAACAAAAGTTGCTTACAAGAGCAGAAGTATTCGTTATCGTTATAAAATAATTTCTAGATTGATAAGAAATATTTGCAACCAATCCTTTAAAGTATATAAAAAAAATATGTATGTATGCAAAATTTACGTATTAATGCAACCATATTTACTAATTTATTTAATAGTGAAATTATATTTTTTCTGGATAACAAAAAATAAACAATAATTTTAAGAAAATAGTTTATCATTTAATATTTAACATTTTTGATATTTTTAATTTAAAATCACATAACAATAAACAAAATAAGTTTATTATACCAAAACTGAAATTTTTCAGGTCTTTAATTAAAAATTTATGTAAACTTTAATGAAAGTGATAATTGCTTAATAATAAAATCAAATATATTTACTGACAAACTTGAAAATATGAAAAATAACAATGACAAAATAAATTTGCTGACTTATTTGCAATAGGTTTCATTTTTATATTATTAAATCAAAATAATAAGTCGTGTTAGACGCTTTGAAGTTTGTAACAAAACCGAACTGTAATACGAATAAAGATGGAAAAATCTACGCTAACATTTTTCATTTTTCTGATTGTGTTTTCCTTTTTTTTTGAAAAAAGTCAATTCTTTTGATCTCAAATACAATATCTGAAACTCGATAGTACATACATACGTATATATGTTGCGCTTACTAAGCAAGTCTTTCAAATGTCAAACGGTAGAACAAGAAATTCCCTCTTACAATTTTTATTTATTACTCCGGAAACAAAGTATTATTTATTTATTATTTGTTAAATGCATCATTGCTATATTATTCACGTATTGACTTTTATTATACATATAAGGAATTTATTTATTTTTTTTAAATCTATAGATTGATTTAATAATTATAAAATAAAAATCTCAATTAAAATTGTTACTATTTCTAAATTTTGTAATTTGTTATTTATATTTAATTTATATTTTATATTTAATGTATATCTAACAAACACATTTAGAATGTAATTGCCTGACATATTTAGTCTCCAATTTTCGGCTTACGTTTCAAACTGCATTGAGGCTACGGGTTTTGTGGTTGGAAGGCGTTGCAGCCCGGTTACTCTCAAGTCCATGTCTGCTTCGGCTTCGGGGTCCTTAGCGGGAGGAATCCGGTATTCCGCCATCTATCACTCGGTTACCCGGCGGCCAAGCGTCATGGCCGGCTGCGATCGTGCCTAATTTATAGAACTAACCTCTCCCCGTCTTTTGTGTCTGTGCTAGGTGGGACGTACGTATAGATAGCTTTGCTTTCTGTAGCTGCTAGTCGCATTTGAGTGGACACATGAGTGAAAAAATCACGATAGACTATTAAAAATTTAATGTTATTAAGTGTTTTATCTTGGAAAGGATAAAAATGATGTTTGACTTTAAATGATGTTGAATGTCTATTGATTTAAATTTATTATTTGGTTGGTTTTACAATATTTATCACAGAAATTTTATTTCATATTTATTAATGTGTTATATTTAAAGTGAATATCTAAATTATAACAAAGTGAATATTTGTTAATAATGAGATAAATACAAATTATTCTTATATTTTTTAATGAGAGTTAGTTATGAATTAAAAATTGAAAATTTAAAATATATTTCTAGTATACGTTCTCAAAAATCGATATGTTGTTACTAACATCTTTTGAATAAAACGTCAAAGACTGTATTTTTTAAAGTATTTTATAGTTTTTGAATTTTTAAAAATAAATATTTGAAGATAGCAAGTTTTGCAACGTTTTTATACACACAGCAAGTTTTAAAACAGTATTGTGATATAAATATAGGATATTGTCTGGAGTAAGACAAATGAATACAATAAAATTTGCAGCATTTTAAAATAATTAAATTTAAAATATTCAGGAACCAAATGAATATTTTTTACGTAGCATTGTAAAGAAAAATATAAAATTTTAATATAAAATAAAACAAAACTTTAACCTAAACTTTATTAATTTTAAAATATAATTGCTAAAAGTTTTGTTTAAAACAGCAAATTACAGTTGTTCCCTATTCTGTCTCCTGCTAAACTTTGCTTAATTCGCCTTTAAATTGGGGTCAGTTTTCCGCGAATAGAAAACAACAAACGCAGATCTGATACCCGAGCAAAATACATGATTATTTACGGCGGCCGATGGCGAGAACAATGTGGCATTTCACTGTTTTTCATTCGGTATTCGGGCACCGATCCCATATTCACAATAGCTATTCGCTTTTTGAACAACGCAACGCCTGACACAAACAGTACATACCCACTCTCTACACGCCCATGTGCAGTTGGCTGTATTCATATATTATTTTAACTTTTATTCAGTCATATGAAGAATTATGTTACAAGTTTAACTTGTTGTTAAGTCAGTGAGTGATTACATAATTTTTCTGTTAAATATGGTAATTGCCAATAAATTTTATTATTGATATAATAATAATAATAATTGACTAATGTAAAAGACGAGGTTCAGCTAAGACTAATTTTTCCACCTAACCAATTACAAATATGAATATAATTTTTACAAAATTTACTTATAAGCATAAATTATTTACAAAAGAAATAAGAAAAAAAAGATATTAATACAAAAAACAAAATCACTATATTAAATTTAAACAAAAATTATCAATCATTATATCTAGGTATCTTCAAAAGTTCATTTAAACAAAATATTTTTTTAATCAATTTTTATAATTGCCGTAGGTAAAAAAATTGAATTAAAGAAAAATAAATAATTAAATAATTCTAATGATAGTAGTGAAATCGGAAATTTAAATTACGATTTAATAAAATAAAGTCTCTAGTTATTGAAAATGATTTTTTACAAAATTGATACACATTGGTTCAAAGATCAGTGACCATATTAGCATTCATGATGGTCAAACGAAGAAAAAGATGTAAAATATATTCATAGATGTGCAAGAAAAGTAGGAACCGATGAAGTTCAAAAACTGTTGCGAATACATGAATTATGATTAGGAATTCTGGTAGCAGTTGCCGCTCCGACCAATTTATTATCGCTTCGCCTCACCGCGCCGCGTTAACGCCATTCAACTGATCTCGTATGTATCGCAACGCCATTAAAGTTATCGGGCCTTCATGTTCTAAGGCTACCTTGCCCTACCGCCCTCCTGCTTTTTCAGCAAAGCTGGGATTCGTAGACACAGTCTCTCACTATATCCGTATTCGATAGCAGTTTCGGTTCTGCAAAGCAAAACAGAGGAACCATATTTCTCTTTTTTAAACCCGTTATCGGATTCAATGCGCGCTAACACTGCTTTTCTATGCTGAGAGATTTTCGAGAGATTTTATTGACAATTACGGCAGTATTTTAACATTGTTTATATAATTGATATTGAGCAAATTGTCGAAATAGATTCCTGAATAAAATTTAAGATTTAAATTAATTTATTTATTCCTAAATTTGAAAATACCGAGCCTAAAATATAAAAAATATATACTTCTATTGTAAACTATGTAAATTTAATATACTTTATACTATATTCATATGTGATAAATATATCAGCTTTTACAATAACTGTAGGTGTTATATATTACTTTTAAAAAATTTATAAATATCTTGCATACATAAGCATACACATTACAGTCGTTTATATGCACGTGTGCGTACAATCACAAAATTCAATTTCAATCTATTATTAAACGACGTATAATAAAAGTAAATGTGTTTATTTTCAATCAATAAGTAAGTTACACGGACTTATTGAAAATACTACAACAAAACTCGTAAATTTTTATGCATTTTATTTAACATTTTCAAATATAAAATAAACATTTATTTTCTATGGTTATATTTTTCGATATTAAAGTTTAATCGCAAAGACAAGATGGCGAACTTGGCCAGCGGTACAACGGAATCTCAACCTATTTAGCAATATGTCTGATCAAAGTCTTGTTTTTCTTTTATTTTAATTAATTTTGATTATTCATAATAACCGGTTATTATTATACCAGCAGTTTAAATTCTGGTACATAATATGACAAAATGTTCCAAAAATGAGTATATATTCAAATATCAGTTTATTTTAACATAGTAAAGAATCTTTCATTATTTATTATTTTCAAACAAAACTGCTTTAGGTTAAAATTCTGAATTAATATTTATTTACAATCGGCGTTTCGATGAGCTCATCGTTCGTTTTCATCAGTAAAACTGATATAAATAACATTTACAGTAAATAACAGAATATAGAAACAAGTTACTAGCTAACAAATAAGTAACTAGATCATAAAATTTATAGATTTTTAATTAATGGAAATCAAATTTTATTTAAATCAGTTACTAGTTACAGTGATTGATGTTATTGTTTCTTTATAAATTTTTATTGCTTCTCTTATCAATCTGCTGTTAATATTGATTGGTCTTGCAATTATTACAGTATCTTTGAATTTTACATTATGAAGATATAACGCATGTTCAGCAATAGCAGATTTATGTGGATGATTTAGTTATTTTTACAACATACTTAAAAAACTTAAATTAATTTTATTGATTGGTTAAATTTGTTAGTCCGCTACTAATAACATCTGTAATAGAATTACAATAATTTTTTTTATATATAAAGATAAAAAAAAAAACAAAACTGATTACATAATTTAAGTAAGTCAATCATAGTAGCTTATTCGTAACATCTGTATATATTTGTCCATACGTAGCGTATTTCTATATCGTGCCTCATAGACGATTAAACAATTTTGCTGCTTTTCCAGTGCCGCGCCACGGACAATCGAAGCGTCGCGGCAGGGGACGGTTCGTTGCGCGGTAAGCGATTGCTCGAATACTCACATTGCCGTTGCCGCTTTGCATGCAGTATGCGTGTGCAGCAAGTTGTCGCGGTGGGCGGGTTTTTTTTTTGCTACTGCCGCTGCCACCCTTGTTTTCGCTAACGAAGTGCCGAGCCGTGCGTGATGCGTTGCCGCCGGCTGCTACATAAAGATGGTGATATTAAAGGAGAACAGAAACGGAGTACTAGTAAAGAAATTGCGAAAATTGTATAGTGAAAAAATAATTAATTTACTGATGTTATTTTTATGTGTTTTACTAATATTTCGCAACAGAGATATATTAAAAAAAAAAAAATACAAAAATTATAACTACCAATTTTTATTTGAAATGTTTTTCGATACTGCTAATTTATAATTTTTCATATTTTTGTAATATATGTAATTCTGTAAATAGGTGGCATATTTATGTCAGGACAATTTTGTTTTTATTTACCATGACTTTAGTAGTTTTTCTTTTTTATTCCATAAATTTATTTAATATGATGATTATCGGTTTTGTGATAGCTACAGCAGAGTTTTTAACCAAACGTTCATTAGACATTCACTCAAGATGACCGAACCATTTTAGCCGACTAACACCAATTTTATGAGAATTAGTTCTGGAGTACAAATCTTATTAAAACGTTTTTGAATTAAACTTAATTTAAAAAATATTTAACAATACTGTAAATGTAACATTTCAACAACAAAAACATGCAAACAATTTTACTAAACACAACATACATAATATTATTCTTAGCAAAATTCTTTCTAGCAACACCAAGCACACAATATCTTGGCTGTAAAACTAGAGAACTCTAATTTTATGATACACTTTGAAGCAAGGAACACGGCAAACTTTTTGGTTGTTTTCCCCCAACATTTTACCGTGTTCTGCAAATGCAACGGGAATGATATTTGTGTGTGTGTGTGTGTGTGTGTGTGTGTGTGTGTGTGTGTGTGTGTGTGTGTGTGTGTATATATATATATATATATATATATATATGTGTGTATAGCAGTATGATTGCTAGTTTTCAGTTATTCCGTCTAACCTCGTAAATACCAGTTGGTGTTGTGTGTTGCCTGTTGTCTTGTATATGCAAATGGCTATCAGCGAACAACGCATTCCGAGCGTGTTGACTGGACAATGTCCTTTGATACGATCAAAACAAGAATGGTGTTTAAGACCGTTTTCAAATTCGGCTAAGTATATGCTAATTACGTAACATTGTTTTCCAAATGTACTTAGCGGAATGTAATCCATATTGTAATGATGTTAGAGTACTTATAAGTTAGTTTTAATCCTTTAATATAAAGATGCAATTTCACTTACACTGGCACAGAGGTGCGGTCACAGAAACTTTTTTAATTACTACTAGTACCGAATTGTCGGGTTAACATGGAAAAACCGATTTTTTTTTGTATGTGCATTGCTCCCCAAATTATTTTTGAGAAATTTATTTAAATAAATGTTCTGGAGCATAAAACTAACTTTGAAAAATTTACAAAATTACAATTTAATAATACTAGCTACAAAATTAAAACGAAAGGCAAATACATTTAAATTGGAAATTTCACGTAGAGATTAAGATTTAGAGTATTTTTTATTACAGTAATTTAAAAAAAAGTATAATTACTTAAAATCAAATCACAAAAATATTTTTTATTTCATAATTGTAAAAAAATTATATTGTTCTACTCGTACGTTATGGCTTTAATTCGGTAATATGATTTGCGGTACTAGCCGGCGGCTTGTGTGGCAAATTTTATCTTTGTTAATTATAAACATTATAATATATGCATGTACAGTATTATAAAAATATACACTAAAAATTATATAGCTTTTATAAAATAGTAATAAACAAGTAAAACTAAAATTTTTTTTTATAAATTTTATTACTTAACATAAAAAGAAAAATGTATCTCTTCTAGTTATTCCCAATTATGACTTAATACAAGTACTACTTATAAAACGTAGCTAATAAAATTATATACGTATTACTTCATTTTACCTTTAGAATGAAAATAATGAAAATTCCAATTTGTGATGTGAGTCAAATTGCAAGGTTGTTATCTCGGCAGAATTACAACTTGTTACCAGAAACCATGTTATTGTTTTATTTTTTCAAAAAAGGAAAAAAAAAGCAAAATTTCTTTATTAAAAACCAGTAAACAAAACAGAATTTGTTATCTAATTAATTTAATTTGTTCGACTACTTTTAATAATTTTATAAAAATTTTACTTAAATAAAGATTATTATTATTCTTATTATTATTTTTATAATTTCGTTTATTTTCTTTTTTAAAGTTTTTTTTTAATTAGTTGCACAACGGCCATTTTCAAGGCAAGTATGTGCAATAATGTTTTCCGTTTGTAGTGGAAACCGAAATTTTCAGTAGGTGTTAATTTTCTCCCAATACTCGTCTTACGATGCGGCAGGTGTCCAGGAGTACTGCCTTTTGTATTGGTAAAAACAGTTTATCTGGTAAGCCAAGATGTTTTAAGTTTAAGCCCAGACTTTTGGGAATTTCACCAGTACATCCCACTACAAACGGCAATATTCTGACTTTTACCATATTATTATTATTATTATTATTCATTTCTACTTATTAACTTTTTGTTATTTTACCATTATGGACAATATAAATTTAACGTAATGCACTGAAATGTTACATATATTTATAAAAAATGATTTTAAAATTAATTTCAAGCGAAACAGTAATATATATATATATATATATATATATATATATATATATATATATATTCCAAATATCAAATGCACTTGAAAAATACATCTAGCATAAAATTCATGTACGCTTGCAAAACCATCACAATCGGAAAGAGCACTTGCATATCTTTTACAAGCATCGCATCGTCATTCAGGATAATTGTCCTGCCATCGAGCATTCTCGGTGGCATGGAGGCAACGAGCCGTATGTTTGCCTGCACTTCCGGTATTGTTTCCTCCCGTTTCCGGGACAACATGGAGCCCTCGAGACGATCGCCGTTCCGACATGCTTTGACTGTTAGAACTTGCGCTTGCTCAACGATTCACGATAGATGTATATATTCTCGGGTAATACTCGTGCGCTGTGGTTTATACTTGGTGTCTAGGCCAAAATGTCTGGACTCGCCTACGACGTACAGCTATAAATTTGTCGAGTGGTGAAGAATTGCGCTTGCAGAAAAGTCTAAAGAAGGGGGAGTTGCAAGAAATTGTGGTTTGAGGTGGTTATGCTTCCCTGAATTTAAACTTTTTGACGGTGGTTTTTAATTCCGATATTTTATAGATAAAATGGGTGTTTTAGAAATTTTGATTTCTATAAAATTGATTTTAAGTTAAAATAAATATAATTTATTTAAATATTTAATTAAATTACCAAAAAAAAATTGAAGAATTTTTTATAGAGATAGAAAAAACTCTTACACTGTCATCATTATCACTGATACTACAGCCCTAGGCGAGCCTTGATCTCAAGTACCGAAATACTTTTTCGAAATTGCAAGTTTATTTATTTCATATTTTATCTAGAAATACCGGAAATACCTGTTCTTAATATATAATAAAAAAATCAACTATATTGTATTAGGTATTAGGTAAAAATAAATAATACCTAGTCTGATACAATTTAAAAATATGCAAATAAGCAATATTGTCATCTACATCGAAAAACTATTTTCCTGCTGAATAACGATAATCTTGTTCATTCATTTAAAAACAGAACAAGAGAAAGAAAAAAGAAATAAGAAAACTTCGAACACAAAAAAAAACTTCGTCTCAAATAACAACCCTGTCGATTTCCCGATCAGTTCGATCGATTCATCTTTAAATACACGCGCACACACACAATACAGTAAGTACAATGCCGATGGTTTGCCGTGCACCCTGTCGTGATTTATCAGAGTTTAATCAGCAGGCGTCTGCGTGCCCGTCACCGCTGTTCCTACTTCTGTACCCACAGCCATACGGCCTACTTTGTGAGAGCGCGCCTGAATTATTAGCGCGAAACTCTTCAATATTCAGGCGGTTCTTAAACAGCATACCGCGCGCGCAAGGAGTTTCTACATCCGCGTGAACACTGTGCTGGTTTTGCGAATTCTTTGCACGCAACTATCCGGCCTAACCAGTTGGGATTACAGCCGGGAGTATCACGGCTTGGATGTAAGATATGCACATAACTTTTTATTTTATTTACTTTTCCTTTTGTTCGCTGGTAATTTAAGGATGTATGGAAATGATAAAGAAATTGGTTACGATATGGTGGTATCTTTATAAAATTTTTGTTATACATAAAAGCTACTGTAGTTTATTCATTACTTCAATAGATTCATGTCATAAAAAAGTTACTAGAATCGGTAACGTCATATTAACTACGTTTACATTGTTTAAAAATTTAACGATTTCAATTCGTAAACTCTTTTCATCATCCCGAAATCAGTCGCCTCCAAACATTCCTATCCAAACAAGCAACTTTCGCTTCATCCAATTCATACTTGGAAACTTTCGTTCACGCAAAACACTCTCAATCATACCACTCCAACTACTCATCGGACGTCTACGCAAACGTATACCATCAAAATCATTCAAATAAATCATTTTAACCAAACGCTCATTAGACATTCGCTCAACATGTCCGAACCATCTTAAATGACTAACACCAACTTTTGCTACAGCATTTTTTTCAATTTTATACACTCATCATACACTAATCTTTGTGCCACACCCTTTTGGGTACATGGCGTGATTGGGTATGTATGTATGTAATTACTAAACTGATTGCCTACATTTTGTAAGAAATATTAGCAGTCCATATTATTAGTATTAAAAAATGTTAACATAATTTTTAAAAATCAGAATAATATATCTTATAATAATAAATTGTAGCAATCTATGGTTTTTACTAAAGCGGTTTTAGGAACATTTCGGAGTGAAACATATGTTATCACAATTGTTGTTGTTTACTTGAAGATCGTAACAAAATCAAAATTTTATTATAGTACAAAATTATGTTACTTGTGATATGAATTAACTGTTTTAGCGTGATGTTGATCAGTGAATCTCAATTTTGTTAACTTTTGATACAGATTTGTTCATCGGAAGTGATAGTTTACTAACGTTACTTTTAAGTGTTTTACAAATACCACAAAAGAAAGTTACGAAAGTTACTATAAAAGTTATAACTATAAACTGACTGAATCGTTCAATCATCAAGTATTAAAAATGCTATCTACGATGTATGGCGAAAGGTCTGCGATGAGGATAGATTGACCACGACAATCTATAAAATTCTATAAATTACTAATATGTAATTAAATGATTGAATATTTCTCTTAGCATTACTAAAACTACACAACAGAATTATTTTAAAACTGTCATATTTACAAAATGGAATATAGTGAGAGGAAAATGAAATAGTTGAAAATTTATATGAGAACGTCATACCAAAACATTTGAGTAGTAAATCCATTCTAGTGTTTGTTTTACATTTGTCAGTAGTAAAACTAATAATGAAATACTGTCAGAAAGTTGAGAATGATCAGTGATAGGGGTGAGTTTGTTCCGTCCCCGCTGTACATATATGAGCTACGTGCGCAACTTTCCAAATAAATAAACAAATAAAACGAACTTACGAACGTACGCTATTTCAAAGTTACAAGTTTTGCTTTTGCAACACTGTTGTCCACACACATATATACGAGTTTGCTAGACTTAACGTTAAGAATTACGTTTACTTCGAACTACAGTAATCCGTATTATATTGTTACCTATCAAGAAACTGTGAAATATATTTCGTAAATCTTTTATTTTGTAGTTGTTATATCTAAAATCACTTTTAATAATATTAAATTATTTTCATATGTCTATTATTCCCTAATATTTCAAGAACGTTCTTATTTTTTGATAATTATAAATTATTTTCTATTTATAATATTGAAAACATACAAATATTATTTTTATTATTTTAATATTTTAATCATATGATTAAGAACAATGTTTATATTTATAAATCAGATACATATTTGAATTCAAAAAGTATTTTATAATTATTTATTAAAATGATATACAGAGTGTCCAAGATAACTTCGTATGCATGGGGATCTCCGAAACTGTTAGAGATACGACATCGGTTAAATTAGATGAAAGTTGCCTCATTAGTAGGCGAGTTTAGTCATCTTTAGTTTTTTCCAAAAAATTCCTTAGGTTACTAGATATAGACAAAAATGCAAATTTTGCTGTTTTATATTTTCGCTTATAACTCTCGTATGCAAAATGATACATTATTTTGGTTTGCATTTTCTTAAGACACTTTTTTTACACAGAATTTCCAGGAGTAACCAAAATTTTTTTATCATGTACCGTTTTCGAGATTTATGATGCAACTTTCATTTTTCTTATGTAACTAGTATTTCAATGTAGTGTCATTAAAAATATCTTTTTTTTGCTTTTCAGTGATATAACATAGTCCTACTTTATTTTAAATAATAACATGGAAAATTGAAAAAAATCTATTTTGCAAAGTAATAATTCATTTTTTTAGGTAAAAACTAAGTAGGCCATGTTAAAACAAATGAAACATGAGCTCTACTTTAGTTTAAACAATAATATAGAATTATAATAAAAACAAAACAATTTATAAAATACTAATGCCATATTTTACATTCGTAATAACTAATAACTATAACAGTAAAATTACATTAAGTGTTGAAATAAACCATCGTTTTCTAGAATGAACATACGTGTTCTCTTAAGCATAGCTTGTGTTAGGTTAGTTTTAGGTATTTAATACCGTACTCAATCAAATTCATGTTTAATATTTTATACATCCCTACACTGGGTTGCCTTCTTTAAGGATATAAATTTAAATACATTTCCGCGGCTAATACTGCGTTACTTTGACAACGAATGTAACAATAAAGCATTTCAAACTTCTCTAAATTTTCAAACTGCTCCAAGAATTAAAATTCTTTCAATAAGCACTCCAATAAAACTAACTAACTAACTAAGACAATAATCAGAAGAAAAGCAAAACCAAAAATCTAATAATAACGAAAACAAAGCCTATTTCTCATGTTTCATTTGTTTTGATATGGCATACTCGGTTTTCAACTAAAAAAATAAATTATAACTTTGCAAAATATATTTTTTTTAATTTTTCATGTTATTATTTAAAATAAAATAGAACAATGTTATATCACTGGAAAGAGAAAAAAAAAATCTTTTTAATGACACTACATTGAAATAGTAGTTACATAAGAAAAATGAAAGTTGCATCATAAATCTCGAAAACGGTACATGATAAAAAAATTTTGGTTACTCCTGGAAATTCTGTGTAAAAAAGTGTCTTAAGAAAGTGCAAACCAAAATAATTTATCGTTTTGCATTCGAGAGTTATAAGCGAAAATATAAAAAAGCAAAATTTGCATTTTTGTCTATATCTAGTAACCTAAGGAATTTTTTGAAAAAAACAAAAGATGACTAAACTCGCCTACTAATGAGGCAACTTTCATCTAATTTAACCGAGGTCGTATCTCTAACAGTTCCGGAGATCCCCATTCATACGGAGTTATCTTGGACACTCTGTATATATACAGTGTGTCCCCGGATTGAGTTCACTATAGGTGTAATCGGCAAAAAATTTAAGAATTGCATTTTCATGTTTTGGGATTCCGCCCTGCTTTGTCTGAAAACAATTTTAAGCATATTTTTAGTTTTTTAAAAATCAAGGTGGCTATGAAAAATGTAAAAAACTATTTTATGTTCAGGTAAAGGGCCTTTTTGGTGAATAATACGGCATAATGTTCTTGAGAAAAGTTGTTCAGAATATGAAATTATGGCTCTGTGCAAAATTTTAAAAAGATTAGTTTAAAAAAAAAATGTGTCTGGACAAAACGCCGACTGAAGACACTACGCGGTCGGTTCATTCGCATTTGCGCAAGCTAAATAAACAAAAGGTTGACGCTTGCACAAGCCAAAACGTTTGGGGTTGAACGGTCGGCGTAGTGTCCTCAGTCGGCGTTTTGTCCAGTCGGCGTTATGTCTAGTCACTTTTTTTTTAACTGACTTTTTTTAAAATTTTGCACAGAGCCATAATTTCATATTCTGAACAACTTTTCTCAAGAACATTATGCCGTATTATTGACCAAAAAGACACTTTACCTGAATATAAAATAGTTTTTTACATTTTTCATGGCCACCTTAATTTTTAAAAAACTAAAAAATATGCTTAAAATTGTTTTCAGACAAAGCAGGGCGGAATCCCAAAACATAAAAAAAAAATTCTTAAATTTTTTGCCGATTACATCTATAGTGAACTCAATCTAAATGAAAAATTTGTCAACTACATCGTCTGGGGATCGAACCCAGGACCTTTTAGTTTGCCTTTCACATCAAACTATACAATATAGCCTTATGGTGTTAAACATTTACTTTATATATATATATATATATATATATATATATATATATAATCATTTGCAAAATTTCATAATAATATTAATAACAAATTTGAAATAAAATTAATAAAAATATAATGTTTTTCGATTTGTTTAAATTTAGTAAGAAAATTATAACAAATATATAATTAGAATAACATCGATACATTTATTTATTAAAAATTAAAAACATAATTTTACTAATAGTAAAATGTTTCAAAAATATTTTTACTTTTGTTTTACTGTTTTAAAAATGTAAAAGTTTTATTTAATTACGAATTTATGTTGATATCTTTTTTAACCGCTTCTTTGAAACAAAACGGGTCATCTATCATTTTGCAAGTTAAGCTTGTCAGAACTTTAAAAATATTGCATTTTGCTTTTACCAACTTTAAATTCTTAAATGTGCTATGTGTGTTTTATGTTTTTTTTTTTTCTTTCAAATATGTTATATTTCATTAGTTACAAGAAATAAGGAAGAAGCAAATATTAAAAATAAATATCAATTATTTTTAAAATTATACCATATTTATTGGTTTTTTCTTAATATATTTTGCTGTAAAATTGGATTGGATAATAAATGTACACTTTTACTGAAAAATTAGCAAATGTGTCCTTGGCTAATTAATTTGCATATTTGCATTGTTTAGTATTTATATTATAATGTCAAAGGGGTTTGCATATGGGTTTATCCATATACTTCTAATCTTTTTTATTATTACTTTGTATTGAATTTCATTCTGATTTTAATAGGTTTGTACAGTTATACAAAATTGCATTGGTAACTAAATTATGTATTTAAATTACCACAAATAATTATTATAAATTGCTTTAAATATAGCTAGAATTTGAATATGATTAGTAATATGGGAGTTGTAATTACACACAGAGCTCTTTGTGCACGCAACACTAAAATAACACTATCGTACTTTGTATGTCTCCTGAAATTGCTAATATTAATTCGATAAAATAATGTATGTGTTTAATTATTCAATTACGCAAAATCGTCTCATTAATATTCTCATTTTAGTTTATTTTAAAATTGAGTATATTTTGTAATTTGCTGGAACAACTGATCTAACTCGTGTGATTGGCCTCGTTAATTACAAGTAATCATTTTGTGAGTTCCGAAATCAACTGTCAATCTTGTTGCCTTTCATTTACAATTTTGTATACGTGGCATATTCGTAATCAACTAACATGCAACATTCGAACTAGGATAAATTTTAGGGGGAAATATACAACAAGGGGCGCACCCGAAATATTATTCAAATCACTCTTTTGTATGTATTATGTGCTGGGGGTTATTTGTTTGTCAATGAATTTTGAATTTTTATGTCATTATCAATGTATTAACTCCATGGAAACATTTTGAAAAAATAAATTGGTGATTAAAATTGTTATAATAAAATTTTTACAAATGAAAAATTATTATGATCGTAGTTAATTAAAGAGTAAAAGATCCGGTATATTTCAAGTACACTTATTGGTATTTTACAAAAAATTGTGAAAATAATGTTTATTTGTTTTCAATAAATAAAAAAATTTTGCACACATTGACAGTATTATAACTTACTATAAATATAGATATTAATTTTTATAATTTCTAAATCATATTTTATTTAAGTACACTACTAGACCGCAGTGCTATTGTGACTTGAAGACACCACTCTAATGAAATAGAAAAGAAATTATATTTATTCAAACATATTATATTTAGAATATTATATAAATATATTTTTACATATTTTGTTGTTAGAACATACTGCAAAATAATTTTTTTAGAATTTTATTTCACATATATATATATATATATATATATATATATATATATATACAATATTTTTAATAAAATATTAATATTTGCAATGTATTATAAAACAAATATCTGTAGTTTACATTCTTGTAAAAATATCAAAAATTTTATATTAAATTTTTATGTAGAATACAGTAGATAAACATTATAATTAAAAAATAAAAAACTACGAGTATATGTGAGCTGCAAATTTAAAATTATTGATTTTATGAAAAATATTCTTTTCGTATTATATATTTGAAAATATTGCCGACAGATCATATTCCAGTACAAACTGTATTATTTTACCAATCACAGCTTGTCATTAGAAATCAGAGAAAACATAAACAAAACAATAATTGTAAATGTAAACCGCACTGTCGACTTTATGTCGACTTTATGTTTAGCAGTAATGGTGTAACGTAACGACAGTGCCGCCAAGCGTAATTTGAAAGCACCTGGTGTGTGTCACACACCAGGTGTCACACAGGTGTGTCACACACAGATTCCTGCCATTGGCTTCTAACACAGCCTACGGTACAAACGTCGCGTCAATTTCAATGCAATGGTCCATTCGCGCACTATCTTGTAATTTCCGACACCGTAATTATCTTCCGTTTCGACGTCAAAACCAAAGTAATGCTTCAGTTATGCCAAAGGTGAAATTTGAATTTTACACCGTATGTTTATCATTAATGTTTTTATGTTGAAATTTTTCAAAAAATATATAGATAGATCAGATAGATTTACATGTTTTAAAGAATACATTTTTAAACTTATTTATTAAATTAGTACTGGTGTAAAAGACATAATATAAATTATTAGTAATCCGACGTCAAATAAAACATTTCAGTTCATTATTAAGTTAATAATGAACTTAAATCTTTTATTTGACTTCGGATAACTTATGGACAAATGGCATTGCAACTACCAGCAACAGATCAACCAAAAGAACTCGTTGCTACACCAGAACAAGTAACCAAATTTGATATGAATAAATTGACACCTTACAAGCAGCTAGAAATTCTTAATAACCATCAAGTGTATCAAGAATGCAAAGGAATAACCAGGTATTCTCGGTCAACCAAATAATTGCAAGTACGATAATGAAGAAAGTTTCTATATTTATATACCGCACAATTATGTAACTTAGAGATATGAAGTACTCAAAGTTAAAGGCCAAAATGGCTTTGGTAAAGTTGTAAAAGCTTATGATTATAAAACACATCATGATTCAAAAAGAATAAATATTACATCACCAAGCTCATCCTTGAGTATACGTGTATCTTCCGATACTCGTATACTCGAACACTTACGTAAACAAGAAATCACATGTGAATTATTACAATTAATATATAAGAACTAACGAAAAAGAATAAATTTCAAGGCTTTAAGGTTTCAGCTTGTACGAAAATTTTCGCATTCATTGTTGTAATGACACAGATCGATAGATGGATACTACGCTAAAAACACTTGATTTTTATTACTATAAGCTTAATTCGTGCTTATCTGTTAAAATCTTAATATGTCAAATTTGGTATGATTGCAATATCATATGTGATAGTCGGTAAAAATTATACATTAAGCACATAAATATTTAAAAAAAATAAAGTTTGCGTATATTTGTTTAAGTTTTATCAGTTTAAGAAATAATTATCTTGATAATTTAACTAGCCAGCAACACCAATAATAGATTATGTACTTATTAACTAATTTGTAAACAATTTAATAATATAAATGAAATACAAAAGAAAAAAACATGTAATATGAAATGGCAACGTGTCACAAAATTGCATTAAATATTTAATCAACGCGATGAAGAAGCAGGCAAAGACTAGTTGTGGAGCAGCTCACTTTTTCTCCGTCAGGAGGTTGAGTACGTGACCAGCAAGCACACACACCTTGACCCAGCCGGGGTAGCATCGCGTTACGGTACTCTGGTGTCGTGAATCTCAGAAATTTAATAATGAAATTTGTCCAGATGTAAAGAGGAATTTTTAATATATGACTACCTATTTCACCTAGGGAAGCCATCGTACATCACACTCCCGCACTCAAGACTATCTAGATTTCGAGCTGTAAAGCGCAGCGAAAGCATATCATAGTTGTTTTACAACTACAATCGTAAACTACCGATGCATTGTTCTTAGCTGGAAAAGCTAACGATTTTCAATGCTTAATGCTGTTGGATTATGTAAAAATATGTGTTAGTTTTCTATGGAAATTGTTATATAGTAAAAATATATGATATTATATATTCGGTGACTCATTTGGAATAAACTAAAAAAATGTGAAAATTACATTTTAAAAAAATGCATAGAAATGTTTACATAAATATAGTTCTATTTTTGAATTATAACAAAAATATTATTCTTATATATATATATATATATATATATATATATATATATATATATATTAATTTAATTTTTGCATCAGAATTGTGATAGTTAACGCAGTGATAGAAACGACAATTTCTTTTATATACAGTGTGTCCCCGGATTGAGTTCACTATAGGTGTAATTGGCAAAAAATTTAAGAATTTCATTTTCATATTGTGGGATTCCGCCCTGCTTTGTCTGAAAACAATTTTAAGCATATTTTTAGTTTTTTAAAGATGGCCGCTTTGATCTTTAAAAAACTAAAAATATGCTTAAAATTGTTTTCAGACAAAGCAGGGCGAAATCCCAAAACATGAAAATAAAATTCTGAATTTTTTTGCCAATTACACCTATAGTGAACTCAATCCGGGGACATATTGTATGTAAAACTAAATTTGAGACCAAACAAATCGTATAGGTAGTATAAGTAATATAGATAAAAATAATGTTTGTATTAAAATATGAATAATTAAATTTCTTGATAGTACAGTAGCATTCATACGAATATTTTAATAACAGTAAAATCTGGCTCTTATACATTTAGCTCTTACACTTGCAGTATAATTTACATTAAAATAAAAGTAATAAAAGTTTAAAATATAAAAATTTTATTTCTATTTCTTAGCATTTATGTGATAATGTCAAAGTGGTTAATATATGAATGTACTCATATATTTCTAATCTTGTTTGTTTAATTTTTAATAAATAATAACAATTTTTGAAAAAATAAAGTAATTAATGAAATTAGCCATTTTATATGGAAAGCTAAACATACTTGAAAAATACTGGTATAAACAATAATATCGATAACTATCAAAAATAAAATACGGAATCCCTCCACTGTATACACTAATTCCATATAGCCTACATCACTACATACTTCCATCAACTTCCATCGTTTTCCAATGCCTTTCGAACAGACGATTGTTCGAAATCACTGGCAACAACTTTGCCCGATCGAAACTCCGTGTACTATATGTGTGTATTACACGCCCGGCTCTGTGTCCTTTTGCCGCGACGTTCCATCGCCATAAACTGAAGTTTGCTGATTACTGAAGTCGTCCGGACCGAACAGAGAGAAATGAAATTCTGGCCGAATAACGGAGACGACATCAGATCAACTTCAATATAGATGGGAAACACAACACAAAAAGAAAGAAGTTTTGTTTACATTCACAAAGTTTACAAAATTTAAACAAACCGTATTTCCATCCTTTTCTTGATGTGCGTAACAAAATAATCCAAGCATTACGTATCTACATTTATGGTTGATCTGATGGAGCGACTATAAAAACCGAATAAAGTTGTGCCGGCGGACGTTGTGTTGTTTCGTCCGAGGAAAATTTAATAATTTTCCTCTCGCCAAGTTTATAAGAAGGCCCAGTGCCAGACGGGGGCGGGCATTAGTTGAAGTGTATTTGCCATGCTTGATTAGCGTCAGCTAACTCGGTTATAAACTGTGAATAGGTTAGCAGTTTGCAGATGATGCAAATTATTCGCTCTCGCTGTGCGAATGGTGATGAACAGGCGTTCCACCTATACAGCCAGCGTTCTTTTGAAACGATGCTTCAGAATAGATGACCGGAGTGAGTGAAGTATTAGGAACGAGATGGAAAATATAAAAATGCAAATATAAAGCTAATATTTTTTGAAGAATTTTAGTTTTTATGGATATGTTATTTAATTATTGCAAAATGAAACTTGTAAATATTTAATATTTTTAATATTTAATATTAATACATATTTTGTTGCATCAATTATCTAATATAAATACTGAAATGGTTTTTTAATAAATATTTTTTTGAGTTTACTCAGTAGATACTCTAGTTAAGCATTATTATTAGCAATAATTGATAAACTATAATACATTTCTAGTTGAAGGTTTCAAAAAAATTACTTTTTTGTTTTCGATTATTTCTGACAAACATGTGTGACAGCGCATGGGCCGTTTTATAAAAACTTTTCTTTTTTTAATGACGTATAATACTATGGAATAAGTCGTAAACATAAAATAAAAATTTGATTTACTTTTTATTGAGTTTTTGTTATGATTGCTAATAAAATATGAATATATTGCAAGTATAAAAAAAACTTTTTAAATTGCAGTTTTTTTATACATAATATTCATTTTAAAAATATAATATTTTTAGCATTAATACAGAACTATAACCTAAAGTCGTTTTATTTTAACAAATAAAGTAAATTTACCTAAATATTTTAGTTCCGCACTATAATTTTCTGAAGTAAGATAGTCTAAATAAACTTTAAAGTTAAGTAATAGCACAGTTTAATCTTCCATAAGTCACTAATCAATAAACAAGAAAAAAAATCGTATCGATATAACATACGTCGAATAACTTCAAATTTCAACCACCGCAAACTTTTGTTTCATAGTTCTTGCAAAACTTCTCAACGGGCACACAACTTTCCCGCAACCAATATGAAATGATTTGCGTGGATGCGCACAAAAGCAGTAGCCGAACGGAACAACCCCGCCGTCTTGGTAAAGATGAGTGCGCGGCAGCCACACTCCAGAACATTAAACTCGGCGCGGCGCGGCGGTGTAGCGAAGAGGCCCACCGTGCTGCGACACTTTATGTAAGCACCGGCGTTAATGACTTGTCGAAGTAATTACGCGAGTTTAATGATTCCATAAATTTTAATTTTTAATCTTTACGCTTGAAGCGCCCGGCTCAAACGCGCGCGAGCGAGCATTGCACTGTCGCAAGGTAAGAAATCGCGCCCGGGGGTTAAAATAAGATGGGTGGTTGATGAGTGAGGAATTGAACAAAATTGCCTCCGGTTGAATGACAAACGATGATGGAATTATTTCAAAGATACGGTCAGATTCAGGATATTTATAATGCTATCACAAATTTTTTTAAAAATAAATAAAGTAGACTAAAGCTTTTACTGAATTTTCAAATTGCAAGAATAAATTTGCTAAATTTACTTTATATCTAGTTTCTAAAATATCATCTGATACTAATATAAGGAGTGTTCAGAACTATATAATCCAAAAATAGAAAAAATTGTTTAAAATTACATTTTATTTAGACAAACAACAAACCAAATTTTTCTATGTAATTTGACTAAAACAAATTTCAGAATTAATTAAACTATTTTTAAAATGCAATTGCTTAATTAAAGTTTAAATTAAAAGAAGCTATAAAATTCTGCTTTAGTTGTAATTTATTTAAAATTTATGTACATAACATGTTTATGGCGAGTTTTAGAACGGGATTTAAAATTCTATTCTACTAGTAATTCTTAATTTTATTACAGTTTATATATTCTAGAGAAATACTGGAAGAATATTTTTTTATTTATGTGATTATTATTCATTTTACATTTTTATTATTTCTTATTACTAATATTTAATATTTGGTTATGTAATTTGTAATTTGGTAGATAACAATTTGGATATGTTAAGTTTTTAAAATCACGAAACAGCAAATCATTTGAAGTTGATAAATAAACAAGCAAGAAATAAATAAATCATAATATAGAATTTAATATGAAACAGTTTTGAAGATAAAGTAAAACCATTATAAGACGGAATAATTTATAGCTCGAATGGAAATAATCTTTGTTCTGCTGTGAATTAAAGTTTGCAGTTTCGAAGATCGAGCAAGCTTCAGATTATTTAAATTGTTAATTATTCAACAAGATTATCTTTTGCGTGTTACACCGATTTCACTAAAATGAACAACATGATTACAAACGATCTTTTACAGATAACAAAATTAATTGCTAGTGTGTTTTTTGCTATGTACAAATTTATTCTATATTTTTTTTCAGTATAATTTTTCATTTATTATTTACATTTAATACTTGTTAAAGTGTTTTTAAATAGAAATAATTAAATTAGAATATTTAAAGTTTAGATTTAATATTAGTATGCATTTTATTTACTAAATAAATATCTTATATTGAAAGAACCAAGAACATAATATTCTATAAGTTCTAAATAAATTATGTTAAAAAATTTGTTGTATGTTTATAAATATAGAAGTATAAATTACCACTTCTGGTTGGCAGAACTTTATCAAAAATTTATCAAATTGATTTACCTCCATTTAGCCGAATTTGCTCTACATGTGTCCATAGACCGACAGATCGACAGACGGACATCGCACTAAAAACAATTGATTATAAGCCTAATTTGTGCTTATCTCTAAAAAATTCGATATGTCAAATTTGGTATGATTACAATACCTCCCTGATCATATGTAATATGACAATCAATAAAAATGCAAATAAACTTAAAAAAAAAGCTGATTATAAAAATTAATAATAACATGAAAAAGTAAATCATTGGTAAAACGTCTATAAACTTTCCTATCTCGTACAACTACTTGTAATTAAAAATTTCAAAGTTTTCCCAACTACAAGCAAACACAATCAAAACTTTTTTTCATAATTAAATTAATAAAAGTTAGCAAAACAAACAAAAAAAAAACGCACTCACAAAAAGAAACAACAACAAACCAACGAAAAAAACAAAAAGAAAGAGAGGGGAAAAACTCGTAGCCGTGGAGCGGTTGACAGACCGTTATCTCGAAGTAATAGTGAGAACGTTGCGCCGCGGGTTCACCGCGCGCAGCACGGCAATATTTACCGCGCGGCGTTTATTGCCGCGCGAAACAAAGTAAATGAAGAGGCACCCGGCCGGCGGGATCAAGTTGTTAACAGCGCGGCGCGGCTGTTTTATGGAAGGCGGCAGCCGGTTTTATAAGCGTACCTTTTCGGAGACGATGGCAGAGCGGTAGCGACAGACCGCCCGCGCGCTCGTCGCGAAATAAAATTAAAAATCGATGGTGTGCGGCAAGTATATGTATACCCCGCCATTCATAAATGCTGTATCGATGTGGGATAGTGCTGTTTTGAATGGGGGCGGATAAATGATAAATGCATTTGTAGAAATGGTAAATTTTCAGTAAATTTAGTTCAGAAATATACAGTTGATATTAATGTGTTTAAGTACATGTAGGTGTTTTGAAAATTGTTATTTATTATATGCGAAAATAGAGTAAAATTGCTTTAGTTTTTAGCAATATTGCGTTTTTGTAAATAACTGTTATTTACCTACCCAACCATATATTTTATTTATTAGTATTTTTTTAAATATTGTATTAATACGTTTGCTGCCGTATGGCACAAACATTGTATCTGTTGCCTCAAGCAAAATTGTATATCAGCCACGAGCGTTGGCGTGTATTCCACGGATGCGGTGAATGCGACGCATCTCTTGTATTAATAGAAACTCATATTATCTTTTGATCTTCTATTTCAAACTATACTTATATGTAGCATTATTTCAAAATTAATCAAATTCCATAGCTATATTTTATTAATAATTTAATAATTTTCAACTTAAAATTCGCCATACTTGAATGCTGTGTAATATTCGAATGCAATGAATGCGGTTAATGTTCGAACTCATAAGGCATCTACGGCCGAGTACAAGTTCAACTTGATGTAGGCAAAAATTACACATTTGCGCATGCACTTAACAGATTATCACCTGTATAGATATATATATATATATATATATATATATAGATGCGGTTGTTTAAAATAACTGTTATCGCTTCCTTGCATTTTGTGCACTGTATATATTTGACGTTTTTGAAAAAATTCTGGTATTGAATTAGATTATAAAAAATAAAAATTTAATGAAATTTGTGTAAAGTATTCGTTACGTATTCATGTAACGGCACACTACTGGATTGCATATTCTATTTTAACCATAAGTATAACATAATGTTTTTTATCTAATATTTCGATTTTAAATTTAAATAGTATCAATATTATTCTAATTGATTCACAGAATCGTTATTTATCATATCAAAATATATATTAATACTATGTTTACTTTGCGTTGTTATATATGAGAAAAATATTGATACTAAGAATCTAAGTGCAACAGAAACATATACATATACGTTAGTAAATATAGCATTAAATAATCATACATACATACATACATACACAATCACGCCATATACCCAAAAGGGTGTGGCACAAACTCTTTTCATTATCCCGAAATCAGTCGCCTCCAAACACTCCTATCCAAACAAGCAACTTTCGCTTCATCCACATTCATAATTCCTCTCATACATGCTCTTCTATTCCTACTACTTGGAAACTTTCGCTCACGCAAAACACTCTCAATCATATCACTCCAACTACTCATTGGACGTCCACGCAAACGTAAACCATCAAAATCATTCAAATAAATCTTTTTAACCAATTTTTTTAAATAATCATGTTGACTTAAAAAGCGACTCCACCAAAAAATGCCCAGTTATAACGGATTTAAAACTTCAATAACCAAACACAACGAATAAATTTGATATTTTTATTAGGGGGTATGTCGATTTTTTTTGTTAAAGCATAAAATTAACAAATATAAAACAAAAAAATATTTTTTTCTTTTTAATACTAAAAATAATGCCACGATGTTCCCACATAACAATTTGGATTATCTAATGATTGATAAACCTAAATTTGAACACATTACAGTGTCACTGCTGGAAAAGTTAGTCATTTATTCGCTAGTCATAACACAAATTTGAAACAAACTACAAGTCAAACAAACGAAAAAAACAAAAGACAATGTAATATTAAACATTTTTAAAACAATATTACTGAGCACTATGTGAAAATATGCATTGTATCTTTTTGTTTTATGTTAATGTACTATGCAATATTATAATTACGGAATGTAGTTTATTTAATATGATAAAACATAAAATCATTAAAAAGTTAGAGTCTGAGTCGGAATCGAGTAAAAAATAATTTTGAATTCGACTCAACCGTTTTTTTTGTTGACTCCACCACACCTATGATTTTTATTAACAAAACACAACTTTACTCGCACTAACCAATCGAACAACACAACAAAATTCCTGTTAAAACCTGAAACCAGATTGGCTCATGATGCGAAAATGCAACATTAGCAGATGCACACCACTCTTCACTCTTGTGTAGAAATTCGATAGCAATCTAGCAAGCGTCATCGTCACACCGATGCAATCTTAACTCGCTAATGTCGGCAACGGCCAACGCATTGAGTGTTTTTCGGTGTACGATTTATCGATTCTCGTCCGCTCGACAATCTTTCTCTCGCGCGCGCGTTCGTTTGTTCTTTAGCGATCGTATCGGCAGCCGTGCTGTGTATGCAACAGCGT
Source organism: Clivina fossor (assembly GCA_963966155.1). Lineage (NCBI taxonomy): Eukaryota > Metazoa > Arthropoda > Insecta > Coleoptera > Carabidae > Clivina > Clivina fossor. The sequence continues at coordinate 32,074,282 of OZ014553.1, read as the reverse complement.
TTGCTTTATTATGCACACGCTTTGCTTTCGGTTTTGTGTGCGTTGTTGCTGTGTTTAGATTGTATGCAGTTCAAGTATTCGAGTATTGGACGCTGCTAGGCGCTTTTGTACTAAAGAATAAAGCTTTCAATGCAAAGTAATGTTTTCTATTTGACTATTCGGGCTTTTCAATTGTGATTTGTACAGCGACGCTGACTGGCTTTCGACTTTTGTTTTTCACAGGGATTATGTATACATTTGTATTGAGATGCTTTACTCGATATTTGTATAGTTATTATAATAGTAAATATAATATAATTATTTCTAGATTCGGTGGTTTAAACTAGTTGGTTGGCGTTTCTGTTTGCCGTAAAAATAAAAAAATAAAATGCCCCAAGGTTAGGCATCGGATACAATAGTTTAATACAGTAGTTTAGATTACTGATCGAAACTTGTTGTTGCTCTACGCGAACATACGTCTTACAGTTTCGAAAAAGTGTCTAAATGAAAGATCACAAAACAAGTATTTCGGTACTTGAGGTCAAGATTCACCTAGGGCTGTTTAAACATAATTTAGCAAAAATATATTTTAAATTATAAAATATGGAAATTAGTTAATATTTTACCAACATATTATTAAAAACAATTTTTATGTAAATATACAGGGTGTTTTAGAATTAATGAACAAAACTTAAAATCTATACATATAAATGATCTAAAAATATGAAAATAAAGTTCATATAAGAAAAATTTCATAAATGTTTAGTTTTAGAGATATTCGCATTTAAAGATAATAAGAGAGCAATTCATGCCATGCAAATATTTCTAGTTGTAACAATGAAATATGTATAGATTTCACAGTTTTTTTGTACAAAATTAAATATCGCAACATTTTGTTACATATTACAAATGATGTTTTTGAATTTGTAAAGAATAATGGCGTTGCTTTGATACAAGTGCAGTATTATTATTTCGTAAATATTTTTGTCTTAATCCTCATTCAAACTGCTGCTTTAGTTTTAATTTTATACACAAGCAAAAGAATTGAACAATTAGCATATTTTTGTTTTAACACCAAGCGAAAATATCATTAATTGAACTAAATTTTGCTATTACATTGGCAATTTATTTTAATTAAATTTAATTAAAACAGTCTATCACAACAATAACAAATAAATCTCTTGTTGCTGAAAAATTTATATTGAAAGGATGCCAGGCTTGTGTACGGGTTCAAGTACATAATTTTACTCAAAATTATAAATTGTAAAAATTATAAAATTGTGATGTATTATGTTCTATAATACTCGTAAAATTTTAAAATTTATTATATATATTGCATTGTTATAACTAGTTGCACGGCGTTAGTTGCTCTTTATTTTTAACTGCAAATATTTCTGAAACGAAATATTTATAAAATTTTACCTACATGCTTATTTATTTTTAGGTCCTTTGTTTAAATTTTAAATTTTGTTGTTTAATTTTGAAACACGCTGTAATTTTAAAATTTTCAAAAAATTTAATTTAGATATATATGATTTTATTTCTTCGAATTCATAGTTTTTATGTATTGATTTTAAAACTTAAAATTAAAATTTATAATTATTATTTTTAATTGGATTTAAAAGCTTCGTTATATTGAAAATATTATTTGTATATTTATTTACATCCTTTTTGCGCATAATACGTATATTTAATACATCTGCAACATATATAATTCAATTTTTGCTAGTAAATTTCTTTGTGAAAAAGAACGAAATTGGTATCATTTTAAACATCTCAGAAGAAGAAAGTTCGTGATAGTCCGAGTGTGTCTCTAGAGTAAGTAGCCCGAGTGTCGCAGTCGGCGCGGCAAGCGATGACACACATAGATAGGAAAGGCAGTGCCAGTGCCAGCCTCACAGGACCAAACTGCTTCAGCATCATAAATCAGAGCGATCGTGAACGTTTGACCAGTAACGGACTGGATCGTTGACCTGGTGTTACACTCTCCGCAAAAAGTTTTCATTTCGTACACCGATTTCTGTTTGTTTAAAGCAAAATTCAATAAGAAAATATAGAGAAACGGTTAAGACATAAAAACTTGAAAATTGAATGATTGACGAGCAGGATTGAATCGGTCTGGGCGTTACGCTGCTAGATTTCCTCGCCGATATGGACACAAACGGCACCGGTTCACATCGAACGTTTTGAAGTGTTTACGCTTCGCTAACAATTAAACTTTGATGGGATTAAGCAATATCACGGTTCAGCGAAAAATCATCAGATAAGATGGGCCCCGTTTTCATACTCCCATCTCTTCTATCCCATTTAAAAGATTATGTTTTCATCTGCACTTATAAGCAAAAAATATCGACAAAATAGGTGATAATTTAAATCATTTTCCGTTAACACTATTGTAATCTTTTAGCGTAGTTTAATTTTCTAGTGTACCGGTTCGTATCCGAGCGAATTAATGCTGTCAAATTGATTTTTAAATACATTACAAACGCGGAATGACATCGCGTCGACACTCTGACGAAAAGCTAAAACAAAAATAGACGAGCGAGCGAGCGACAAAATCACATGGGTCCGAAATACGGCAGCGACATAAAATCGAAACGACAGTAGCGCCATTAGTTGACGGTGGCAGCGCGTTGCGATGTGTGCACAGGCGCGGCGCGGACGCACGTCGACAGCGTCGTGGCGCGCAGGATCCGAAAGCTCATCCGCCGACGCCGACGCCAGTGAGTCTTTGGTGAGCGTTGCACGATGAGGTCCGTTTGTTCTACCTGGATCAAGCTGCAGACGCTGTATTCCGCTCCCGCTGCGCACCGCCCCTCACAATCCGTGCAGCAGCCGTGCATCCGCGTGTAAACCGTGACAGTGAGACAGTTGTGTGATTGTGTTGATTTGTGTTGTAGTAGGTACTATTGTTGTCGTTCCTCCAGGTGTGCGCTGCTCTGTGGTGGTGTTTGTGTGATATGTGCAGCATTGGAACTAGAGCAGGCCGTCGTTGGCATGTGAGATGCGCGTGGTTCAGTGCATAACGGTGCACGGTGGTGACACCGTCGCCGGTTAATTTACAACAACACCCGACTCTGTATCTCGTCTCTCTCTCTCTCTCAGACATACGATCAACAGCAAGTAGTGTTGTTTCCGTTCCATTTACTTCCGTTCCGTTCTGTGTTTGTGTGTGTGAGCGCTATGCAGTGTGAGTGCAACTAAAACATCCCAGCAAGCATTCTGAGAGAAAGTGTGAATGCTGCCAACAATGACGTACAACACATTAGTGTTTGTGGTGATCTTTGTAGTGCTATGGTGCGGTGCGGCCGTAGGCGAGCCGCCGCCAGTTTCCGCACCGCAACAACAACAACAACAACCGCTCACATCGCGTACTGTTCGCACCAAGTACGGGGACGTAAGTGGTGTGATTGTCACGCCGGACTCCCGCCACCTGGAGCCGGTCGAAGTGTTCCGGGGCATACCGTACGCGAGTCCGCCCGTCGGCAGTTTACGCTTTATGCCCCCGGTTACAGGGGCCCTCTGGTCCGGGGTCAAGATGGCTGACAAGTTCGGGCCGGTGTGCCCCCAGAGGCTGCCCGATATTAGCAATGAAACAGCCGCTTTAAAGAAAATGCCTCGTGGACGACTTGAACATCTTAAACGGTTGCTGCCCTATCTATCCAACCAGTCGGAGGATTGTCTCTATCTCAATATTTACGCGCCAGCACAAGGTATATTACGATCATATTTGCTTACAATCTACTAATCGTGAATGTTTATCATTACAAAGAAAGATAAACAAAACAACAAATTAGTTGAAAGTGGTATATACTTATCCATAAGACATTTACAATCTATTCATTACAAAACATTCAATAAATATTATTATAAAATTCTAAAAAAATTTACAAATTTGATTCATAATAATTTGCAATAATCTACTAAGCTTACTTTATTAGTATCATACTATTTATTGAAAAGCCAATGCTGTAGTATTATTTTTGATTTTGAATAAACATCTTAATAGGAGTTATTTATAATCATAAACGGAAATAAACAAAACAACATTATTTATTTGCTAGAAATATATATGTACTTATCCACAAGACTTACAAGTTTGAATCATAATTTTCTATTGATTATTAATCATAATCTACTATTGAATTAAAATCAATCAATGATTTTTTTGTCTTAAAGTATAAATCAATTTTTTTTTAAATTACAAATTTTTAAAAACCGGTTTTTACCCTAAAACCGTCTTTGGACATCTACCAAAATTGATTAAATTATATCTTATCATAATTTAGATTATTAGTATTGAAAATATACCTAATTTAAAATATTTCGTATTTTAAAATAATTGTATATATGTAGACAGATAAGATATTTTTCCCAAATGTATTATGTTGCTGTATTTAAACTAAGATGTAGAATTATCCCATCTCATTTTTATATTATGGCAACCCACAATTTTTTGCTTTTGTAATTTTTACTGTAGCTCCGTTCCCTACGGAAGCGAAACATACAAACAAAGCAACGTTAGAGTTCGGAGTCTATGGCCTGAGGCCGATTTATTTATCATTTTTTTTTATTCCAGTGTTCTTCACGTCCTCACTTTACCCTTCATACTTCCTGTAAAATCTTTCCACGGTTTTATAATATTTATGATAAAGCTTCCAGGCTCTAGATCAAAACAAATTACACTTGAAGATAAAAATTAATTTCGAAAATTGCGTCATTGTTAACATTTCATTCTAAGCCGTCTTGGCGTTAGATATTGTAGCCCGGAGAATCTCATACAGCTTATCTTTGACCAATAAATTCCCTCAAAATGCAGACGGACTATTGGATATGTACGTCTGTTTATTTCCTAACTTGTCTTTGTTCTATTTACTACATATAGAGTCCCGTACCTATGTATACCGAGTATCAGTAGAGTAGCCAGACATTCTTTTAAAACGGGGAATAGGAAATAAAATTTCAAAATATGAACAAATTTATGTACAACAAAATAAAAAATTTTAAATAATAATATTTTGCAAACATTAGAAAAAACATTTCATTGCATTTTAATTGTAATGAAATTAAAATGAACTATATAATTTATTATTAAAGCATAAAGTACTAATTTATTTTGAAAACCGTGTTTTGCAGTTAAACTAAATTTTAAAAATTGGTTTACCGAAAACCGTTAATTTTTATACAAGTAAGTAACCGGTTAAGTTTTAACAACAATTAATTTCGATTTACAGCTCTAATTTTAATCAGTTATTTAAAAAGATACTATTACTCATTTTATAGTTTTTGAGGCACGCTTGGTATTTCTATTCGACTAAGGATACCCGGTATAAACAATGTTATGCGTAACTTCATTATGAAGCTCTGTGCGACTGCTGTGTCGGGGCATTAATTAACGTTCGCAGAATAAACAGATGACGACAAGTGTGTTTGTATGGCTGTCATAACTGGCGGTCGCCAGTCGGACGACGGCGATGCGCGGCAAACTCTGGCGTTTTCTCTTTTCAAAGCGTATACGGGGAATGGCTACCTTTATGATGGATGACGGCGCCCATGTAAATCGGATCACACCGAATTGTGAAATGTAATCTCGTCGTGCATATACCTACCGTACGACACATTTTATTTTACTTGTCTGTTTCAAGCAGTCTTGTGTTTTCAGAAAGATACAGAGACTGGTACTGATTTTAGATGTGTGAATATTTTGAAGGTTAATACGTAATTTTAGAATATTTATATTCTTAAATTTTGTTGCTGTACATAAAATAGAAAGCGATGATTATAGCGTTTAGCTCATATATTTAGCAAAACAAACAATTGTTACGCGATTTGTGAGAATTAATTTTTTTGGCCGAATATACAATTTCTGACATATCTGAGCTTTATAAATTGCATTTCTTGCATTTTTTCACACATATTCAATTATCAAATACAATTTCATGTAAAAACAAACAAAACAAACTAAAAAAAATTGTTTAAAATTAAAGACATAAATATTTTGTTTACATTTTTATAATTTAGAATTATTATAATACAATTAAACTTAACTAACTGATTGTGAGTCGAGAAAAGCGAATATTTACGTGATCATTAAGCTTATTGTTTCCCTATTGCTTACTTCAAGGTTCTTTGCACTCCTTCCTGATTCAATAAATTGTGTGTGTTTACATCTGTATTGTACCAAATTGTATTGTACAGAAAAGTATCTCAAATTAGTTAAAAACTACGAAAACATGTAACTGAACAGAACATGTATGTAAACTTACTAAGGAGTAGAGATTTCGGTTGTATCACGCTTGTATTACATGAAAAGGGACTCCTCTCAGTGTTTTTAGTATAGTTTTATGCATTAAAGCATAATGATTCTGAACCACATTACTTCCTAACTTGTTCTTCTGAATGTCTATCCGTAACTAAATTAAAATAATTTATTGTCTGACTACAATGAATTTGTAAAAATGCAATTTAAACAAAAATCGATTGCATTCGAACTTTGAACAATAACTAAAAATGCTGACAAAGTGACAAAGTTTGATGCACTGGGCAGTCGTGGATATGTCAACGGTATCCGGACAATTCACCGAAAACAGTTCATCGGAAACAATTCACCGAAAACAAATTCACCGAAGTAACAATTCACCGAAGTACCAATTCACCGAAAAACAATTTATCGAATAACCAAATGAAATAGAATTAAATTAAATTAAAATTAATATTATGGATATTAGGAATGTCTTTAAAAAAAGCGTATTTATTTTTTTTTTCTTTAACATTTTATGTAGGGGTGGTGGGTAGGTTTTCTACTTTTAATTCAAAGTTTTTTTACTATCTGTAATATAGTACATCAGTTAGAATCACTAAAAATTCAACTTTTACGAAATAATTATATCATTTGTGTGAAATTACAGTGAATTGTTTTTCGGTGAAATGTTTTTCGGTGAATTGGTACTTCGGTGATTTGTTACTTCGGTGAATTTGTTTTCGGTGAATTGTTTTCGGTGAACTGTTTTCGGTGAATTGTTTTCGGTGAATTGTCCGCGACCCTATGTCAACATACTAACTTTCGAATAATGCTAAATATAAAATATTCACCACTGTTACAATAGAGTTCTTCAGATCCAACAGTATTACCTAAAATATAAAACTAATTTTGAGATAAGTTGGGATATTTGAATGAAGTCATATTTTAATTACAAAAAAGCAAAATCTTATGATAAAATATGTTTTATATATCGTGTATCGATGAAAATGATATTTTTTAAAGAAAAATTCGTCAGTATGACAATATTTGCCGAACTGTCCAGACGGACATCAAGATAGTAATTATACCTGCGAATCAATTAAATAAAAAGCGCTCGACTTTGTACTCGGGCTCTTCAACGAAAGTCATCAAGAATCCGGCGAGGCGCAATAATAATGAAGCGGGAAAGAAATCAAACGAGAGGAGTAAAGAGGGGAGAAAAAGAGAGAAAGAAAGAGAGAGAGAGAGAGAGAGAGAGAGTGCACCAAAGAGATAGATCAAACAGGAAATGAAGAGAAGAGAGCAAGAGGGAGAATGACTAAGAGATTACAATCGGCGGTGGAATCGAGTTGCAGAGTAGGGACTACAAGTTGTTTAAAGAAGATATTACGAGCTCCCAAGGGTGAGGCAAGCTCGCGGACCCAGAACGCTCAATTTATACTCGATAAAAAGTTTTCTTCCTGCGAGTTATAAACACACAATCGGACCCAGATATATATTAAACGGCTTCTATGATTCCTACATTCTAAGTTATCTGTTAAAGCTATCAGTTTACTTAGATCCAAAAGCAAATGAATCTTAACTTATCTACACTGAAGTGCGTTAAATTGAAATATGGAATTTAATATCAGTTTTATCAAATTTATCTTGGAATTTAAAAGATTGGCTCTTAGTAAATGAAATATTCCAGTTGTTTCATTTAAAACTAGAAAACTATGGAGTAATTCCCTAAATTAAAAAGTTATTGCGGTAACAACATGTTAAGCTGTCATTTGTAAACTAGCTAATCAATGAGACACTTTCAAAACAGTTTTTAATTTTGTAATTCATTATAAATTAATTTAACATTTTATTCAATTGCCCTATAAAACGTATAACAATAATTATTTAATATTTGTGATTATTTGTGTAATTTATTCTTCTTTCGAACTTTTCATATTTTTCATAAATATAAAATAAAAAGATTTTTTGATATAAAATTATTACTTTATATCTCTGTTAAATCAGAAATTGTATTTAATATAAATATGATATCAGTCATTAATAAACATAAATATTCTTGTACGGAATTTAACTTTGATTCCAATCATTTTAAATCAACTTTTTACACAATTTAGATATAAATCAATTTTATTACATTAATTAAAATTATTCTCCGAAAATTTGTAAGCGAAATAATTTATTTTGAAAAGAGTAACGAAGATAAATAATTTTAAAGTTACCTTGAAACTTGCTTATTCATTTTGGAATATGAGTGAAAGTTAAATTGAGTATTATTAATTTTAATGAAAAAGTTAATTTCTTCAAACTTCCATAGATTTATTGAATCTTTCTTACCAGTTTCATACATATAGTTATTTGTTTATAAGAAAAATTTAACACTTAAAAAAAAAATAACTTTTATGTTCAAATATAAATGTATATGGAACAGATTTAAAATTTAATTTTAGTAATAGCAATTTTTTTAATTTAAAGATTGTATTTATGTTGTAATCGTAATCGTAGTAAGAAAAACCATTATCCACTAACCATTTAGTAACTAAGTAGTAGTTTAGCAAATTCAAATCTTGACTTAGTACTTTGAATTTTTTTATTTAATATTATACTTTATAGATTTATACAATTATTACAAAATTGGTTATAGTGAAGAACAAATATATTTAATAAAGGAAATTAATAGTCTATTATTATATTATATTGTCAATTTATACTTTATTGATTAATAACGTATGAAGTATAAATTGATTCAATAATCTACCATTAATTTCTCTTATCAAATATCTAAATTAAAGAATCATAACTACCAATTCGCTATCACAAATATTTAATTTTTAATCCAGCAACATTCAAACTTACATATTTTTAGTTGCGAAGTAAATACGTTACTACTTATTGTTAGTTACAACTTCTTATTAAACATATCCTTATGAATTTCGAAACATTCAACTATTTCCATAAGCTTGCACAAAACTTTCGGCTAAACATATGAAAATGTAAATTCGCAGCAAAACTTTCGGTAATATCATAAAATAACAATCTTCATAAAGATAATAAACAATTATTCATAATTTACCGCGTAAAATCTGTGCGAATGTTAAGTTTTGTGTGTTTGTAAAATTATGAGCAAACTGGGTCCATTCTTGTCGACAAACTCCTGCATGCACACACACTCTGTACTATAGTCGCTCCCCGGTTCAGAGTGAGATTGCGGCAATGTTAGCGGTTTTGTCATTGTCCTTATTTAGAATGTGCGTATCGCCAACGGCCTCGAAGCGGAGCTCTGCGTTAGGTTAGGGCAATTGTTTGTCGTGTGCCTTGCTGTTGTACGACCATCGCGTCATAAAACAGACCTTAGGACCAAGTCGCGAGCCTTGCGGTACACCGGACGCGTATTTAGATTTTGTCAGTTACATTATAAAATGTTAATCTATTTTTATTGTCCTGAATAAAAATGATGTAGAGAAATATAATTTCTTTTGGATATATTTATTATAATAATTTAAAATATTTTAATAGATTATTACAACTGAAATTAATTGGATAAAAAACAAATTCATCTCTAAATAGAGACTGATAAATATATAATTGTATTTTTTATATTTCATAAAATATATAATAGAATATTCAATAAAAAATACGCTATACAGAATCCAATATTTTATGCTTAAAATCGGTTGAACAAAATTAGCTTTAGTTTTAGACTTATGTTTCAAAAGTTATAGATAATTATTTTATTTACTGCTTTGTCATTAAATTATTATTTAATTTTTAAAGATATTGATTTAGATGCTCTCCAGTATATATAATAATTATACGTAAATATAATATTTTTGTTTGTTTTTATACTTAATTAATTTTTTATATTTTGTATTGTTATTTAATTACTAAATACAAATACATAATTTAGGATATTAGGATATTAGGATAGTAATTTAAATTTAAAGTTTCTTATTAATTTTTAAATTTAGTATATATTTTTATTACGACCTGCAGTTTGAAAAAAGTGTCTAAATCAATCTAAATCAAGGAACAAGTACTATAGTACTTGCGGTCAAGGCTCTTCTAGGGTTGTCGTATCAAATATAAATGATTTTTTTTACTAATTGTTGTATTTTTTGAATTTAATACAAAAATTAATAAAAAATATGAAATTTTTAACGAAGGAAAAAGGTATATTTTTGTAAACTATTATATTAAAAAGCTGAACTTGTAGTATTTGTATATATAAGTAAAATTTTAATGAAACATATTATTAAATTTAATTTACTACAATTATAAATTTGAAATCTAAATACGCTTACCGTGAATTCATGGGGGCAAACCGGACGCATAGAATGTGCGGAAAGGCCACGCACACAAAATGGAAAAAGGAAAACAGCGAGTGACGGAACGTTGTGAATATAAAATGTTGGTAGGCTTGCATGCCGTTGCGGTAAGGCCAACTGTATGAGTATCCCCCTACACATGCCACGCACCGAATGATGGATGATTACGGGGTAAAGGGTATGAGGAGCGTCGCGTAGCCCTACGGGGCCGAAATTGCGACAAAATGAGATATGAAAATTGAGATTTCGCATAATAGAAAAGGGAGGCGCGCTCTAGGTTTCGTCTTGACGTTCGGCAGCGTTGGCAGCGTCGGTTGGCGTCTGCATCCGACTCGCACCGGAAATTGTTTACTTGAGCGCTTTGCCTACGTTCTACGTACGTACCATTTTCATAACGTATTATGTGCAATAAGTGCACGTACTCCGACAACTAACCGCTATTTTTATAGAAACATTTCGGCTTGTATACTTTTGCTATTTTTCTTCCTATATGAAACTGAAGTGGCTCTTTGAATATTTAGTAATAGCTATTGACATTTTGTTTCTGTCATGTTCTTTTCTCGTTTAACAAGGATATAATAGAATATTTTTTTTAATATTTAATTCACATTATATTTGCAATATCACAATACTATTTAGATATCCAGGGCCTAATTTCATAAACAATACATAAATTTACTTCGCAAGTAAATTTTATTCTCCTACTAAATAACCATGAAAGCAAATGTTATTTCAACAATTTACTTCTAGATTATTGTTATTAATAATAATAACTATTTTTTATTCCTACTAGATTAAATTTATTCCTTTTCTTTTAACACAAAAATCGGTGGAGTAAATACATTTTTTTCTAAAGTAAATTTAACTAGTTTTTATGAAACCGGATCCTATACTATTAAACGAGTTATTTTGGTATGTTTTTAAAATTTTATTTCAAAAACGATTCCATAAATTTTAATAAAATAGGGTAAACCTACCATTTTTAGGTACGGAAAAACGATTTAGTTAAATTTTAGGTTACATTTAATAAGCAATTTTTAACTATTTAAAGGGTTCAGCAACTGTTTAACGAGCAAAAGTTGGTCTTTTTGATATGTATACCAAAAAAATTGTTATTTTTTTAATAATATTCAGAACCGTCTGTGATAAAGCGTGGGGATAAATAATTATGTCACAAAAAAATTTTATTAATTAATTTACTGTTACTTTTTTTTGTAAGTATATAATGAAACACATTTTCTACGCTATTATTATTAGAATCTTGTAGATATTAAGTTATAAAATTGAGGCCATGTACTTCAATTCCATTACTATACTTCTTTCTAATATTAACATCTCTGACAAGCCAGCATATCTCTTCAAGCCTTGACATAATTCCACATAAACACCCTTCTAATCGCGCGTACGGCGGTGCGTCGCGTATATCACTCTCGCTCCAAATCGCATTGCGATCGTGTCAAACGAGCAGCAAATGGAGTTTAAAGCTAGGAGTATTCATCCGGGTTACCCTTTCCAAGCAAGCAATGGTAGTACGGGCGCAATCGGCACGTGCATACTTCGTCCGATCGTACATCACGGCTGATTGACTTTTTCAGTTATTTCGAGGGACGTACCAACTTTGCTGGGATATTGTCGTGTAAGGAGGTGAGAGACGATAAAGCTGATGTATTACTTGATCGACGGAAAAGAATGATGACTTATAGGGAATTGAAACGTGCTGGAAGTAGTAAATTTTTATTTAGGAAATTTTAATATTTTTAAATATTAACATAATATTATCTAGCACGTCATAAACTTATTAATATTAATAATAATATATAATAACAAAAATTCAACTTTTCGCTATTTTATTATCATTATTTATTATATTACATTACAAAATACGTTATATCTAGGTACTGTATTTTGTACAAAAGTTTTTTGTATTCAGTGTTATCTAAAGAAATCTTTTGAACAAAGTGACAATCAACATACTGTAATTTTGTTTCTCAAGTACGATATATGTAGCCTAATGCTTGCTTAATAGTTATAGATTAATATATAATTAGGTAATTACATACATATACCTATATTCACAACATGTAAGCTGAATATGAATGAAGAAATTTCGCCGATAAAAGTGTCGGACAAATTGTAAAATAAGCATTAAAGAAAAGACGGTATTCTCACACCGCGGAAACTATTAGTCACGATAGGAAAATTCTTTGAATCGCACGCTTTGCAGGCAACTTTTTATCGCTTTCATCTTGAAAGTGCAAACGCAGCAGAAGTTGACGGTCAAGTTACTAAAACTATTTTACGGTAAAACTATTGTAATTTCGCATGTTTAATGTATATGTATAAAAGATATATTACAGAAACGAAGAATTTTCATTTAACTTGTAAACAGTTTCAAATTGCTTTTATAAATTAAAATTTATAATTAAATATTTTATGTACCCCATCTTTTATAACTACTCGTCTGTTACTAGTACATTGTGTAATATAAGATTTATGACAGGCCTTATCTTTTAAATCAACTAATAAAGAAAAAATTTAATACATTGTAAAATGGTTATTGCATTAAAACTTTGTCTTGACACAATAAGTCAAGTATAATATACATATACATAGAAAAGAATTTTTTTGAGCTAATATTATTAAAAGCAGAAAGTCATTAATTTATTATTTTTTTTTTCTTATGTATATTAATGTCAAAACAATTTATTATGCAGTATTTTCAAATTTTTAATTATTTTTATGGCTTCAAATATATTTTGTTTTTTTTTTATTGGAATAAAATGATATTAAAAATGTATAAGTTAACAATTTTTTTTCATTTTCAAACTAAACATTTTGGCGTGGCATTAAAACAAGAGTCTTTTAAATATATAATACTCTTTGGCAAAATATTTTATTGTTCATTAATATTTATACACAAAACCTGCAAGTTAGATACGGTTAGATTACAGATTACGTATTCCTATATATACATTATATTTTAACATAAACCTTTCAGTTATGCTAATAATATTAATATTTAAAAGTGTATTTTAAGCTATATTATATACATATAACAGATTTATGAATACTGGACTTTGTTTACAATTAATCTCCATATGTATAGGTAGATTTTCTTTTATCCTTTTCCCCTATTATAAGGGATATTAGAATATTTTACTAGTACATGAGATTTTTATTTTGGCTAAAATATGAAACTTAATACTGTAGCCTAACTACAATATTTAGGTCTTCCCGCAAAATTTTTAAATGTCTCCTTCTCCCTAGATATACACAGTTTGTAAAAAGGGCATTTTTTTTTAAAACATCAACCTACTATCTACATAATTTACAATGAAATCCAAAGAGATATTAAAATTTTGCAAATAGATATGTCATATATAACTATATTTTGACCATAGCGTCTTGCAGTATGGACTTGAGAATAGAACATTAAAAAATATACGCAAAAAAACTTATACAGTAGATTCTAAATTGCAAATAAAAATATTGTTTTAAGTTATGTGTTTTAGAAAGTTTATTTAATTGACATAATTAATATTATTCTAATGGAATTTATAAACAATATAATTAATTTTTAATAAATTATTTTAACAACTATATTTAATTGAAAAGGTATTCGGACAATTCACCGAAAACAATTCACCGAAAACCGTTCACCGAAAACAATTCATTGAAAATAAATTCACCGAAGTACCAATTCACCGAAAAACAATTAATCGAAAAACAATTTATCGAATAACCTAATGAAATAGAATTAAATTAAATTAAAATTAATATTATGAATATTAGGAATGTCTTTAAAATAAGCGTATTTATTTTTTTTTTTTTTTCTTTAACACTTTAAGGAAGGGCTGATCGGTAGGTTAGATTAGGTTAAGCTAGGTTAGGTTAGGTTAGGTTGTTTAGTTCTATTTCTTTTGGTTATTCGATAAATTGTTTTTCGATTAATTGTTTTTCTGTGAATTGGTACTTCGGTGAATTTGTTTTCGATGAATTGCTTACGGTCAACGGTTTTCGGTGAATTGTCCGCGATCCAATTAAAAACAATGAGTAGCATCACAAGCTCGGTACATTAGTATTAAAATTTAATTGTTATATTTTTGTCTTATGAGAGTTTTCTTGTTTTAAAATCGGTAAGTTAAAATTAAGTTTGTAGCACCAACCAATACATCTAAATATGTATTTGAAGAACTAAGCTTTTTTCATTAGTAGCAAATTTTGAATTAGTATAAAATGCTAACCAGTAATCTAATAGTCATTTAAAGCTTATACAAAAATTTTAAGAATTAATGTTTAATGGTTTGGTCATCTTGAGTAAATATCTAATGAACGTTTGGTTAAAAAAACCATGTGAGTGATTTTAAAGTCCACGTCTGCGTGGACATCCGATGAGTAGATGGAGTGGTATAATTGAAAAGTGTTTTACGTGAGCAGATGTTTTCAAGTAATAAGAAGTATTATGAATGTGGATAAAGCGAAAGCTACTTGTCAGATATAAATGCTTGCAGAAAACTAATTTCTTCATAATGGAAAGAGTTTGCGCCACATTTTGTAGGTACATGTCGCGGTTATGTATGCAGATTTATTTTACTCTTGTAGATAATTTAATATAATAGAATATAGTCTGAACTCTATAGTATTTTTAAATTATATTTGTTTCAATTTTCATCGATCAACCGACGAAATTCGTAACACAACCATCATAGTGACTGTATCTGAAATCTGTATAGTTGAAATGGGCTTGTGGCGTTATAGGTCATGAACAATAAATGTAACAAATGCCTCGTTACGAGGAAATTTCGATACAGCAGGTCTCTTGGTGAAATGGATGTAGAGTGGGTAATTACGCACAGGTGCTTTTCAACACAAACAATTTGCAATGTTATTGGAGTGAATGGCCTAAAAATAATCGGTCGGCCAAATGTACGTACAGCATTGGGGGGTCGGTTTTATGTTGTTTCTTGCTTGGAAATCTGTTTTCGGAATGTTTCAATTCAATAGCTAAATAATTTGTGTTTTAAATGGATATAGAAAGTCGAAACTTGTGAAAATATTGAACAGAATGTAAAAAAAATAATTGCTTTTTTAAACGCGTAAAATCAATTTTCAAAAAATAAAAATTACGGTAAATTGATTGTGTTTAATATTCATATAATATACAAAAAATAGGTATTTTATTTGATAAGAATCAAATAAATAAATTTGAGATAATTTGTCTATTTAATGAGATGATGTTCTAATCATATTAGTTAATTTAACCACATGGAAAATAGTTGAAATTGCTAATTCAATTAATGTTTAGGTAAATTATCGAAAACTGCAGGGTAAATAAACGACTAAAAACATATTAAATATACGACAAATTAAAACAATTGTGAAGCAGTTTTATTTATTCACTATCATACATTAACGTAGGCACTAAAACAGCATTTAAACGGGCTTCTCTGGAAACATATACATTCCTAGCAAAAGTACCCAAAGCACCCAAAACTTTACAACCAGCTTTAACTTTTCTTTCAATTTCACGATCAATTAATTATTATTTCATAATATTTAATAGAATATTATAAAATAATATAAACTTATGAACAATATCATCTACTGTATAATTAGTTTATAGAGTATATATAATTTTGAAATATTGGTCCAACAATATTTTATAAAATAAACTAACAAAAGACGTTGTCAGTAAAATACAAATAAAATATGTTTAAATAATGAAAGAGAGGTTCATCTACTAAACACACTTTATATCGGAGTAAACAACAAGCAATGTTTTTGGGAGCGTTGCGTTGCGTTGAATATATGTTTTAATCTCTATACGTGCATTATTTATCATTTTGGTTGCATAAAATGCATTTCATAATGCATCACGTACGTACCGTGCTGGTTATATAAAATTTTGTTTATACAGTGAGTGGTGGGCGGACAATGTATATAATGTTCTAATTTGCTTGTCCGCTGTACATATATGAACTGGTGTTATTTGAAGAAGCAATATAAAATTCAATTATTTGTTAAATGTAGTATTTATATAGTGATGATGTTTATTAGGGTCATTTGTATTTACGATTATTGAAAAAGAATATTACGAGTATATAATTTTATATATAATATAATTCGCTAGGTGAATTTTAGCGTAGAGCTGAACCAAACTACATGTAAGATACACTGCACATACGCGGTCTTACTTTTATAAGCAAATTTTGTTTTATAACAGCCAATGTCTGGCCTGGCCAAAGTCTCTCAACTAAAATACAGTTATGTTTCAAAAACGGCTAATCAAATTTCAGTAACAAGAGATAGCGACATATGACCAATTTGGAAGATAAAATTAATATTATTTGGAAAAGGCGTAATAAAATAATATTTATTTTAGAAATATCAGAAGAAAAATTAGCAAAAACAGCGAAAGATGATGAATTTAATCTAATAAACCTGTAAAATTATATTTATGTATTAATGTTCTGTTTTGCCTTTGCATTTTTAAATTGATTGTGCAGGTTTATTTTGTATAATAATAAATTCTTCTTCAAACATATTTAACACAATAAAACAACTTAAATTGCAAAATCGACTGTACTAAAGATAATCAAAAATTGTTTGACATGTATACAACGTAAACAGAAATGTCAGAAATAATTTTTAACAACATTTAAATTATCATCACTGCCCAGGCATAACTGAAAATTCATAAAGGCAATATGAATAGTCAAGTTTTTACGTATCGTAAAACTGTTTTGGCATTCTGCATAAGGCTTTATTCTCCCTATTTTAAGAACATACTTACACAATTCTGCCATGTACTCAAAAGGGTATGGCACAAACTTTTTTTGTTATGCCGAAATTAGTTTTCTCCAAACATTTTTATCTAAACAAAAATTTTTGCTGCATTCACATTCATAATACCTCTCATATTCGCTTACATAAAATACTTTCAACAACGCCGCATTTTATTTAAACAAACTGGAATTAACAACCAAACCAGAACACTGTGTAAAACGTGTGGAAGGTGTTCGTATATACGGGCATATGAATGCATGTTTCAGCCCCCAAAAACTAACAAGCTTTTGTCACTAATACCCGTGCAAATATAGTCGATCGAAAACGATACATGCCGCTTTGATTTTCAATCGAGGGGGGTAGGAGGATGCCGCGTTGTCATCGGCGATGTTTTATATCACAAGGTTTCATGTTTGCAAAATATATTCGACTAGCATACAATACGTTACAGTTACGTTACACATATGACAAGTAGATAAAACTATTACCTATTTAAATAAAATATGTATTGATATTTACGTAATATATGTGCATATGCACAGATAGAATATTTTCAATTTTTATTTATCAAACTAACATAAGAATTGTTTACGCCGCGGACAGCTAAAATAGTAAATATGATATTGATTGTTCAGTAAAAGCATATATGAAATATTTAGTAGTGAATCAGATTGTTTATTATTGTTTATTTAATATCAATGTTTACATTTACATGTAAGTACAGTTTGTTTCTATATTTCGAACAGAAAATGGAACTATTTATAATGTAATTTTGTTGATCCGTGGCAATTAATTTTTTGGCCAGAGAATCTAAATGAGAAGTAGTCATGTAGTTATCTGTGAGTCATCTCATATTTATTATTACAAATAAGAAATCAAACAGATTTTTTACTCATGTAGAGAAACAAAATATTATTTTATATACTTGTTGCATAAATTACTACTCCTTTATTATTAGTAAGCAATTTTACATTTTACAAAATTATATTCAAATATCTAGCTTGATTAGCCGTAACTTTGTGATTCATTTTGGATAAGATAAATAAATAAAAATAACTTTGTTATATCACTAAAACTTTAAAGTTTTAGTGATATAACAAAGTTATTTTTAAAATTATATTCATTTCATATTTCTTTATCAAAACAGAACACATATTTGTTCCATTTATATTGATTTAGTTTACGTTGCAAAACAAACGCGTGTTGAAAGACATCGGCAACACGCTTAGTTTGCTGGGAAAAAAAATCGCATTGACAAAACCACACACCTCCTATTCGGCGCACGTCCCTTTATTCAATTAATCACCAAAAGTCGATGCCCGGGAGTTGTCCATCAAAAACGGCCTGCACACAACATGTTCCTGCCATCAATACGTCAGCTAGGTGTATACGAGAATTAGTGTACCGTATATTGTTTCGGTTGATATTCTGTTACTGCTAGTGGCGTAGCCCTTCGGTTGCTTTATTAAGCGGACAATAAGGTAGGCGAGGGTGTGATAAATACTCGACGGTTTGTTGTATTTGTAGTCAATTTAAGGGTGACTATATCAAGGGGATGTTGAAAGATTAGAATAGATAGGGGGAGGTTAAGTGTATTGTGTAAATCTGTTTATTTCTATTAAAAACCTTTTAAGGGAATGTTTGTTTAATTTATTTAAAATAAAATCATTTTTGAAGTACACATATTAAAAGATTATTAACTATGTGATGATAAATAACAGATCTGTGAATTAATTCAATATTAATACATATTACAGTTTATATTTTTCTATCAACTTTCGACATAGGACATGTTACACAAACTAACACTATTTTTTAACGTAAATTTATTAGAGTAGTAAAAATGAAGAATTCCATTAAAAAAAATAAAATTAAGTTCTTTGAATTTCAAGTTTACTACAATATTCTAGGCATATTTTAAAATAGTTTTAATTTATTTTTTTAAATAAAAAGATAGCCCGAACCTTCCTTAATAAGAGTTTACAAATTGCAAATATTTGATTGCATTCTTGAGATACGGACTATGAAAAATGTTGCAAATTTTAAACAAAAATAAATTAAAAAAATAAAATATTTTTAATGTATCATAAGTAAAATATACTCCTAAATTCAATGGTAAAAATGGGTATTCTATTAAAAATAAGGAAGTTATGGCCGACTTTCGGTTAAACAGGAAGTAGCATTTGATTGCCAATATTTTATTTCAACTGAGCATATCGAAATACCTTTATATATACTAAATTTCGTAACATAATATTATATAGTTTTTAAAATACGGGCAGCTTAAACCCTTCATGGGATAACCTGTATAGGCCTATTATCAATGTTTTTTTAATGACTATTTGCCATAATCAAACCGATCAAGTTTCCAACTAATAATTATTATTAATTAATAATACTACTAGAAACATATCTAAATAATTGCATTTGGTGAAAAAGATAATAAGCTCCCTAATGTATGTGTATTGAAATGCCATTACTATGCAGTCAATGTATACCAGTTAGCATAGAGTAAATATTCAAAATTGTATTGCCATATCGTAATCAACTCATTTAATTTAATTGAGTTTATATAGGCAACATTTGCATGCAATATTAACATACCTATTAGGTTAAGATTATCGTTATACATACAATGTAACTATACCGAAAATTAATCACATCGTATTATTACAAATTAGATTACTAATCTATTTCATAAAAATTTTGTTTCTAAAATATTAACCTATTTTTATAAATAATGGTCTATATATTTGTATATTTTTAAATAATTGAATGTGTATATAATTATATATTAATTTTGTGTATGGTGCTGTTACTCAAGGATCTGTCACCTCCTGGACTCTTCGCGACCATTTCTTACAACTCTCTAGCCCCTAATTTCATTTTTTAATTGCACCATTACTATGATAGAATTAAAATTAGTCAGTAATATTTTTGAATATTAAAACAGTATCCTTCCTTGAAATATTTCTCTGCATACGGCACTGTCTATGACATATAATCTCAACAAAATTTAAAAACACGTTTAAAATTTTCAAATTTTAATTACTTATTACAACAAAAATAATTAAAAACTGGCATAACTTGTTTCACGAATGTAAATATGTGTATTTATATTAAAAATTAAGAAAAAAAACAATGTGTAACCTATTTTTTCGGTTATGATTAGTAAAATTTTTACTAAAATAACGGTTAATCGGTTTCCAGTTCTGGTAAAAATAAATGAAAAACAAACAATTTTCAGTTGCACTTTCGTTACACATACGAAAACACGCGACAAGCATTTCAGAAAGACAGTATTAGCAAAAGAGGAATTTAGTGCTTTGCAATTCGCCCGGCCACTTGCATACGCTTAACTAATTTGTCCGGTGCGATGACGGCGATTGCGAGACATAGTGTGCTGGCGAGGATTTGGGGTGCTGTAGCCCATCGTTGATATTTCCGTTTCAAGTTGCGTTCGCGCAACGTTGTGCTTTAATTAAATTTTGTCACGCTTGCTCACGCCCGGACCACTCTCTCTACCCTTACCACCCCCTTTTGACGCTATAGCGCCCGTAAATACGTGCATAATTACCGACGAAATACGATGGCAATACAGTCGCTTTGCTTTTTTGATTTAAGAATTTCATTTATTGATTGATAAAAGAATGTCTAGAATTTGTGATAAGATGTTATTGATTTTACATTAATTGTGTTTTATGAAATTTTATGGCTTATTCAGAAAAACCTACTTATCACAAAATTTGTGTTATATAATTTGTATTTTATAATAAATAATAAGAAAAATAATAATATCTACTTACTTTCCGTCCACATTTCAGACATAAAGCGAAATATTTTTGACTATTTTGAACTATTTTATAATGAAATTTTAAATTTGTGCACATACTTTTGTAAAATTAAAAAAAAAAGTGATAACAATTTTGACAACCGCAAACAAAAAGATACCTAGTAATGATTAAAAAACAAAAATTTTAGATTATTTATGTTTTTACATTTTTTTTATCCATTTTTTACAAATAAAAAAAATAATTTTTTACTTGTAAATGCTCATTCCTGATTAACAGTAATAAATATATTATCTTAATTTTAGTTATTTAAATTTATTATAATAAATAGATTAGTAAATAAAAAAAAACCTATTTGAAAAAAATATTTAAGTAAGTTAAACAGTATCAATTCTTCTCGGTATCAGCTCTAACTTAGTTGTCTACTACGAAAAAAAAAAAAGAACGAATCCTATTCTTTCATTCTAAGTTGATAAGATCTAGTTCTAATCTGAGATAGAGTGAGTCACTATTCACAATCTCATTTTGTTACATTCATTGGTTCTATTGATACATCAGACCCAAATCAGGACGGCTGAAAAAAAGGAGGTCAACTTCTTTATTATTCTATTAGTAACATAAAAAAAAAACTTTTTTTTGTATTTATACAGTGTTTTTCTGAACTGATATGAACGGTAATGAAAATAGATAACTTCAGTTTTTTTTTTGAAAGTATTTTATAGTAATTTAGATATTGGAAGAAAGTTCTATGTTTGATATATTTATGATAAAATTTAACTGTTTTATAAATATTATATAATATCGTTAGTATGCTAATATCAAAAGAAAAATATATAAGCAATAATTGTTAATAGTAAATCTTTATTTTAAAGCATTTATTTTCTGTTGTTTGTGCGTTAAATTTGTTTTGAGAAATTACTTCACTTTTAAAAGTGATTTTTTGTTAAAAGTATTTTTGACGTTCAGTTAAAATTACTTATTAAGCAATTTTGATTAGTTTATTTGAATTTTATATTAGGTACCAAAAATATCAAAAATACAAATACTATTCATATTTGATAAGAGGTAGAAGTAAAAATTTATTTTAAAGCAAAAAATAAAAGCACTTTTTTTATAAATAAAGGAAATGAGAATACGGGCCATATCTTTGTTGTAAAAACTTTTATAAAAAAGGTATCTGAAAATTTTAAATATTTTACTTATATTTTACTAATTTTTCTAAAAAAAAAAATAGCCAGCGTATTTTCGACATTATTGTAAATGGAGCATTCTGTAAAATTTATATTCGATTTTTAATAATAAATACAAAAAGTTTGTCAATAAATTATATTAAAAAAAAAATTAATTTTATAACTATAACTCTTGAGAAAATTACAGTGTGAATGTAGCTTAATGATCATTAAATTTTGTCACATGTCCCAGGCATTAGGTAATTTTTGACTGAGCTTCAAGAGAGTATATATGCGCAATTCAAAATTTCCTGATTTGAAAACCAAATCCATATAATATTTTCGGTTATGTATGTATATTGTAGTTAGATTTAAACGTCACTTTCAAATAAATTATTTTATTTATCAACATAACTCACTTAGCTAAACTTAGCTCAATTTAGTTACAAGATTTACTGATCTGAGTAGAATGTAGCAAAAAAAAAACTATAAACTACTCACAATAATTTAACTACTATTTTCTACGTTTCTCAAAACCATTTACTTTCAAGAACCTAACAAGACAAAATCGTAACTTTCCACTATTCTTCATTGCATTCCTTCTTTTTCAACAAAAGAACAATTCTAGGGCGTGGCTGGTGGGATGCAAAACAGCCAACCCCGTACAACATCTCAACCTAGAGGAACAAACAATGGTGACAATTAAAGGTACGAATCGTTGATGCGTTGTCGTCTTTCAATTCGTTATGAATGAAAGAACGATTTTAGGGGAAGCACAAGTGGTACATGTGCTGCTCGGTCTCTCTTTTTTGATTATGTGTGTGTGCGTGTGTGTGTGTGCGACGATGTGATGCACGAATGCTCGGTTGCTGGTTCGAACATGATCCTGCGTCAATCAATAGTGTGTACCATAGGCGACAAGGATGTAACCAGTGGTAGGTCAAATGTAAAGGTGGCATGTTGGGAATTACGTAATTATTAGATTTGATTTTTTATTTTGGTGACAAATAGCAGATTAAAAAATTGCAGGATTTAATTGTTGTCTGATGTTATTAGTTGTATATGTATCATCATCAACAAAATTATTTAAAAGTGAAATTATTGGAATTATATTATATTATATATTGGTAATAAAGAATACATGTATCAAATATTTATTCTACTACTAAATGTTCTTACTACAAATTATTATATTTAAGAATATTTTTAGAGAAGAAAACAAAAAGATTTTATACTAAATAGGAGTACAAAATATGCTAGAATAAATACGTAATATACGGTCTAGTATTCATCAAAATGATTGTAGAAGGTCTGGAATGACGGTTATGTTTTAATGCATAATAAACCAGAGTAAAATTTAATTTGAAATCCAACGCAGTTGCTTAATTCTGGTAACGGTTAAATTTTAACCATGTACCGTTTCGCTGGGGTATAGCATATATGTAGGTCTATGTAACACATTTGTATGTACACATTTACCAAACACGTTTAAAGCTGGTTCATTCTCCCCATAGAGAGTAAGTGAACTGTAGCTATCCTAACTGGATGGTTCTATATTTACAAATTTCGATCGACATAGTTAGTTCATAATCTAAATGGGAAAATAGACTTAATTTTATACTCGCAAATTTTAGCAAACATAAATACTCATTTATATTATACATACATAGTTTTGTTTTCTAGAAAATGATTCAATTTTTTCATGAAAAATATTTTTTGTTCTTATTGATATTTTTAACAAGAAAAAAAAAATGGAAATTGTTATGTACTAATTTTCTGAAAAAAAAAATCAATAATGTAAAATTTCAACTATTTTTACTACTTTGACTGCAAGGAAAAAGTAGTATAGCGTTTGGTACGGTGTCTGTAACATTTTCAAAAAAAAAAAAAAATTGTATAGAAATCCTTCATATAGCCTGTAGATGACGAATCTGAACTTAGTTTATGTGGGTGTATGGATGTGCGTCGTCAGCTCGCTCGCTCGCTCGCTCGGTCGTAAGTCAAAATTTTGTGGGCGCAACTCCTCCTAGACGGTTCAACCGATTTTAATGAAATTTTCAGGATAAATTTGTCTAGTGCCCAAGATGGTCATGTGATTTTGTTTTTTTCCAGTGATGCCAAGTTTCCGAGAAAAAAATTACTAAAGTTTTTAAAAATTCATATTGGCTACGTTATTTATCCGATTTTGATCAAATTTTCAGAAAAGATTTCCCTAATGCTCCCATTAATCACTTAATTTTATTAATATTCAGTGTTGCCAACTTTCCGAGAAAAAAATTACTAAAGTTTTAAAATTTTTATTATGGCCATGTTATTCAACCGATTTTACTCAAATTTTCACAAAAGATTCTTCTAGTATTCATATAATTAATGTAATTTTACCAAAATACAGTGTTGCCAACTTTCCGAGAAAAAAATTCCTAAAATTTTTAAAAATTTATTATGACCATTTTATTTAACCGATTTTAATCAAATTTTCATTAAAGTTTTTCCTAGTGCCTAAATAAATTATGCAATTTTAACAAAATACAGTGTTGCCAACTTACTTAAAAACTCATTGTGGCTACATTATTTATTCGATTTTGATCAAATTTTCAGAAAAGTATGTCCTAGTGCCCACATAAATTATAATATTATTAAAATACAGTGTTGCCAACTTTCCGTGAAATGTCAAAGTAGTCTATATATGGGTTTACCCATATACTTCTAATCTTGTTTTTTCTAATTCTGGCTTTACACGATATATTTCTCTATACAAAGATATATACAAAATTTTATATGGAAAATACATAAAATTAATACATTTTAGAGAATAAAATGTATAGACGCATGCGCAAAATATTTTACATTTTGACAATTTATTTTTATCTAATCTGAAAACTGCATATTTTGCAATAATAATATGTACTGTTTTAACTAAATAAGAAATTCACTGTACACATAAATATGAGTAAAAGTGTAAGAGTTTGTTAATAACTCTCCGTTCGATCTGATGATAAATACAAAATATTCGAAACCGGTAGAAATAATTCTGAAAAGTATATTCTGTATGGTAAAGATTTAAGCATTTGTGTTTCTTCTAAAATTGCGCCGAAACAATTTTTCGAAAAAAGCATTCACAAATTCCGTGTTCATTTTTTACATTTTCTTCATCCATCAGTAATAACTTCGGCAATCACCGATATCACACGGTAGGGGGTGTTCGATTCAATGCGATAATAGGTCATCATTTGGCCGTTATCAGGAGCGCCATGTGCGCCCGCACTTGATCTCGCTAAAAGGTTTGAAATGACAGGCAGCCCAAGCATATACACACACACACACACACACAGCCTCTCCGCAAACTATCCGACACAATTCCGTTAAGTTGTCGGCCACGAACGCGGGCGACGCGTTTGGCGGTTGGGTGTGCGGTTAGATGAAGGGGACATGAGTAAGGGGGAGGGGGCGGGATGGAAGTAATGTAACCACTGCCGGCGGGAATACAATTCCGGAATAAGAAAAAATGCCGACGACCGGAAACTGCTTCTCTGGGAGTTGCTTTACGCAACGTCCGCTCGCCTTGCTTTACTTCCAATGAACGCATGAGAAGGGTTAGATTTGTCCAGAGACGGACTAGATAAATGAGCAAATAATTTTGAAATTATTAATTTAACATATCTGTATATTTTTTCAAATTACATTTGATTAAATTAGTGTCAGAGGGATACAAATGACATTTTTTGAAAACACTATGATAAGGGCAGTAATGGAAACTAGATATGCATGAAATGTTGGTGAAAGAGGGAATAAAAGATTTCCTTAATAGTGCAGCACTCTACCGTTCTTTTGGGAAATAAATACAACAAAAAATTTACATTAATTTATTCAGACTTAAATATATCACTAGTGCCATATCCATTTATAATTCAGATAAATATCAACACTGTATATCTCGTATAATTTTAAAATCATTCGCATATATTATTTTAACCAAACGTTCATTCGCTCACGATGAACAAACTATCTTAGTTGAGTAACACAACTTTAGCAACAACGTTTCTTCAACTTTACAGCTTATCATAAATTAATCTATTTCATACTCGATTCCATCTAGTTACACCACATACGCCATGTAAAAATTTTATTTCCACAACAGTCATTTTTTTTATATGTTTTTACAGCCAAACTCAACTTTCAACGTAGGCAACAAAACAACATTATATATACTCGATCGGGCATCTTTGGAAATATTTATTTACAAAATTACCCAATGCACGCAAAATCTTACAACTAGCATCAACTCTAACAATAATCTTTCATATATTTAGTTTGTGTCTAATTTCTAAATTTTTGATAAAAATCTCAGAATTTCTAAGTAAAACCCAGCACCGTGTAACTGGAAATCCACGCCTTAATCCAGCCCATTGTGACTGCCCGGTAACTGGGTAACTCGACCGGGGGTAACTCCCCAGTGTCACACAGCCAGTCAACAGGGCCACACGCCACCAAACACAAAACAAAAACAAGACACGAAAGAAGAACTAGAAGAAGAAGAAAAAAATACACACAGCGAAAATAAACTGGGTTCAGGTAACCCGAAAGAAAATCTCGTTCCTGTTGCCCATCTCTGTCCCGTGCGTCGTCGTACGCGACAAACAAACATTGGGAACAACCAGTTCGGAACAACCCTGCCCGACTGACAAATAAAAGAAGATCGGCGGCGTCGCGACGATGCCAGCGGATTGAGGGAAATATCGGTCCCTCTCGTGCGAATTCGGCAAACGTTCTATTTGCGTTTGTTGGTTGACGATGTGAACCTGAGAAAGATTTTTACTGCAGGAATATCACTCATTGAAAATTAGAATACTATACCTGGTTAAGTTGGCTGAGAGATAACTTTTATATGGCTGTTGCGACGAGTATTTGATAGTCAAAAAATGCGTTTATAGTTCAATTTTACGATCTGATACAGAGATTTTGACCATGTAAACATTTGTTTTGTTTACGATATAGTTTTTTTTTATTTGCAAGAAAATTATATCATATCTACAAAATAGATATTTGTGTGTAAATTTACTGCTATTTTTTAAACGATAAACATTAGATTAATTTATTATTAATACTCAAAATAGAGCAAATTTACTTACTAATTAATTCATAATTTACAAATCTATTTTCCCAGTTTTAAAAGTATATAAATTTTACAAACTTTAATTCAAATTTTTTTTTATTAATAAACACAAAAAAAAATTATTTTTATCAATAATTTAAGCTTATGCATTTTATATATACATATATATTAATATAATAATTAATGAATTATTAAATTTTTTCGTAAATTAATCTATGTTTAGATATGCTAATATTTAATTAATTAGAAGATAGAACATAGAATATTATATATATTCACATATTTATTACTTATTATATAATTGTTTTGTCTAACAGTGGCACATCAACAAAAATGTGAAATTTATATTTAACGAGAGAGACATTTACATTTTTATTAAAATTATTACAATATCTGAATTTATAAATTCTATTTTGTAAAGTTCATTTATTATTAAACTAACTGCAAAGCGAAAGCATTTATTCTAGAATTTTTATATTAAGTTCCATTTCAAGTTAACTTCAATTGTTTTTCAGCAACATTTTCAGACGAAATTTTATTCTCTTTTTCCATTTTATTGTAGAATTCAATTTACGTTCTATTTATTTTGAAATGCAATAAAACTATTTTTCTTATTATATATTGGAACTTCTTTAAATGATTCTATTTAAATTACATTTTAAATTGAAAATAAAGTATTTTTTATATTATTGTAAAATAAATTTGTTAAATATTGAATGTTATTGAAGTGCTTAAAAAAATTAAACGGTAGCACACGAGTAATTGAAATTTATAATAGAAAATCGAACTTTGACGAAATTTAAATGAAAATTTAACAAGAATGTAGATAAAAAAGCATAATATTATATTTAATTTAATTAATAACCTGATTATAAAAATGTACGTAAATAATTTAAAATATAATATACTAAAACTATATATTCAATTTCGAGATAATCTTAATATGGTATTACTCTATACAAAGTAGGAATATAAGACTAAACGATTATACAAAATGTTATGTTAACATAAACACGAATTGCATTTTGCATATATTAATACAAATTACTAAAAGCACATTTCTCGCTTTGCAAACTGACAAATCTCAAAACTACCGTATGGAATATTTCTCATTACATATAAACATCGCGGTAATGCACCAATTACATCGCACGATACTCAATTTTCGACACACAACACACACAATCGCCTGTGCACAGTGCATGAGTTCGTACACGAGATGTGATGTGATGGTGAGTGAACTTGCAAATCGGGTCTGCCGCAGAATTTCACCTTGTTCCCGTGAAATTGAATGCATAATCTATAGAAATTGCATTTTGCATCGCTTGCGTGCGCTACGTCAATTCTCGCCTCCGATACGACAGTTGGGGGCGAGTGAAACTAACGCCGACACCGCAACGGAAATTGACGCTAATTATTTTCGACGCAATGTCATTGAAAGTCTTTCGTTCTCTCTCTCTCTCTCTCTCTCTCTCTCTCTCTCTCTCTTTGTATATGTGTGTGAATATTAGAGATTAGTAGACGATATTGAAATGAGTCTTCGAAATTATTTTACAGTGTGGGGCAATAGGATGGAAACGTTAAATTAAAATATTTCTGTTGTTATTAAGGATATGCAATAAAATTATATGTCAATAGTATTGGATATGTCGCAAGGATATTAAATAATCCGTTTTTGTTTTGTAAAATTACTACTACTACAAACACTACACAGTACAAACATTATCCCACTTTTCCTTGCAGTCAAAGTAGTATAGTGTTTGGTACTGAATCTGCAACAAAAATCCTTCATATAGCATCTAGATGACAAATCTGAACTTAATTAATAAGGCGGATCTTGCTGGCTCGTTTAAAAAATTTTGATTGCCTCTCTTCCTAGACCATTCATCCGATTTGCAACAAATTTACGGGGTATATTCAGTTAGTGCCCAAAATGGGTATACTTATGAATTTATTTTTTCGAGTGTTGCCAAATTTTCGAGAAAAACTTACTAAAGTTTTTAAAAATTCATTATGGCTACGTTATTTATTTGTGATTAACTAAATTTTTCCAAAGGATTTTTCTAGTTCCCACATAAATTATATATTTTTACTAAAGTTCATTGTTTGCAACTTTCCGAGAAAAAAATTAGTTTTTTAAAAATTTATTAAGCCTACATTATTTATCCGATTTTAATCAAATTTTTAAATTAAATTCTTTTAAAACCTACAAAAATTATACTACTATAATTTTACTATTGCCAACTGTTTGAAAAAAAAAATATAAATTTTAAAAAAATATTTATTAGCATTTAATAAACTTTTCAGAAAATATTCACTTAATAATTTCGAACGACATTAAACTAAATATAAATAATAATGCAGACCAAGTAACTTTTTGTATAACAGTTTTGTATAACAGTAAGTATAAAGAAGTGCAAGAAATGCAATGTACACAGCCCAGGGTAATCAAAAATTGTATATTCGACCAAAAAAACATTAATTTTTACAAATAATGTAACTAATATAAATAATATACACATATACATACTATTTTACAATTTACAATAAGGTTAAGGTTACGTAGTATTTATTTTAATTTATTGTTACTTTAGTTTCGTTTGGAACGTTCGAAGAAAAAGTAGCATATTACTCGGAGGAAAATGTTCTTTTTATATTTCGCCCGGATTGCTTAGTATCGGTTCTGCCTCGACCGCAAATACTAAATTCAAAATAAAATTCGGTTTCTGCTACTTGTAACATAATATAATATTTTAATGTTATAATACAATAAAAAGAATTTAAGATTTAGATTAAGTAAATTGAGATAAAAATTCTGTTCTCATAATTCTCCAATCTTTGAACGTTGCATCGACGCTCTAAGCAGATAATATTGAATAGTGATTACTAACGGAATAGAATCATCGTAAATCTTGAATGGAAAGCAGTTGTCACTAGCAAACTAAGTGATTTACTGAGCACAACCTTCACGTTACTCGTTTTTTTTATTGGAAACTTTACCGACGAAATCCTCAATGGAATCCAAATCAGCTGTTGTATAATTTATCATGTGAGAGGAGAAATATGTATTATATTTGTTTTTAGTCACAGACATTTAGGATAGAACTAATTTTTTGACAATTAAAACATTTACTACGTATAATTTCATACAACAATTAAAGTACCAATATTTTTATATATTATTAACATTAATGTATGTATTATTTTTTTAAAATTATGTATTTAGTACTAAATCAATAATTATATACCAAAGTTAAGAAGAAATTTTTTATATTATGTATTATTTCTCGTAATGCAAGTTTCGATTAAGTTAGCTTAGGTTAGTTTTTTTTTTCAATCATAGTTTATATACTATTTTTGTACTATTAATAAATTTATTCTAATTATTGAAGTAAAAAGTTTTTCAATAATAAGCATAAAATTTTAATTATATATAGTTACTATTATACAACTGTTTGTAAGGCTAAGGTTACTTGGTATATATTTCATTTATTTTTAGTTTAGTTTTGTTTTAAAAAGAAAAACTAACATATCATCACTCAAAACAAAATGTTTTTTTTTATTTTTCGAAAAAATTGCTTAGCTCGTCCGCAAGTATCTACTCGTAGGCTTAATACAAGATCGCTTTCTGGTCCTCGTAACATAATATATTATTTTTTATTGCAACTATTTTATTTATTTGTTTTTGACAGTGTATTTGTAAACTATAAATAATATTACTACCATACTAATCTATATACATCTATAGTGAGGCCGGAAACTTTATAACCATTTGCGGAACAGTGTAAACTAGTTAATTTTCGTACCGAATCCGTACAAACCTGCCTGTGTTTCTCTCTCTGTGCAGCTGTAGCTAGATCCGGGAACGAATGAATTCAAAGCCTACCACGCCCTGATGCGCTTCAGAACATCTACTATCCTTTTGTTCACATTGCACAACCGTTCAGACCCTGGTACACATACACATTCTGCTCATCTACCAGATTCATACCAGAGATTTCCACTTTCGTGTCAACTTATAATTTTCATAAATCAGAATGCGGTGATATAAAATAAAATATTATTTCTTAAATTTTTTTGGTGAAACGTTGCAAAAATTATAAGAACGCAAATTAAAAAATACTAATGCATCAATATATTACTAACAATTGAGCGTAAATAATTAATTTAATCTCTATAAAGTGCTGAAAATAATTTGAAAAAGTTTACTAAATTTATTATATTACGAGTATTTGCAGCTAACATAACATCAGTTAGAGTACAAGACAAAAGAAATTATTATTTTTGGTATTAATGTTTTTTAGATCATTTTAAGTAAAATAACATTAATAATATTAAAATAAAATTTGGCTTCCATTATTAAAAATCTGTAATTTTTATAATCTACTTTACTTATTTGTTACCTAATAACTTCTTTCTATGATATTAACTGTAATGTCATTAGTGTTTTTTTTTTCTGATGAAGATGAGCGTTGAGTTTCGTCAAAACGTCGATTTTTAAATAAATAATTATATAGATCTTAAACCTAAAGCAGTTTTATTTTAATACAACAAGTTCTAAAAGATTTTTTACTATGTTAAAAATAAAATGAATTTTGGTTCTAGTTTTGTATTAATAGTTATTAATAGTCGATGTTCTTCATCTTTTTTCCTGATGAA
The DNA here is from genome assembly GCA_963966155.1 of Clivina fossor. NCBI lineage: Eukaryota > Metazoa > Arthropoda > Insecta > Coleoptera > Carabidae > Clivina > Clivina fossor. The sequence continues at coordinate 32,042,219 of OZ014553.1, read as the reverse complement.
AAAATACCTTCAGGACATCGATTATTAATAAATATTAATACAGAACTATAAGCTAAAGCCATTTTATTTTAATATAATGAGTTCTGAAAGATTTTTTACTATGTTAAATAAACAAATTTTAAAGTTAAAATATTATTGCAAAAATATTTAATTTTATCTTTTCGGTGTTAAAATGTAACACCGAATACGAATCACATAAGTGCTAAACATTTATACCATATATTTTTTTTACTGTGTAGAATATTTCTTTTATATGTAACTGATTTAAGATGTGTCTGTAAACCACGGGCTGAAAATGTGCATTTAATTATTTTACATATTGCATTAAATGCAAATCTCCACTCAGAATGTACTTATCAGAGTGTACTTGTATATCGGAAATCTAGTACAACGACATAAGCCGCTTCTGCTCCACACTTCTACCTTTTTTTCTTCTTTCATGCTACATTTATTGCAATTGCGTTGTTATTAAATTTCTATTTTTACTACTTTGCTACCGTTTGCATCTTTCAATCGACACAGCGAAAATTAATTTAAATACCTTGAAATAAATTCTCAGTTTTATTTTTTGTTTCTCTCTTGATAGTGAGATTATTTATTTATTTTAATTTAAAATACAATTAAGTTGAAAAGAATTGATGAAGTGTTATAAGTATATATATATATATATATATATATATATATATATATATATTAGGGTGGACCTTAAATGGGGTGAAATCGAATTTTAATCGGGCCGCCCCTCAAAATGATTCCAAATTAAGAAAAAAAAATTGTAGTAAATTTTTTTCCGCGTAATATTAAGGTTTAAGGGTGCCGAAATGCACTTTTCTACTTTTTATTTACATAAAATCGGATTTTTACACATTTTGGGATTTCATTTCTTTTCGAGGCAATAGGAGGTTTAAAAAATCCACTCAGCGGTGGAATACAGTCTATAATTACCCGATAATGTGTGGTATATTTATCAAATTATAAAGAAAAATTGCACTTTGTCTAATTTGTATAAGTAAAGTTTATCTAAAATAAAAAAAGCTTTAAGATTAAGTTCTGTATATATTTTATTTAAATATCGACGTTTATAAAAATAAAAATATTATTATTTAAATTATTTATTAGCAATTAGCTTAAATATAAAGCACTACCTTTTAATTAACTTTGGAAACTTGCTTTACAATAAAATTAGTTGACAAACATAGTTACTTACATAAATTTGCTGAATTCATAATCTATAATTAATTATTACGTCCATGTCATACTGTTTACAAACTAATTATATGTTGTAACAAAAGTTTACATCACAAACTTTTCTCTTCAAATTCATTTATATATTGCAAATATTAATAGAAAAATCTTCTATATTACTGTATTATGGCTATGATACTTACAAATATATGGATATACCTATGTAACAAACAGCATTGACAAAATAACAATAAACGAGGGAGAGAGAGAATACGACCGAACCAAAAACTAAGCCGAGCCCGGTAAACTATTTTATTTAGAATTTGGTCGTAATGTTTCGCTATATAGAGGAATTCAATTTTAACGTTGAATTTTATTCACACGCACACATACACTTATACACCGAGCCTCGTTTTATTTGTTTCGAGCGTCGCATTTTGAACGCGTTTGGCATCCCGACGACATTAAAATAAAATGCGTAAATTCGCGTTATTTTCTATGCAGAAAGTAACGCATTTTACAGTTTTTTGTTTGTTTGTTTGATGAGTTTTTATTAAAATTATATACAATAAAAAGTTTTCCGACACGTTAATTGCTTTATAATTACATATTTATTGACATTAATGAATATGAGATGAAATATCTACGTATGTTGATATTTGGAAGTTTTATTCGATTTTTTGCACATAAAGTTGTTTAATTAATTATGTATGTTGGAAATTTAAAATCCACGATAATTAATTTCATGTCTAAATTGTTATGTATTATTGAATGTAGTTTATTATTTTTTGCGTATTATAGAAATGAATATGAAATTTGAAATAAATAAAGCAAAAAAATTTGATTATTTAATATATTTTTATAGATTATTAAAATTTAAATTTATATTATTCTGTAATTACAAAATGAATTATTAATAATAACATAAACAGATTTTGTGTTTTTTAAAAAATGTATATTTAATTAAATATTTATTTGTATACATACATACAAACACTTTTTATTTAGACAGAAATTAATTTACACCAAATATAATATGTACAATGTACGTTAAAATTTGTTTGTATTTTGGAAATTATTATTACAGGACGTTTTGGTTCTTATTTAAAAACTAAAAAAGGCAAAATTAATCTTTTAAATTATTTAATAAAATTTTTAAAAAACACAAGTAATTTATGTTTAATCGTTCTCTTTCACTAAATTTACAATACACCTTAACCACCAATCTAGCCAACCACACTGATATAAATATAGCTCGTACAACCGGAACTATAAGTCCGGGGTAGCATCATAGCCCAACATCGCCCGGAGCCATTTTAATAACGGAGTACATACTCCATCGTTTCGTTGCGCTTTGCCCGATTATAACCAGTAATAATTTTCCAAGTGAGGGTAGATGATATTTTTCAGCGGTTACCCGTTACGAAAAACACATGACTATATGAAATGGCCGTTTTTTAAAATGACGAACAATATCTCAAATATAGTTATAAGAAGTTTTGTTGTAGGTATGTTCAAAAACTATACAATTTAATTTGAAAATAAATATTATAATAAATATTTTTTTATTGTTAATAATACATATGTATGTTTATAAATATGAAACTGTAAACAACAATTACAATTAGTACAATTAAATGTAAAATTGTAAACCAATATTGAATTCTACATTTTATTTGTATTATAAATATAAGGAATATAAATAATATTTGTCAATATATTTATTAAAAAAAAATTTTAAAACATAAATATGGACCAATATATTAAAACAGATATATTCGTAAATATTATTACGGTTACAGTAAATATTTAGGAAAATAAATACATTGAACGATAAATAAAATATCTAGAGCAAATAACGCATATTTTCCCTTTTTTAAATATAAAAACATTCGTTATTAACACATCAAACACAATGTTTTTTTTTTATTACTTCAATATACTTTTTTTCTCGAAATGAATCCCTACGGATAACATATGCAAGGCTATAATATTAATATGTATTGCAATTTGATTGGGTTGCAAGTTTAATAAAAAAACTGTCTAACTAAAAATTCTATATTAAAAAATGTACAAGTTAAATAAATAATAACTGAATGAGATTATTTAATTGATATATTAACTATTTTCCTAAACTGCTTATTATTTAATTAGGAAAAGTATATGTTGTTATGTGTGACCAGTTTTTTAAACCTTCCGAATCAATATATTAATACATAATACATAGGCAATTTAGTAACGTAATATCAATATTTTGATATACTTGAAGTATTAAAATTTAGATTTATATATAAATATATATATATATATATATAATGACTTTTTGGAACTTTTAATATGCATATATTTATAACATAAAAGTTTATATCTTAAATTTGGATTTAAATATAACCTATAAAGACCAGCTTCATAAAATATTATAACGACATACTTTGTATGTAAACTATAGTGTATGTACTTACATGAAAATAAACTATCCTATCAGCGTTATTTTTAATGAAAAATAGAGTCAATATATCAGGTTCAAAATATTCTGCTCTTATAAACTTTGTAACATTCTTATTTCCTGTAAAATTTTTAATAAATTGGCAATAGAAGTGTACGGTGGTGCGCTGGCCGTAACTAAAACACTCTACCCTGTCGTCGTACATCTCGACGTAATTACGAAATTACGAGTAATTTAAACGGCACGGGGATGTGTCGTGATATTGCTCCGTTAGATGGCAATGGCGCCGAGATCGGGTCCGGGGTAAGGAATGCAAATATTCTCGGCTGGAAGAAAGAGCACATACGCCCTCATAAAAATACCGACATTCCTATAGCTCACCTCGACGATTCTCGCCGAATAAATGCAAGCAAAACACATCAGAGTGATGTTGTAAGATCGTAAGAGCAAAATTTTCATTTATATGATGATTAAGTAAAAGCGGAAAAGCGACCGGAAATTATCCATGGTTGGTTTATGTTTCCATAAATCTTCCTTCGAATAGGCAATACACAGGGGGACAGTAATAAATACACGTACAGTGTGTCTCGGAATAGGTGTTGCACGAGCATTATTGACAAAAAAATTTATTACTTTTAATTACGTAGTTATTTTTTCCCTAGGTGTGCCATATGAATTATTAGTTTGAAATTGGTAGTATTTCTCGAAAATATACGATGATAATTCAAAACTTATATTTTCTATTATTAAATTTTAAATTATTAACAAATTTTACGAGACACAAATTGCAAAAAATTAAATTTATTAAAAAAATTAAATAAGAAATTGCTTATAAATAATACATAAATGAGAAAACACAATTTACGTAGAATATAAAAAAATTCACAAATGTTTGAATTGTTTTATTTAAAAATAAATCTGCTGTAGAATAAATGAATAAATAAAAAGTGTTGTTTTCAATCAGTGTTTTACAAGTAATCGAATATATACTAATTATACTACTATTAACTATAACTTAAAGCAGTTTTATTTCAATATAATGAGTTTTGAAAGATTTTTTACTATACAGGATGTTTCATTGGTAAACGGAAATACTTAAACGGTGAATAGAGGTCACCGAGGCGGTTCTAGAAATACCCCATTTTTTGGACCTGACGGTTTTTGTAACCGAGATACAGGGTGTTTTATCGATTTTACTTATTTCTTCCTGGGGTCATAACTGTCGAACCACCCCGTACATTTTTTTGATATTTGGTACACATGTATTTCATTCAGAGCCCAAAGGTATCGGAACGATGTTTCAGAATATTCCAGCACCACTGATTAAAAGTATATTTACTTTTGAATTAATATTCAAATCGATTTCAAAGTAACAATTTTTTAATGTACTGTACGAGTAATATGCATATGCAGTTATTATTATATTATCTGCATAACTTGTTCGTTCGTATCGTGTGCAAAATTTCGTTCGTTTTATTAGATTTGATTTTTTCGTTAGCATGTAAATGGAAAAAAATAATGTAATCAAGCTTGGGTATTATCTGCGTATAACTTTCTGAATTACGGTGTACGCTGCTGCGGTAATTAATGGCTTATGCATGATTTGAAGCACAATAAATGCCTTTTTTACGGTTTGTGCATTTATTTTTTTCTGCTCTCTGTTGTTTTATTAAAGTGGAAAATGAAAAACTGTACAATCACGTACACGGGCACAGACGGGATCGTTTAAGCGAATCATTTATTTGGTTTTTTTTTTGTTAATTTTCCTAGTTTTAAATGCATTCAAGTTTAATAGTACATAAAAATGGAACAAAATACAATTACGCAGAACTTAACAACATTTTTGGAATTGAAATTGTAATCATATCTTTTATTATTTTGAAAAAAATTGGAATGTTTCTAAATGAAATGATATTGACTATTATTTAGTTTTTTGTTTTCATCAAATTATTTGAAGTTTAAATTTTATTTATAATTTTATGGAATATATTGCAATATTAATAAAACAATTTTTTATTATTACTTTAAAAAATGTACGAGTATATACTTTATTTTGTTTTTTTTTTTTATAAAATTATTCAATCAGAATTTATATTTAATAAGAAATTAAAAATAAAAAACTCTACGTTTATTTTTCTATTAATTTCATAAATAAGAGTTTTTTTATTATGTAGATCAAGTAAGTAATTATTGAGCAAGAATCAAAAGATTGTTTGAAAAATATATCTTTGTTTCGGAAAATCTTTATCCTGGCACTATAATGTGCGTTAAAAAGTTAATGACCATCATTTAATAATCTAATTTTTCTTGTTATTTTTAACTAGCGCATCATTATAAACACATTAGGGAACTCGTTGACATGATTGCAACTACGAAAAAAATTAATTATCTATGATAAAATGAAAAGCATTAATTATTTATCTGATCAGAGTTTGGCTTTAACAAGAACAAAATATATGCGCGATTTTTATCTAAAATAAATTTGTTGACTTGTTTATAGAAAAAGTTTACTATATTATCCCGCGATAACATTTTTCTTTTAAAAGTGAAAGGCTTTTTTCCTTCGAAATATAGGTCCACGGGGATTTTATTTCAATTTTCTTATACATGTGGATTTATTAGTGTATGCCTCGAGAAATGTTTATGGAAGAATTTTGTCACTATATTTCTGGATCCAGATGAACGCCGATAAAATTTGGAACGAAAAAACATATTTTATTTTATTTGTTTTATGTATACACAGTGTCCATAAAAATACTAATAGTTTAAAATGTTTAAATTTTTTTGTGTAATAACCAATAAATTACTTGTATACAGTTGTCCCAAAATATAATTGTTCGAACGTACATATTTTACTCCATATTAATTGTTATGTAATTTTTTCAAAATGTTATTTTATATTAAGATAGCCCAATTAAAAATAAAATAAACGTGTTTTTAATTTTTTTAATTATTTATTGTTTTAAGGGGTCATTAATATAATAAAATATTTGATATAATAAATATTTTTAAATAAAATATTTATCTGTCCTTTTCTAACACATTGTAAACAAAAACAGCTCTTAAAAAGTGTATATTTACTGCTAAATATGCTCGGATAATTAATAAATTTAATGAATGTTATATAACTCGTTAAATTTATTTAATATATTTTCATTGTTCAATCCTGACAAATCCAGAAACCGTCTGTTATTGATAAAAAAAATTTCTAACTATAACATTCACTTGTTTCAGTTTGTGCCGGGATTTTATAGCAAAATATTTGTTTATCGTGTATAACAAATTCTAATATTTTAACTCGGTATTATAGTTTTTGTTAAATTTACTTTAAGAACATGTTACTACACTATATAGTGGATACATTTTTCTTAAATGAGAAGTACTAAAGTGTATTTACATAGCGTTAGTACTTGAAGAATAATTGTGTCGACTGAAGGTACTTCTAGTCAAATTTCGTCGTTTTGTCAAGTGTGAAATAATTTCAATTCACGACTATCTTATTCAACAACAGTGTAATTGTAAAAGGTATTGTGTGTGTGTGCTTATATTCAACGGAACTTACTCTAAACCTGTGTGACGTGATGTACGAAGGTTTGTATAGAGAGACGAAAATATTATTGACTCGAGTGAAGAAAATATAAATGCGAGATATTTCGAAACGTAATTATATGTGACAAATTCAAGCAACGATGAAAATAATATTTGATTGTTATGGAAATTATTAATAAGCGTGTTTCCAGGCGGTAATTTCGCATTGATGTTTTCAAGTGCCTAGTGTGTTGGAAATGTATTGTGATATTTCGAATAGTTGAACTATAGTAGAGAGTTTCAAGGTAAAGCTAATTTTAATTTATTTCAAACTTATTATATTTTGTAATAGAATATATTATTGCACTGTAATTTAATAATAATTGACAATATAGTAACTGTGATTACAAAATTGAAGTTATTTTTATTCTGAAATTGTTCATGCAAAAATATCTGTACTTCTATCGAAAGAAATGTGATTACTGAAGTGTATTTAATACAAATGCAGTATTATATAGTTAATATAGTTGAACGTTTATAAAGATATGTATAGAAACTTATCTATACATGCAAGGTTTAAATAAAACAACTAATAATCACTATAACTTTTTAATTTATTTTTTTACAAAAAAAATAATAAAATAAAAGTGTTTTGGTTCATTTTACTGCAGGTTTAACTAGGACTTCAGAATTGTTTTTAAATATTAATAAAATATGTTGTAAAAAATTATTTGTTGTAAGTATTTATGAAATTTCCTAATATTTTTTTGTGCGGTTTTGTTTTATACGAGTACAGTTCCTATCTAACACACAAAAGGTTTGACTGTATAATGTTTTACTAATAATACTCGGGAAATTATATAAAAATTTTAAATTTTATTTATAAAGTAGTGGTTTAAAATCGCGTCGTTAATTTTATATTTCGTTAAATGTCGTTGGACAAAAAAATTTTACGATTAGCACGAATAAAAGTCTCACATATTTTTCGCAGAAATGGGTCATATTTAAGTGATAGGTTTTAAAAAAATTTATAGCATTCCAGCCGTCGGCGAGTGCAATATTATAGCGATAACACACACACACACACACATACAATAACACCAGTGGCGGTGCGTGGATATTTTAATACTGTCAGAATTAGTGTTGGGAAGATAAAGCTACAATAATTTTATTATCTAAATAGTATAATAGATATTAGAACAGAAGTTTATTTAGATGACTGAATAATTGGCATTAGTTTAAAAAAAAATATAATTACAAAATTGTTAGAATAGCGACTCATTTATACGTATTTGACAAGTCAGCATCATAGACACGATTTTATATTAGTAAGTGGTGCGCGTTTGCTTTGATGCAAGGTACGCGGTTGTAACTTCATATGGAAGCCTATAGTTCACTTCTGTTTGTGACTTGATCGTTGTAAGATCATTTGTATAGTTTTAGCTAGACTAATCCACGTGTTTATGATATTCATGTTTGTTATTATTAACTACGTTTAATGATATTGTTTAAATCGTTCTTGTGCATTTGAAGTTACTCATTTTCTTTATCAGGTTATGAGCCCAGAAGCAAACGCGTGCTAAGTAAATAATTTGTTATTAGTAAATTATTACTTCAGTGAAATAGTGAGTGTGTGTTGTTGATGTTAAAATTGTTCGTATATAAATACTGAAAGAATATGAGTATGGCCAGTATTTATCGTATCGAAGCACTAACCAAAGATAACTTCGACACATGGAAGCTTCAAATGGAAGCATTACTCATTAAGAACGATGCGTGGGGTTACGTGAACGGCGAATGCAAAAAACCAGAGATCGTGGCCGGAAATGCAGATACAGCAGCAGCAATGGAAGCGTGGATCAGAGCCGACGCCAAGGCGAAATCCGACATTATATTATCCATCCATCCATCTGAGCTGAAGCAGATTAAAGGATGCAACACATCGCACGAGGTTTGGATAAAATTAATAAATATTTTTCAGTCAAAAGGTCCGGCAAGAAAAGCTACCCTGCTGAAGCAACTAACGCTGCAACGCATGCCGGAAGGTAGCGACGTGCGAACACATGTAAATAAATTTTTCGATGCTGTGGACAAGTTGCATGAAATGGAAGTGGAAATCAATCCTGATTTATTGGCCATCATGCTGCTGTATAGTTTGCCGACAAGCTTCGAAAATTTCCGATGTGCAATCGAAAGTCGTGACGATCTGCCAACACCGGAGACGCTGCGTGTCAAAATAATCGAAGAAAGCGACGCGCGTACTAGTGACTCCCGAAGCGGTTCTATGCAAAACGCGATGTATGTGAACAAACATAATTACGCGAAAAAGGACAAAGCAGGTAATAAATCAATCAGTAACTTTAAATATCGCTGCTACAAGTGTAAAGAAGTCGGACATAAAGCCTCCGATTGCAAAAGTAAGAAAAATGTTCAGCAACACGGTGCAAAGAACGCAGAAAATGTCGGTATGAGTGCGGTCGAAGTGTTGCATGTAAACGAAAAGAAATTTAATGACAGTAACGTGTTTTGTCTTGATAGCGGCGCTACATCACACATGTGCAACCATCGCGATAGTTTTTCCGAACTTAACACTAAACAAAGTGGCGTTTTAAACTTAGCGAATAACGCGACAACGGAAATAACGGGAAGTGGTACTGTAACGATTAGTACTGACGTTCGAAATACTCGTAAAAATATAAATTTGTCTAATACACTGCACATTCCGGACTTACGGACAAATTTGTTATCTGTTGCAAAAATAACCGATAATAATTTAAAAGTAACTTTTACTCGCGAAAGTGCAACTGTTACGGATGTACGAGGTGACGTTAAATTAATCGCTGATCGGGTTGGTGATTTGTATTACGTGAACGGTAATAAAAGACATAGCAAATGCAATTTGGTTTCGGAATCGGGCGTCGAGCTCGCGAAAAAGTGGCATAATCGCATGGCGCACGTAAATTTAAAAGATTTACGCGATATCATAAAGAACAATTCTATAAGTGGCGTCAGTATCGATAAATGCGATTTTAACTTTGACTGCGAAGTATGCGCGAAGTCAAAAATGACTAGAACAAAATTTCCGACAACTAAACGCGTCACAGAATTGTTGGATATAGTGCACACGGACATTTGTGGTCCCATGAGGTGCGAATCATTGGGAAAAGCGAGGTACTTTATCGAGTTCATCGATGATAATTCGCGTTGGTGCGAGGTACGTTTCATTCGGAACAAGAGTGAAGCTTTGGCAGCGACCAAGGAAGTACTTGCTCTCATGGAAACTCAAAAGGGAACGAAAGTCAAGAGTTTGCAGAGCGACAACGGCACCGAATACACTAGTAATGAATTCAACGAGTACCTGAAGAAATTGGGCATCAGAAGACGGCTAACCGTGGCGTACAATCCGGAGCAAAATGGATTAGCCGAAAGAAAAAACCGTACACTTTTAGATTCAGCGAGATGCTTGTTAGCACAGGCAAACTTGCCTGGATCGTTCTGGGCCGAAGCTGTAAATACGGCGAATTATATCCGAAACAGGTGTCCGTGTAAGAGCTTGGACGGTAAGTCACCGTACGAAATGTGGTACGGAACGAAGCCAGCACTGGATCAACTAAAAGAATTTGGCTCTAAGGTGTACAGTATGAACCAGAAGCCCGGTAAGGGTAAGTTTGACTTACGTAGTCGCGAAGGCGTATTTCTAGGCTATTCCGAGACATCCAAGGCTTATAGAGTGTGGATCCCGGAAGAGCGAATCGTCGAAATAAGCAGAGATGTTCGTTTCGTAACCGCACCAGTAATCAACACTGAAAATCGAACTGAAGTCTATCCTAACGACGAAAGCAGAGAGGGCGCGGTTGATTGGTATTTCGACGGCGAAATCAAAGCTTTTGATCATGAACATGAAGTTGATGATCATGATGAAGCAGCAGACGAGGGACAAGGTGAGCCAGAATCACGACATGGGCGTGGCCGCCCGAGATTCATACGTACTGGTTTGAGGGGAAGACCCAGAAAAACGTTTAACCAGGCGAACATCGTCGAAGAAAACGCGTGCTTTCTGTCGGAAGTGCCAATGCGCCAAGCACTGGAAAGCCCCGAAGCAGATGACTGGTTCGATTCAATGGTTGACGAAATTAAATCAGTTATTAAAAATGACACCTGGATACTGGTAGATCGACCAGCGAATGAAAGTGTCCTCGGAAGTCGGATTGTTTTACGTAACAAGTTCAAGCCAGATGGAACGATCGATCGAAGAAAAGCGCGGCTGGTGGCGCAAGGGTTCGCACAAAAGCCAGGTGTTCATTTCAACCAAACCTTTGCACCAGTGGCGCGAATGAGCTCAATTCGGCTTCTGGCATCGTTAGCTGCGAGGTTCGACATGAAAATTCACCAGCTCGACGTGGCTACGGCTTACTTAAACGGGGACATCGACGAGACCATCTACATGGAACCTCCGAAAATGCTCGCAGACATACTGGACGAATTATCACATTGTGATGACTCTCCGTTAATACGTGAAAAATCCTCCACAATGTTGAAAAAGCTCGAACATGGAAAAAAGGTATGTCTTCTAAAAAAATCGTTATATGGTTTGAAGCAAGCCGGTCGTAACTGGAACCGGAGACTGAACGAAGTCTTGACATCAATTGATGCAACTGCGACGCAAGCTGACCCTTGTGTTTATCATGTTGGAGAAGGTGCTGATACAACCATCGTGGTCGTGTACGTGGACGACATTTTGATTGCTTCTAAAAATTTAGTCAATATCGACAAGATAAAGAAGCATTTATCGAAAAATTTCGACGTTAAGGATTTGGGTGAAGTTGGATACTGTTTGGGTGTCGAATTCACACAAGGCGACGGCTGTGTGGGTATGCATCAACGGGGATATATAACCGAGTTGTTAGAGCGGTTCGGAATGACCGACTGTAAACCCGTTGGCACGCCAATCGAGCCACATATCAAATTGACGAAGCCTACGACTCCATCATCCGACGAAGAAGAATCATTGCCTTACCGCGAGTTAGTCGGAGCACTGACATACTTGGCCTGCACCACCAGACCGGACATCAGTTTTGCAGTAAGTTATTTGAGCCAATTTAACAATTGTTTTCGCAGAATTCATTGGACTGCCGCAAAGCGCATCCTCCGTTATCTAAAGGGATCGATCAGCACCGGTATCACCTACGAGAAGGACGGCGAGCCACTTCGAGGGTATGCGGATGCCGATTGGGGAAATTGTCTCATTGACCGAAGGTCATATACCGGCTTCGTGTTTATTTTGAGTCGCGGTGCAGTGTCCTGGGAATCGCGGAAGCAGCGGACAGTGGCTCTATCGTCGACCGAAGCGGAATATATGAGCCTTACTGAGGCAACAAAAGAAGGTATATATCTACGCAATCTATTAAAAGAACTGGGTTTCGAAGAGCTGTGCGATTTGAAGTTGTTTAACGACAATATGAGCGCAATCAAACTGTCGGAAAACTCGACGTTTCATGGTCGAAGCAAGCACATCGACATGAGACATCATTTCGTCAGGGACGCTGTTAGGAACAACGTGGTGAAGATCGTTCATCAGCCCACTTCGGAGATGCCGGCCGATATTTTGACGAAGGGAGTGCCACGTGAAAAACTCTTAAACTGTTCTGAGAAAATGAACTTGAATGTGCCGCTAAAATTCGTCGAGGGGAAGTGTTAGAATAGCGACTCATTTATACGTATTTGACAAGTCAGCATCATAGACACGATTTTATATTAGTAAGTGGTGCGCGTTTGCTTTGATGCAAGGTACCCGGTTGTAACTTCATATGGAAGCCTATAGTTCACTTCTGTTTGTGACTTGATCGTTGTAAGATCATTTGTATAGTTTTAGCTAGACTAATCCACGTGTTTATGATATTCATGTTTGTTATTATTAACTACGTTTAATGATATTGTTTAAATCGTTCTTGTGCATTTGAAGTTACTCATTTTCTTTATCAAAAATATATGTGCAAATATATTTGAAATAAATTTTAATTTGGTTACTGATATTTTTAAGAAGTTTTCTGTTAATTTCGATTTTCATTTTATAAAAAGATATATTTTTAAAATCCTGTTATAATAATGGTTTAGTAATTTCAAAAGCCTATAAAATTTTATTAAATCTCATTGTCAGATGCATTAAATATTTATAAAATGTTGTTAAAACTGTTGTAAATAGATCATAGATTCCATTCAATTCAAATTTATTTTAGCTTTATAAATCTCACATTTTATGTTAAATTGTTTATTCCAAATACTTTTTAAATTAGTTTTCAATTAATTAATTTATTTATTGGTTCGCCCACAATTCGTTGATCACATTCTTGGCTCACAATTTTTTTGCCGCATATACTTAAATGAATTTTGCAGGTTTAGAACTAGGTAGGTTAGATTAAAGGGAAAAGTTTCTCTAAAAAAAAGATTTGATTGTGCTCAATGCTAGATAAGGTGGGTTAAAAGATTAATTTTTGATTTTTTTAATAATAAATATGTGGCGAAGAACTCGGGAAGGGTTGCGGGGAGAATTGTGGAGACATACTTAATATGTCGTACTCAAATAATATTTTAACTAACATTCAAGAAAAATAAACTCTTTTTCCGAAAATTTACAAAATTATAAATTTCACTTTAATAGAAATTATAAGCACTGCATGCGTAAACTCGCCGCCACTGACCAACACACCAACCAAAAAGGAGAAAGATCCATTTTATCGGCTGCTCGTTAAACTCATTTTATTTCTGGGAATTAGATTTATTACAACGCGCCGCACCACCATCACGCATGCGCACTCTAGGCACTGTCCGTGCGCGTCCTGTTTACGCCTATCGCATTTCCGGGCGCCCGGCTCTCTTTATTCGTTTAATTTACATTCATTTCGCGAAAAGCCTCCGAAAACAGAATATTGCGTGCATCATACGCAACCGAATAAGAGAAAGAGCTTTTTTTTATTAAATTAAAGAAAGCACGGCATCGGCTTTTGTTATCTGTTAGATTAGGGAAAGAATTCTTTTGAATAATTGATCATTGTGGGCCTCAGTGGCTGAGTATTAAAGTGGTAGCACTTTGTGGTTTTGAAATGGAAACATGAAGTGATCGTATTTATCTGCTGATAACGTTAAGCAAAAAATTAAAATATTATAATAATCCTTTTTACATTTTAATTAAAGAATTCTAGAAACTAATTGTATACTTTTTTAATCTAAAGTTTATAGTAGATTTAGTGTTAAATAAAAATAATTTTGATAAAAATAACATTTTTGTAATTTTATACATATTTGTACATTGCATTTTTTGCACTTCTTTACACATTTTCAATAACCAAATTCAAATTCAAGCGAAAATGTAAGATTAAATACACTTGACGTTGTATTTTTGTTAGGTGCAGTAGTGTATTTAATAAGTAACTGCTGTGTAATAAGATCATTATTGTATTTCTATTAACATAATGACCTCTTTCTATATAAGCAATATGTAACATAATATTAATATTATAATACGCTTGAAGAAAAAAATTAATATTATTATATATTATTATTATTATGATTATTATTTATTGCTTTTTTTTCAATAACGTATAAAAAAGCTTGATTCATTCTTATGCAAGTTAAAATAATTAAATTATATTTAGCAACACCGCATTCGGCAGCAATCGGCAACAGTAGCCGGTGGTAGTAGTGCGTAATCTCGTACGGTCCATTAGCGATCCTCGAACGCTAACTTGTCTCGTTAGTGAGTCTCGGCTACAGTACTTTAATCACTGGCTATAAGAAAAGTTATCCGTTAGTATTAGCCGGGATTTTACTGCTGTCTCACTGTTTTCAGTAGAGGACAAGAAAGGGGGGGGGGCGAGAGGAATCGTATTTGTGTTGTATTAGTAGTATCTTCCATTCTGCTTGTTCCGCTATAGTTTGACTGCCTACGCATGAACTGATGAACAACGTTGAGCATACATATTATTATCCGCTTGCCTTTTGATTCATTACGATTGCTTGAATTTAGCAATTGATGTTATTAATATAATTCTAAGTGGAAATTATTATTTTTAAAATTTTGGTTTAAATGCAATGTTTATTAATAACTCTTGTCTCCACATTCGTTTATTAATTAAAACTACTTTTTTTATTATTATTATTATTTTGCTATGTATATACCTAATTTTAAATATTGATAATATTACGAACTGAACAAACTCGAATAAAAATTACTTACATTCTCTTACGATAATCTTAAGCTATCTGTATTTTAAAAACTATGTAATATTATGTTACGAAAATTGTTCTAACTTTCTTTATTTAAATGAAATATCTAATTTCTAGTTTATCATTGAATTTAAAAGATAATTTAAAAGAATTGAAAATGGATAAAAATTGTAACGCAGGTAAAATCAATGCAGAATCTGACGACGACATTTTTACAAATAGATGATATTCTATAATATATAATATAATACTGAAATAAGATTCAATTAAAAAAAACTTTTTAAAAACCACGCTTATCTGTCACTTACATTATTCAATTGTTAATTGAACAAAAAAATTGTTCATGTGACAGATGTCATTAGTTGTATTAAAAAAATAAATATAAGCGTGTCATATCTTGTAATCGATTTTTTTTTATATAATATTGTGTTGTCTCCTGGAATGAAACTACATGCAAAATTTCAGTGAGATCAAATGATAGGAAGTGGTTTAAAAATTGGTTACAAAATTTGACCGCGACAACAACAGAGTGAGTTAATATAAGCGTGGTAATAAAAATAAATAGTAAAATTTGCTACCATAATATTTGAGCAAGTAATTTACTCTGTTAATTTGATCATTTACCGTTTATAGTTCAGTTACACCAGGAATAAACGTTTCCAACTAAATTTACTATGTTGTATATGAGACCTGACTCTATAAAATTATTTAATTTTTGAAAGACAATAGTACATTTTAGTATGATTAACAAAAATTGTATACAATTTATACGAAAAGTACGTTTTCATTTCTAGCTAAGCAAATAATAATTATTTTGTCATTTGAAAACTGTCCTACACAGCTATAATTTATTACAAAACAAATTATAATAATAAACCACAGAAAACCAGTAACGTATCAAATTATATTTATCAGTGTATTATAATTTCCAAAATTACCTATACATTTTTCGTGTCCCGTAAACAAGACAACGAGATCAATTTAACAAAATTACAAGCTTTCATACTAATCTATCAGTCATCGTTCGAATTTAACTTGATCCCAGGTAATTTAGATGCGGTGAAGATAGCATGATAAATTATATAGGTATCGGTCGATGAGTTGTACCTAAGCTAAAAGAACTTAATATATTCACGCTATATCATAATTTAAAATAGCGATTTATCATATGTGGAAAGATGTAAACGATATGGGGAACGAGGTAATTCACGCGATATACGTTGAAGATATAATAATTATCTAATCAACTATCGGAAAGTAAATTGAGAAAAATTACCCTCAAACACTGAGCTGCAGAACTGCAACGCAGTCTCGGTTCGGCTATTATCTAATGAAGACTAACGACGTAAATAGCTACTAGATGTGTAGTTATAATGAATAAATGATTGCTGTTATCACTTTATGACTCGATGAATTGTATTTTTATTAGCTGGTTAATATTTTAAATAAAGAGTAAACAGTTTGTTTTATTTAGTATCGTATTTTCGTGCTTAATTATTGGTGATTATTGATTACGGTTAAATTGTAAATTATGTTTTTACATTAATATGTTGTATCTTAAAGTTTGTTAATTTTAAATGTTTTATTGTAATATATTGCATATTTAATATAAAAAAAGTGACAAAATAAAAACCTTTTAGAACTTATATTTTATTAAATACTGTGTTAGAATTAATCTAGATAATTCATTTAGATTAAAAAAAAATCGTTAATTTTTTCTTATTTAGATAAATTAAAATTTTTCTATAATTTAATCTAGAGTTTTACAAATATTTTAATTTCCACTTAATCGCAATGATTTAATATATAATTCGAAAATTTTATAAATTTGGAAAACTATTTTGGCCTTGCCGGGATTCGAATCCGGAACTTCTTGCTTTTGTAGCAAACGTCCTAACCATTAAACTACCCACCAACTGCACCACAAGATTCAACAAAGATCTTATTGGATCTTGTGGCGCAACTGGTTAGCGCGTCAGCCGCGAAAGTTGAAGGTTCCGGGTTCAAACTCCGGCATTGACGCAAGGTCAATGAATTTTTTTTCATTTAAAAATTGACTAATGATTTTATTTGTTCGTCAAAATAAATTAATGGCGATTTAAGCAAAAACAAAATACTTACTATAACTTAATATAATACATGATGTGTAATTAAGAATACAAAAAAAAAATAAAACTATTGACAAGTTTGTAGTTAACGTAACACTATATTATGAAATATGTTTGTTACATGCAACTACGTAGTTCATTTCAACAAGGTGACAATAACAGTCATTGTATGATTATTAGTTAGTTTTATTTCTTTATGCTTTTAAACAGAAAACACGCAAATACAAAACTACTTGTTCTTGTTTCGTTTTGTTTTTATTATTTTCCTAGTTGATTTATTGCGTGAAATTTATTACTTTGACATAATTTATAATTTTTCAATAAATTGCATCGATAATTTATGTACTTTCTTTTGTAAACTTTACACAAACTCATTTTCTTTTCATAAATTCATTTTTTTACATTTATTACAATATTGGATTTTATAGTTATATTGTCACGTCAGCCTAAATCTATAGGTACATAATTAATTTAGTAAATATATTATATGTTACAAGGAGAAGAAAGCGATCAAATAATGTTACTTTACTAACAGTTATGTAATAGTAAGTACATATATTATTTATATTCTTTACGTGATTTGTGGATTTGCGTAAATCTGGTGATATACATTGCATTCTTGCAATTTTTCACGCATTTTTAATAATCAAATTAAATTTCAAACTTAATTAATTTTCAAAATGGCCGCCAATATAATCAACATAGATGCTACCTGTGTCAGCCCTATTTAGTGCTGTCGCCAAGGGTATAATATTGTAACTAACTGCTAATACAATAATAATTCATACATAAAGACTTCGTTTTACATAAGCAATATAGTAACGTAACATAAATGTTTAGATATACTTAAAGAAAAAATATATAATGTTTCCTCTCTTTAATGATTTCTACATATTGGTACTTGGTACCAATAGGGTTAGTACAATGGTTAGTAATAATAATAATTGTAAAGGCAGTATTGCGTGCAAAATGGTAAATTTCAGCCAATAAACACAACAAGCGGGTTGATAACTGTATGAAATTTATATTTAGCCCTAATGTAGATATGACAGTTAAATTCTGTAATTCAACAAGTCATCAACATGTTATGTTCATTAGCGGTTGTGATTCGTTTTGCTGCGCTGCTTATTAGCAATATTTGTAATGACAATTCACATTTACACACCATTCACACAAACCTAATTATATCGAATTTATAATTTACAACAAACGTAACAAACAATGTTATATACGGTAAGAGTGTTAACACACTGAAACCAAATTTATATAATATTGCGGAGTATGTAGCCCATTTTCATGTGCAATACTGTTTCGTTATACTGTTTGAAGATATATATATATATATATATATATATATATATATATATATATATACATATGTAATAGCTTATCTTATGTTACTAACTACAAATAATAATTATTCGGAATTTATACTTTACCACAAATTGCAACAAAGTAAGCTGTGGTAGGATACGTGTTCTGTCTTTGTCTAGCTGGTTTATACTAAATGTTATTGTTAATTACGTTTTAGCTTATATGTGTAGTGAATTCTCTGCTTTTATGTAGCGTAGATGAAATGAGAATATTTTCTAGTAGAATGTTTCTAAATAAAATGTATATATTTATATACCTATATCGTGAGCGTTTTGCAAAAAAAAAGAAGAAAGAATTTTATGTACAATGTGTTTTTTTATATATGTATATGCCATGGTTTCAGAAATAAATGTACCAGCAATATACAATGTGTCTAAAAAATTTATACCCCCAGACATGAGAGTACTCAGCTATATTCAATATGTTAAAAACATATTTTATATAAAGTACCTAAAAAATCATATATTTTGTACTCTAATGTGTTTCTTGAATTATTAATAATATCAAACAATAATTTTATTTATTATTAATCAATAACATTACAAATTACTTTATCAATAGTATCGAATCAAACAAACAATTTTTTTTGAACCTGTAATTAATAACTACTTATGTTTTATTATTTTTGTAAATAATATATTTATATTTTATTAAATTTTATTTATTCATAAACACGCTTCATTACCAAATTTTTTTTCGGTTTCGTAATACAGTTGTATTTTCGTAAATTAAGCTCCACTTTTTGACCGTGTATTTTTTAGTCGCAAAAAAGCTCGGCTTCATTAAAGAGGACATTTCCTACAGATCAAATTTCCGGCACTTACACCAAAATAACAGTATTTTTAACGTCTCTGTACACAGGCGTGTATATCGGTTCAATGTGGGTGAGATAGAAGTGGGTAAGGGCGAAGAAAACAAAAACGAAGCGGAACAATTGACAAAATATTGAAACAAGCGCGAAGCGCGACAAAGCGGATTAAAGCTCCTGAAAAAGTCGCTGGGATTTTCAGGCGCAGTTTTTACACACACATAGCTGGACCTTTCTCTGTTTCTCCCCCACGTTACGTAGTTTCAGCGTGAGCGAGACGCAACCCTTGTTCTAATAAATCGCTGTAATCACCGTTAATCTGGTACAGGGTTACAGTGGATCTACAAGGTGTCCCTGTTTTATTTGTCCGGTTCAGGAAAAAGATTATGTGTTTTGTACTGATATAGAACATATCAAAGTGACTTTGTACTAAGACATGTTACGCTATAACGCAGGTTGTAAAGTGTACCTAATCTGGGAAAGGTAGGAAATTGATGACGTCACCATTGCCCATTTATGTTGTCAGTACTGTTTAAGTTTGTAATATTCAATTAGCTTTCTTGTCAAAAGTGACATTACTGTTGAATTTTTTTTTTTTTCAATAAGTTAGCAAATTTTTCGTAATTTGCTTTTTAAATTTACAACGTAGAATTTTTATTTTGTTGCGTTGTGTTAAATATAATAAGTATAATTGAAAACACCGGGTTGCATGTATTATAAACAATGTGTTGTAGATTGCCTATATTGCATTTGTGTTACTAAATACGTCATCAAATATGGTTTGCAGAAGGTGTGAGTGAATCGACCCGAAACGTACGTTTCAAAAAACATTCAAGGGTTCTTGGGAAAAATACCTTCTTGTTAAAATAGCTGTTGGAGTCGCAACAAAAAAAATCGACTTTGACTCCGAAAAAATTCTCCAACTTTTCGACTCCACGACTCCGACTCCCCCCCCTCCTTACTATCGTTGTACCAATACTAGTTTAGTATAATTTTTCTTATATTTATTCTAGTTATAATATTGTAACATTGACCAATTCAATTTTTATTTAATATTTAAATCGATAAACAACATAAAATAGTAACTGATAGTGGCTATTGTAAACAAGACACCTTGTACATTTCAACCGGCACAATACAGAAAAGCGCAAACGGTCAAACAAGAAACTTGATTTACCGTCGACGTGTACAACAATAATATCTTTTAGTAGCACCCTCCCTCATACAGGCAGGCTTGAAGTTCTGACTGCGCTCTCGTTTTACACTTCTGCACGAAGAACCAGTTGACGGGAACATTTATAAATTGCGTCGAAGAAGAATTATGAATTTACTATGGCAATCCATTAACCATCTATTTTTGTACATCGTTGAAAAAAAGTATTTACGTTTATATAAAAGTATTTACGAACAAACAAATTCGTTCTCCTTTCCGAAAATTATTTTATTTGGGTTAACAATAAGTGAGGTAATTATATGGTCTAGGAATTTATTGATTCTAATAATAGCATTGACTTACATTTTTTTATTGTAAGTATAATTATAGAAAATGTACATGTTGTAAAATATCCTATTTTGAGGTTTTCATTGATATTACAATAATATATTAATGGTAATTCAATTGGAGTAATATTGGTTTGAAAATTAAAATAAATTGTTCGTATTGTACAATTTGTAGTGAATAATTTTCTAAAAAATAATACATATATACATACACAATTATTTTCCGCCAAACATTTCTATCCAGACTGTAACTTTTGTTTAATCCACATTTATCTCATACATGTTCTTCTATTCCTATCATTTGGAAACAATCGCTTACATTTCATGCTGAAAAGTGCAGTTTTTTAAATTGTATATAGTTGCAGCAAAAGTAAAGTATTCTAATTGCATGTAATAATTACCGCATGCTTGTTAAATAATATACTTATCTTTAAAAAATAATAAATTTTTGTATTAAATTATTATTGTTTATTTTATTTTTCTGTTTGTGAATAAAAAATATAGAATATGTAAAAATTTAATAAAAATATAAAATAAAATGTTATCAATTAAAAATGATATAAATTTAAATTAATCTAATTTTAATATTTTAACGACATATTTCACTCTTCTGTTGTTTCACATAACCAAATAAAAAGAACTTACCACACTCTGCATTAAACAATAATAATTTAAATAAATGCTTTTCACCGGGCGTACCGTTACCGTTACCGGTATGAAACGCCAACCGGTAACAGTTCTGCCTGAATGCAGTTACGTATTCATTCGGCGCGTTCCGCTGTA
Organism: Clivina fossor; assembly: GCA_963966155.1. Lineage (NCBI taxonomy): Eukaryota > Metazoa > Arthropoda > Insecta > Coleoptera > Carabidae > Clivina > Clivina fossor. The sequence goes on along the minus strand of OZ014553.1, from coordinate 32,020,264 downwards.
GTTTATTCGGCATAATAAAATGCGCCAGTTTCTAATTGGACTACAAATTTTGATGCGTCCGACTGCCGCATTCTATGACAGTGTTGTCAAGTGGTGCAGATAGGCGTTGTTGTCGTGCGCGTTTAGTTGTTTTATACCTGCTGCAGCAGGATGATGACAATGGCATATGCGCTGGAAATTTAAATATGCGAGAGAGGATTTTACTATATGTAGATGATGTGTATTACAATATATGTTATAAATATAATTTGCAAGAATTAGTATTTATAGCAGGAAAAATTTGCAGGATTTTGTTTTTGTTTGGTTAATATTTTTATGCATTTTAGTGTTCTTTATTTTGATTATAAATTATTTAACTATTTTTTACATTACAATTATAAAGCACAATAAAGTTAATTTTCAGTTTTTTGTTTATGTTTGTAAATAATCTAAAATGCAATAGTCAAATGTTGTCACGTGACTTCTAGTATACAAGGAAATGTAATTAAAAAAGGGATATATGTTAATAATATAAATTATGGTACGGAATATTTTAGATTTAAATTATAATTTTTGTTTTAAATTAATAATTTTTATTGATAGATTTTTCTTTATTTACTTACTTTGTGTTCACTTAAAATATTAAATTTGAAAATTGTGTAATTAAAAACAATAATGTAAATTTTTTGTTTCAGGTACGTATTTTTATTTGACACAAATAATTACTTCATAAATGTAAGTACTTTTCGACTTTTACGCTAACAACAATTGCAATATTGACAATTCATGTATATAACATAAATTTTTTATCAAATGCCCATAAAATTCGAACAACTTTAAATAATTAAAAAATATTAATCAGCTGTTTATTTAAAAAATACATATGCAGTTATTAAAAATAATTAAAACTGCATTATAGTGTTTTTAATGGGTATAAATAAAATTTAGAAAAATATTTATACATTAGTTTATTTTCTTAATGAAAAATATTCGAATAAATAATCTAATGATAGAAGGTTTCCCATATATAGTTGAAAAAACTAAATAATTGTTATTTTTAAATGTATGACGAAATTTAATAAATCAAAAAATTTGTTTAAAAAGTTGCAGTTTTCAATAAGTTTCTATAAATAAAATTTAACAAAATATTTGTTTACCAGTTTATTTGATTTATGAAAAATATCTTAATAAATTGATAAATGAATAATATGTATTTATATTATTTATATCAGAGCATGAAACCGGTAACGGGTAATAACCTGGTTAAAAGATATTTTTCTAAATATTTTGCGATTTTCAACCGTAACTTTAACCAGTATTTTGAAATTCTGAAAGATCGGTAACCTTTTAAGGAAGATCGTAACGGAAATATGAAATTATTTGTATGTAATGTATATTTTTTTAAACGAAATTTATTAATTTTGAACTTTGGTATGAAAAACCATGTTTGTAACATTCATATTGAAAAATTATAATAGATTTTTATTTGTAAATTAAGAGAAGAATATTTTATAACCTATTATAAAATTTGAATTTTCTGAAATTAAATACTGATAATTGTAAATATTTACTATTTTTCACATAACAAATATTTAAAAATATACAAAAAAAAACATTTTTAACAGAAAATAGGTATGTACATTAAATAATGTGTATGTTTTTTGTAAATGTCCAAGCTTATTTTACAAAATTAACCGAAAAATTTACTGATTAAAACCGATTTAGAATATGAACCAGTTAAAGAACCAAAACCGATATTAAAATATAGTTAACTAGTTAACTCAATACTGGTTAACCGTTAATCCATATTTTTATCGGTTACATGCTTCGATTAGTATATACTTGATAGTTACCATTAAAATAGTATTATTTTAAATCTCTAAAAATATATAACTCATTAACTTTTACATCTAAAGTTTAAACGTTATGTAAATAGAAAATAGTGACAATTTATCAATTGAACTAGTATAAGATTAAATCTTACATAAACATTTCATCGTCTAAAGTGCAAATCTTCACACTGTATGTTAAAACATTCGTTTGTTTTATTATATGACCCACTAGATTTACAGCAAAGTAAAATAAAAACAATTGTATCGTGCTGCTGACAGTTTACGATTTTAAACGGGATACGCATAAGGGGATGTACACAACAGGCAACTAGTTAGTAACTCGAATGAGTAACTGGCTAGTTACTAGTAGGCTTTGTATAAGTACATATCTCGTTAAATAGAGCGCTACATGGTTCAACTGATAAGCAACTAGGCAGATACCAAAAAGTCTCGTAATAATAATTTTGGAAAACAAATAAAAAAAAAAAATTAAAATTAAAAAAATAAATAATAAATAAAAAATTTTCCAATATGATATCGACTTTTGTCGAACACCATATATATATACATATAAATATATATATATATATATATATATATATATATATATATATATATATTCAATAGAAATTAGAAAGAAATACATATTACACTTTGATACACTACTATAGTACTGTACTGTATAAAACACTGTATAACCAACTTGTTACTAAAAAGTTGAGTTGCAAAACAGTTGATGCAATCGAGTTACTAACTAGTTTCTCTGTGTGTACAATGGCTAAGATGTGACTAGTAAAAACATCAAGAGAGAGAGAGAGAGACGCCTCTCTCACACGAATCTTTCCGGGTCGTCTCTCCTATGCTGCTAATGTGTCTGGCATGTCAATTCCACATTTTACTGCATCCGGCACTTGGTCGTTTACAGTAATTCAACAAATTTATTAAATGCATTCCGGCATCTCTTTTCGCCAGTCCCCGTATACGCTTGATTCAATTACCTTAGATGCTGGGCGTTGTGGATGTACGTCTGTCTGTCTGGCCGTCTGTTTGTCGGTGTGAAAGGGTGAGTCGATACGATGCAGTACTCGTTCGCTTGGGTTACAATCATTTCGATTCGATTGCGCATTGAACATTTCAATTATATTAATTTACTCATTTAATTATCGTTGGTGAATTTGATGGACACTTATTTGCTGGTAATTTTAACGTTGAAAGTTCTTTTATTAGGAACGATAATTACATTATTTGACGGACAAAAAGCGTTCAATAAAATGCTAAATTTATTAATTTTTTTTTTAAATGAAAATGTTATAACATAGTAAAAATCTTTTCAAAACTCATTATATTAAAATAAATACCGTATAATTTTTAATTAAAATTCCACTTTTTGATGATGATATACTTGGAGTATATCGAAACGTCATATACCATCATAAACTAAGTTCGGATTCGTCATTTAGAGTTAAATATGTCTTTTAAAGTAAAATTATTTATACTTTAACAGTATCAATTAATTTTTAACTAGTTACACTAGTAAATAATAATTCTGTAAAAATAAAAATAAAAATAAATTAATTAATTTGTTTAATCTAATTTACTCATTAATAATAAATGTCTTAATCTAAATATTAATACTCAAACAACAAAGTGAATGAAAAATGTAAACGACATGCAATTAAAAAAAGCAATATTTACATAAAACGCTATTTCGCTTTGTCATAACATTGAAACAGCAATCCTTGTTATTAACACAGATAACTCTATACACTACAGCGTCACGCAAAAATGTTAAATATAGAATTAAAAATAAAAAAGAAACACGGTACAACCCCTCAAAGAATAGGGGATAAACATACATAGCACATGTCGGACGCACAATCCTTGTTAGGCGATGCGCAGTTTTCATGTAACAGGTATATATACATACGAGTATATGCCAGGCTAGAGCTTAACAAAAGCTTTGCGCTTGACGCGTTTGTTTGATTCCGGGATTCCAGACACGAGCTGGTTTTTTTTATTTCACTTTTAAGTTGGCTGTACTGCATCTGTGTTTTACTGGTGACTGCTTACCGATTATGGTAACAGATGTGAACAAGTCCTATGATTAAAGATCACTCTTACAATGTTGGATTACATAAATTAATTTTTATTTTCTAATAAAATATTTAAATTTTTACATAAGATTTAAGTGGTCATTGCTAATTTGCTGAAATTACACTTTAAGAAAAAAGAAATTAGAAAATACTATTTTCTGGATTATAAACTTAGAAATATACAAACAAAATATTGACTGCAAACATTTGTGACGTTAACAAAATTAGGTTATATAGTATGTAGCTTCTGTACATGAATAAATTAGAACTTTTAGATCTACAAAAAGATTATTTTTGTTTCTTAATCTTATTCAAAAGCAGATAATGATCTACTATAATTGAATTTCATTATTTCAATTGTTTTATTTCATTTTCTTATATAAAATAGAAATACATTTCAAATATTGCAATGTAATATTGCTCGGTTTTTTGATAATTTTTAATAATACTTTTATGTTATATGGTAAATAAATTTTGTAAATGAAATATAGTCAATTACATTTTAAATTGCAAATAAAAAAAATGTGAATAAGCCCATTATGTTTAGTGTACGTAATGTCAACTAATTTGTATGTAAATGAAATAACTACACAATAAAAAATTTAGATACTTACTTGTTTGTTATTTTCGAGTATGTAAATGAAAAATTGTTAAATTAAAACAAAATTTGTTGTTAGAATAGCACACATTATATTGTGTTGAAATTGCAAAGTGTTAAAATATAATTTATTTTCTTTTTTATACAATATTTATTGTATTTCACTATGCCATGGTAGTAGAAGGTTAACTTCTAAATATAAAGACAGATTTACTTTAGCGAAGCTCAGCTTCTTGAGACTCATATACGTTGAGAACGAGAATGAGAACGAAAACGGGGCAAATGTTGTTTCGCTAGAAATTTCCCGAAATGTACTTGACGCGATCGTTGGCCGAGTGGATGGATCCTTATCAGGGCGTCATTTCCGCCAAATAATTTCCGTTGAGCAAGACGCTGGTCGGGTCCTAATTACGCTGCCAATGTACTTCGCGCGCTACTCAGTAGAAAGTTGCAAGACAGCCACGGAGTTCCAAATGGGCAAGGAAACGAAACTGCTTCAAAATTACACGACTTCTTTATTTTTTTCTCTGAAATTGGGTTTATTGAGTAGTCTAGGAAATTACGTTGAAATTCAATTGACATCTTTATTTAAATATTAACATTTTTTGACTGGCTGCAAGGTCAATTCAATTATTTTCAAGTTAAGTTTTTTTTTAAATATTTTATAGATTCGTTACTAAAATATAAATTATTTGTTACATTTCTAATGCCAATAAAACTAGCATTAAAATAAATTGTGAGATTTGGAGTTATTAGCTGGTCTTATTAGACCGTCAATTATTTTTAAAACATCTAAATAATTAATCGGTTAACAATTTAATCACGATTGACAATTTGTCTAACAGCGTTTTATACATCTGGTCCTAATTATCTTCAATTATTTTCAGTAGGACCAGTTGCATCAAACGCAGTTAAAAATAGTGTATAGTACAGTTTATTTATAGTTGCAGAAAAATATTTTTTAAATTTCATAAATATCATATTATTTCTATTACTTAATTTTATTGTATTTTAAAATTACTAAACAGTAGTAGAAAACAAGGAACAGAAAGCAAGCAGAACAGGTAAAATTGTTACGAGAGAATAAATTCGTAGGCTGTTATGTAGAACAGATGCGACTAACGAGCGGCTACGTTATGCCTGACCAACAACACGCAAATTTATCAACTAAATTTCAGATATTTTACCGTGGAATTAAATTGGAATTACACACTTATTCACCTGCTGAAAATTAATCTAAAATTTTCCAGTACTGGCCCATGTTTCTCTACCTACAAACCAGCTAGTAATTTCGAAGAAATTTTGACAAATAACTTTTGCTAAGATCATTATTCAAATCGGCGAATAATTATACTTTGTATTTAAGTTAGGAAAATTTTATTTGAAAACTGTTTGTTTTAAACTTAATATTTATTTTTGTCTAACTTACGCTATTAAAATATCTTTACTATTTACAATACATATAATTTTTTTTAAATATATTGCTGTGGCTATATTTTACAGCTTTTAAATATAAATTGAATTTTGTGGAAAATAATACACATATGGATAAAATGAAACAAAAATCCGTTAAAACATTTGGTAAAAATTATATGTATATTTTTGATAAAGGCGTCATTAAAATTACTTCGTTTATTAAATAAAACAACATGTATTTTATTTAATATTTCAATTTTTAATTAAAAAATAATAAACTATAAATGGAAATAGATATTTATAAGTTTTTATCTTAAATTTATTTTAAACTCATTAGGAAAACTAAACTACATCGTTTTTAATTATTAATTATAAGAGGAGTCAAATATATTCAAAAGTATAAACAAAAAATATTATGTAATTGTACATAAATAAACAGCATTTATTATTTTTTTATATTAATTTAATTAAAAATTTTTTTAATTAATTTTAAAACATATAACTATCCAATTTAAAACCTAACTCGACCGAATATTCATACCTATATAGATGTACAGCCAAAGTTGGTGGCCTAATAAATATAAATGACACGATTTTACAGTAACAGAGTGGCTCTATACTGTGACAGAACATCCATGTTTTCTGCATAATAATTCAAGCCTTATGCATTTGAACTAGCACAGCCCCGAATAAATTTAATGTTCAGCCAATTACAGAACACATTGCACAATTTGACTTATAAAACATTATTATTCATATTTTGTATTTGTTTATTTATTTACATTAGATTTACATTAGAAACAAATTTAAAATCAATTTATGGTAAGATAAATTATTAGAAGGCCAAATTGAATAAATTAAACCAATTATGATACCCATTTGAATGTATTAAAATGTTGTGCAAAATGCTTTGAAACGTTAATATAATTTAATTAGATTTGGAAAATCAATTTTCATTGTGGGAATTTATCAGTTTATTTTATTACTTACTGTTAGTTAATCAACAATTACAAATTTTAATTACTTGTTTAAAATTTATTCAATTTTACATTGCAAAAGTTTCATGTGATTTATTTTTAATTTAAAATTCTGCGTATTTTTTTTTAATATTCTTGCGATAAATAATACATTTTAAATGTGTATTTTATATAAATTAAATTTCAATGGATTTTAATCATTTATTCATTATCCATCAGACAAATCTATGAATAAAAATAATTAAAAACATTTTAGAAAAATATTCAAATGTAATAAAATAATACTGTCATAGTTTTTTAAAAAAATTAATCAATATTAGATTTTGATAGAGAACAAAGCATCTGTCACAATTGGATGAAATCGAAGTACGGTTTTTGCTCTCCAAATAATATTTGAATGATATTTTGTCATTCAATTAAAAATATTTTATTTTAATTCAGTTATTTCAAAATGATTAATTTATTACAAAAGTATTATTATTTTTTAATTAGAAACATTTTATTAGTATGTACATAGTATTAATAATTATTGTATTAATATTGTAGTATATATGTAAATTTCATAACGTAGAAGGTATTACATTATTATAACTAATAAATATTTTATAGTCATGTAAACTTTTTATGCGTATGGTCATAATATTTTGCAAGTTGTAAACCCATAACCAAGAAAATATTATGATGCTTATTATACAAAACAAGTATTAAAATAGAAATAAAAATGCTATTTAAATAGTTCACCGTTCACAAAATAAAATGTATAATTTCACAAATATAATATTTTACGTCATGGTCATGAGTAATTGTAAGTAGAATTTAATAAAATCTAAAACACTTAAAGATATTTCCAAGAAATATCTTGAAGTGCCTAGTTTTTGGCCGGGAACCCTGATACATAAATCTGTTACTAAGTTAATTCTAACACATACAAAAATTACTTAGAAATATGAATCAGGTTACAATAACCACATGGCCCAACACTGTCCTGTTACAATAATTTTATCAAAAATTACAAATGCATATTTACTTTTAAGAAAAATTATAGCTTATTTATAATAAATAAAATTATAATAAAAACTAGAAACATTTTTTGTTTGTTTTACTTTATGAAAAAACAAACTTTTTCGATGGCGCAATAAAACAAAAGCAAGAAGGCAAGAAAACAGGATCTTTACAAAACAATCAAGCATTCTAGCTGGCCGCAAATAAAAATATATTAATAAATCGGCCATTTAAGGATCATTCGACGAAACTCAATCGGCTACTATTTGCGCGCTCTCCCACCAGGATTCTGCCTGGAAGCTTTCGTTCGGCCGAGGCATTGTAATTGCGCTACGAAATGCAATCGCTAGATGAATTATGGATGAGAAATCGAACTCCTCTCGTTCCAGGCATCTCTCAAGAAAATGGTCGCAGAACTAGATGAGATTCGAGTGTATGTGTATAGGTCACCAGAGGCGCGAGAACCTGACCTCCTAAAGCTTTATAACCCGGGTGCCGGGTGGGTCGTACACGCAACCGGCCACTGGATTTATCGCAACGTATAAATTAACTTTGGCAAGAGAGTGGAAAAAAATCGATGTTTCCAATCACTGGACAATGCTGCTAATACTCTATTGGCCGACTGGACTAGTGTTCGACAGATACACTGATGCCTAGTATATTTGTTATTGGTTGTGTGATGTAAATGGGAGCACGAGTTTAACTGCAGTCAAATTTGACAAATCCGGTTAGGAGTTAGTTGGCTTTTTTATCTATGTTTAAATTGCCAATGGCGATGGTAGTTTTTTTTTTCGTTAAAAAAATAGTGCAAATTGGCACAGTATTCGATTAACAACAGTAGATTACTAAACTTGCATCAATATTAATACTTCATGTCACTTCTGTTCGGACAAAACATTCCTACATACATTTCTTATAAGTGTGTTTACATTATCCGTTTAATACAGATTACAAATTACTAGTGCTGTCAAAATTTGAAAAAATTGGATCCGGGTATCCGGATCCAAAAAGATTCGGATATCCGAATATCCGATTCTCGGATAATTTAAGTTCCGGATCTGAGATTCGGATCCGATATCCGGATCTGAGATCCGGAACCGATATTCGGATCTGAGATCCGGAACCGATATTCGGATCTGAGATTCGGATCCGATATCCGGATCTGAGATCCGGAACCGATATTCGGATCTGAGATCCGGAACCGATATTCGCATCTGAGATTCGGATCCGATATCCGGAACCGCTATTCGGATCTGAGATTCGGATCCGATATCCGAAACCGATACTCGAATCTGAGATTTGGAACCGATATCCGGAAATATATAATTTCAAAATATTAACAATCTGGAAAATTTATTAAAGATTTGACAAAATGCAAAATTTTTGTTAAAATGCGAATTTTTTTTAACAAAATTGTATAATTTTTAACAAAAATTAAAAATTTGTACTCAATATTTGACAGTTTTTATAAATTTGATAATTTTATACTAAATTTCAAATTTTTTAGCGCATATGAATCGCCAAGAATTTTAAAACAAAATTTTCAGAATTGCATATGTAAAAGAATTTTTAGTATTGCCAAAATCAACTTTTTTAGTATTCTCGAAAACAGAACTTGTAATAACATCCATTGTATACAAAATTCTTTAGACACAATGTATAATAATTGGGTATTTTTATTTCTGAGACACACTGCATATTTATATGTTATATAAAAAACATATTTTATATAAAATTCTTGAGACACATTGTATATATAATTTTGATGCACATATGATTTTTTAGACACATCGTATATAACTGCTATGTTAAAAAGAAAATAGATATTTATTTCATAACCTACCCGTACATTTATTTCAATAATATAAATATATTAAAAATAATGTGTGAAAAACCTATATAACAATAAAAATATAAAACGCATAGATTCGAAACGATTCAAATTTGAAATCCGGATCTTTAGGTTCGGATCCGAAATCCGAATCTGAGATTCGAGTCCGAGATCCGAATCTGAGATCCGGATATCCGAATCTAAGATTCGGATCCGAGATCCGAATATTCGATTCTGAGATTCGGATCCGAGATTCGGATATTCGAATCTGATATTCGGATCCGAGATCCGGATATCCGAATCTGGGATCCGGATCCGAGATTCGGATATCCGAATTTGAGATCCGGATCTGAGATCCGGATATCCGAAAACCTAATTATCCGGATATCCGGATAATTTTGGATCCGGATCTAAAATTATCCGGATTCGGTTCCCAGCACTACAAATTACAGATTTTTAGACAATTTTCTCAACAAAATTTTATGTTATTCTGCCGGAAAATGTAGGAAGCTATTGTATGGAACTGAACTGCACAGAACCAGAACCGTGCCGAGGAGGTGGCGAGGTGTCTTGTGTTGAAAATGGATAGGGAAATAAAATTAAAATATAATCAATTAAATAATTTAAAAAAATATATAATAGTTCTTTTTTCAATATTCTTTACATAAAATAATGTCTTTTCAAAAATTGTTTTCAAATCTGTTAAAATGCTGAGGATTACATAAAAATAATATTTTAAATAGATAATAGATATTAGATTAATAGATAATTTGGTTATCATTAAATTTTCATAAATTATAACAATTTAATATAAATGAGCATTATTATTCAAAAACAGTTTCTTATTTCTTTATTCCATATTTGTCTAGAAAAAATTTGATGGCGCAATTTTTGAGATTTGTCTCAGCTGTTAAAATGTGCACGGAACTAAACAAATAATACAAATTGAATTTTAACAAATTATTTACGCCATAAAATTTCACTAAAACAATAAGCAAAATATTATATTATTATAATATGAAATCTAAATTCGAACACGTTTTTAAAGTATTGAAACGGAAAAAAGCGTATTTATATTTAGAATAAAATATTTAATTTGAATATTCTAGTAAATTAAATCCTATGAAGACACACAAATATTTGAATAAAGTTAGAAAATTATCATCTATGAAATTTAATAGAGCTCGAATATAACTACGTTACACATCATGTATGTATTTCATATTTGTCTATATTTACATAAGCTTATTAGCATGAAATATTTTACCGTAACTTTCCTAGCATGAAAATTTATCACCGTCGCATTTTAGTATATTATTTTTGATTAAACTTCTAAAACTTATTGGAAAAAACAAGTAAATTAAAACTTTTTTTTAACGTTAAAATATCTGCAAAATTTTTTTATTTAAAAATTAAAATTTATAATATATTATCTGTATTTTGGAAAGCTTTTCAATTATAGCATATAATTGAAATCATTAAATTATCTGTCAATTACCAATTTTATAAATGCAATCAATTGAAAATGAAAAACAATTTTTTCAGTTTGTCAAATTTTAATCCCATCTTTTGAATAATAATTTTTGACAGTCAATCTGATAAATTTACAAATTAAATTTGATGCAATATTTTTTTTTTAATTTTTAATTGAAAACGTAGTATTTCTATTTATATTAACGACAAAATATTTGGAAATATTCTTATTATGATTATAGAGTATAAACAATGGCAATAAATTACTTGTTTATTAATAACACGAATATAAAAATAAACAAATTTATAATTTATTAAATTTACTGTAGAAGTAAACGTGTCTACTCTGTAGATTTCCATATTAATTAGAAGGAATAAATTTAATCTAGTGGTATTAAATAGTTATTATTATTAATAATAATCTGGTAGCAAATTGTTGTAATAACATTTGTTTTGAAAGTTATTTAGGAGAAGAATAAAATTTACTTATGAAGTAAATTTATTTGTCGTTTATGAAATCTTTAGAGGAAAAGGATTTTTTCTTATTATCTGACTGACTTAAACGTGTTATTACAACATATTTGTTTAATTTAAATTTTATTAATTTATTTTGTTTACTATCTCTATTATATTGCAAATAATTTTATTTATGTGAAATTATGTTTAAATTTATTATATGCTTGTATTCTCATGAAAATAAAATTGATTACTTTTTTCAAACAAAATAAAACCAATGTTTAACGTTACGGCAAATAAAAATTGTTTTTCATACTGTATTTACTTAAATTTATTTTCAAAAAATAAAACAAATACATACAACATTTATTGTATTCAATTCAACTACTATTCAAATGAAGCTTCTGTATATAGCGAAATAACACACGGTCAAAAATACAAAACATTTAAATGATTTTTTTTAATTGTCACAAAATGTTAATCTTATAGTAACTAATACTGCAAAATATTACTTTGGAGTATCTAGGGCAAAAAACATTGTACAGTATACAGTAGAACTATTATTAAAACTACTGTTTCAAATAATATTAAATAAAATTTGGCTTCTTTTAATCAAAAATTTATAACATTTTATGATCTATATTTTGTTTCCTAGTAACTTGTTCCTATATTCTGTTTATTTACTGTATATGTCATTTGTATCATTTTTCTGATGAAGATATAGGTAGAATACGTCAAAATGTCAATTATTAATAAAATTTATTGTAGAACTTAATTCTAAAACCGTTTTATTTTAATTTGGATTACTGTTTTAGAAATAGCTATTATTTCCATAAATAAGAAAACATATCTACATTTTAAAGAAGTGGCAATATTATAGCTACATGTGTAGGTAATTATCCAGATATATAATATTATATATATTTCTATTCTTTTTTTCGTCAGAAATCGCAGCGGGCGATGCATCATCTGTGTGCATGAGGATGATGGTGTATAGGTAGTCCAGTACTAAATCACGGCGGTGTTACTGAAGAAATATGCGCCCTCTTGTGCGATATATTTGATATATTTATGGCGTTTGGTGAAAAATAATATAAACGAACGGGTAGATATGTATGTTATATGTGATTCTATACGATGTTTTTTCTCACGTATCCAACATAGGGTGAAATTTGCAGATTTCGTTTCAGTGTGTGTCAACCCTGAAAAATATATTAGCGTAAATGTTTTCTTTGGCGTTTTTTTTTTCTTTTCTATTTTTCTTATTTGGTTTTCGGCGGATAATTTGTGTTCTTTGTGCCCTAAATCACGTAGATTTCAAATTTAATACGATTTGGCACTGTCGAATGTAGATTGAAGACAACACAAATTTTAAAATTTTGTTATAATACAAAATATGTTTAGTACAATTGGTGACAAAATCTTTCCATTTAGTCGTGAAACTGGGCGCGATTAACTTGAGATTAATAATATAATTTAAGATGCTACGATTAAATATTTCAGTAAATATATAACATTGCGATACTAATATATTTTTAAGTAAGTGAATTAGTATAATTATTAATTTTTGTACAAAACATTTTAAAAGTTTCAGAATAATCAACAACTAAAACAATTTCTTGTACATATCAATATTTATGCTTAAAAAAATTAAATTACAATTTTGTGATTGCCGTTATATCAGTATCAAAAAACATTTTGATTTTAATATTCCAAACACAAAAATGAAAAATAAAAATAAAAAATTGTACTGAATATGAGTGTGACAAATTGAAATAAGCTCAAAAAATTCATTCCATTAATAACAAATCTGTAAAAAAAAAATGCGCGATAATACTAAATACTTCATTTATATCCATCACAATTCCATTACGCAAACACCGTGTAGATATCGTCCCCTTCAACAAAAAAACAATTTCCAATCAGCAAAAAAAATGAAGAGGATACATCATTGTAACGCGGAACCCTAGTGTTCTTTTAACCGAAAAGTTGTGTACATTTATCCCTTCAACAAAAATAAAACAATAGTAAAGCTGTGTAAAAAATAATGGTGTTAAATTTACTTGGGGTCAGCACAATTAGATTTTCAGAAATTGTGAAAAAAAAATAATAAAAATATACTTGTTTTAAAGATAAAATTTATTACGCTAATAAAGTACAAATAAAACCAAAGGAAAACTTGTTCAAATTTTGTAGAAATTTACAGAGATAAAATAAAAAAATTGTTTTATTTAATTTGAAATAGATGACTAAAATTATAGATGATTTATCTATTTAATTATGATAACACTATTTTATGTACGTACAAATAAGTTGAAATTACACTGTTGCAAATAATATTTATATCTGAAATGAACAAGAATAGCCAAATATACGTTAGACTAGAAAAAATTAAAATAAAAAAAGGTTTAGGATTAAGTTTTGTATATATTTTATTTAAAAAATCACATTTTGAATTTATAAATTTTTAAATTTAGTTACTTTGTTACCTAGTAACTTTTTTCTATGTTTTGTTTGTTTACTATTTATGTCATTTGTATATTTTTTCCCTGATGATGATATACGTAGAATATATCGAAACATCGATTTTTTAAATAAAATATATACAGAACTTAATACTAAAGCTTTTTGATTTTAATATAATGAGTTGTAAAAAAGTATTTAATATCTTAGAAAAAAAAATATGTATGACTATATGATTGTAGGGATTTTATGTAATTTTTATGAAATTAAAATTAGTATTCTACAATATATGAGTATATAATTTGTATTTATTTTAAAAATTAAATAAAACAGTGAAAACATTGGTTAATAATTAATTAATAATATTAATTAATTAATATAACTATAGTAATTTTATGTATTAGTTTGGTAGTAATATTTTTCTGTTTTTCTGTGAAAAACTAATTTTAATTGAAAAAATATATTAATTAAAGGTTTACCAATAACAGTGTATTTCATTCTTTTATATAATTTTGAATAAATATATACAAAAATTTAATCAAATTTAGACATATATGCAATAATTTAGTTTTATAATATTGAGCATCTGTGCCAGTTGGAAAATGAAATAAAGTGAAGTTTTTTATCAGTTGTAGAAAAAATATCTTTAATTGAATATCTAGAAAACGCATTATAAATATTAAACTATTTGGATATCACTACAAATCAAATATAAATAAAAACCTCAGCATCGTCATTCCGAACTCAGCAGCTTTTAACTTAAACGTGCTATACCAGCAAAGAACGCTAGCAGTGCTGGCTTCCGAATCGAAATTTTAGCGTGCCACTGAGCAAAAACTTGATTATGTCGCCGGGGACAACGCAACGAGAAAAAAGTCCTTCATTGTTGTGTTCACGAAATATAGAACACAACAACACAGTACAGCGTTTCGTGTTGTTTTTTGCCCGACAATTTTTGCCACGTGAACGAGATTACGATGGATTAAATATTTAAAAGTGATTGGCAGAACTGACATTCGTGCCGACCGCAAGCTGTGCGCTACCAATCCGGATTTATTCTTCTTTCTTTTGTTTTATTATTTTGTTTCCTCTTTTTCATCCCGGTTTTTGTTTTTTAATCAATTTGCAACGTTGCAGTTGAATTACCATCGATCCTCTAGTAGATAGAAAATTCGACGTTTCGAAAATTTGTAGTTTAGCGAAACGAAGATTTATTGTAGCATTTTGTTTTGCTGAATCCCGTTTTTCAAGTTTACGATGTCGTTATTAGTTTAGATACGCTTGGCATGTCATGATTATTTTATTATAACTTGATGCGATATAATATAATAAAAGTTATGAATTTTTAAACTTTATTTAGTGGAAAAACAGTGTTAGTTTTCGAAATCTGTAAAACTTACATTGTAGCACAAATAAAAATTTTACATTTTCTTTTCATATAACTTTCTCAATATTTTTAACCGATTATATATCTTACAATAATAACATAGTAAAAATCTTTCAGAACTCAATATATAGAATAAAACGGCTTTAAATATAAGCCACATGGAATTATGAATTCTTTCTTGCTTAATAAACTTATTTTTTTATTTCTTTTGTAAATTTATTAGTTAGTCAGAATAGCTGATTTTGTTTTTAATTTACAGCTTGTATATAAATACATGTATAAATAATAAGTTGAGGAATATGTTTTACTAACTCAATTAAATCGAGAGAAAACACTTGGTAATGTTCCACAAAATTTCTGTGAAATATCTCCAAGTATTTTATTTTATTTATTGATATAATTCTTAAATGGGATATGTTTATTTATAACAACACACATACTCTATAGTAATTTTTCTGTCACTTTAAACAACAAAATAAAAACCCAATTCGCTAGCATATTCTACAAAATTTATAAAAGCATAACCTATAAACTACCCCTTAATACAAACACTAAAAAATTGATAAAGCTCCGTGTAGGGTATAATTTTATAGACGCAAAGTAGCAGTGTGTATAGTTGGTAGATTCTAGTTTTATGTATAAAGACTCCGAAGAACAAGAAAACGAACATGACAACATCTCTCACCGCGCGCGCGATCGATAATCGATTTTTCGTTGTCGCATCCGTTCGTTGTCTGTATAAGTGTCGCGGATTTCGTTTTACATTAGGGAGCATTTACTCTAGCGCGTGTTTCACAATGCCGAGGCGAAACGGGAGGCGTTTTCGTTAGCGTTACGTTAGCGTTAAACCGACCGGACAAGTGACAAACCGCGACGTAAATTGCTGCTGAAACGTTCGCGCGCTTGGAAACTGGCAAGAGCACCAGTTTTGTTGTTCCGGTATATGCTGTGTATATAGTATCGTCCGGGCAGCGATGAAATTTTAAGCGGATTTTTTTTTCAGCAAGTTTTACTCAGACTGAGTAAAAACCTGATTATGTTTGTTGAAAAAAGTTTAGTGCTGTTCACCGAATTAGGTGACACGCTTTTTTTTTTTATTAAAAGTAGGTTTTTAGAACTTGACTATATTAGAATATAAGTTATTTTTATCTATATTATTACATTAAAAATTGTAATTTTATTAATACTCTGTTGTAATAAAATTCTAATACATGGATAAAGTTATTTTTGAAATAAAAACTGATACAACTTGCTATAGTTGACTTTTTAAAGTAAATTAATTAAAGCCATAAAATGCTGGAAGCATTGAAACTTTTATAAGTAATAGGTTATCTAAAAATATCTGAACATTTTTATCATTTTTTATAAAACAAACACAATGGCTGGTACTACAAGCTTGGTTTTAAAATTTGTTTTAATTAATACTGGTTTCAAGATAACATAACTATCCTAAGAACATATTGTTTTTAAATATTAAAGTCAAAGTAACATTAATTTATCTAATCAGTATTATAATTCTAGATTTAAAATAGTAGTTTAATATGAAATATTTAAATTAAAATATTAAATTTGTAATGAAGAAAGCAAATACAGTCAGTAGTTTCTAAAAAAATTTGCTGTAGACATAAAAAACCGACCGTCATTGTATTAAATAAATTTATTGAATAGAAAAATTTGTATAACAACTACTGTAGTCATGGTAACTAAAAACTAAACTATCTTAACATGCCACCTATTTACATAATTATATATATATATATAAAAATATAAAAATATGAGAAATTATAAAAAAAATTTTTAGCTGTATCGAAAAATGTTCAAATAAAACTTTTTATTCAGCCGAATTTGCTCTACCCGTGTCCACAAACTGACAGACAGACATCACGCTAAAAACAATTGATTCATATTACTATAAGTCTAGTCATGCTTATCTATAAGAATCTCAATACATCAAATTTGGTATGATTATAATAACTCCTTTTTCATGTGTGATATGACGGTCAATAAAAATTATTTGTATTTTATTAAATTTAAATTTTTATTATAAGCGTTTATACGTATTCTATCGCCATCAATTCCTTACAATATTTTTATTATAGTTTCGATAAAAAGCGATTTCTTTTGAATGCATGTAAGTTCAATACACGTCTAGTCAAAAATAAAGTATTAGAAAACGTCTTCACAAAGAAAATGTATGTAATATAGCTCACTGGGCTTAAATCTAGCCGAGCCAAGTAAACGTAAAGCAAAGCAAAAGCAAAAGAGATCTTATATAGCATTACCGTATAATATCGGACGTGTTTAGGGGCATGTTGATGTATGTAGTCCTTGGTTCATTCACCCCCTTTTCTTTCCCTTTTAACCCCTCTTCAATGAACTTTCAATTTCCGAAATCGACCATCTCAGTGGTTCTTAACCAGAGGTACCTGAAAACCTTCCAGAGGGTACACAGTAATGATTAGGTATAGAAAAGTGGCTGTAAATTATTAAAACTAGCTATAAAGTAACTACAAGCTACTAAAAGTAGCTATTCGTATAAGCTGCTAAAAGTAACTATGAGCTACTAAAGGTAGCTATAAGCTACCAAAAGTAGCTACAATTAGTAGCTTTATGTTTTAGCTACTATTTATTAACCATATGAACTATTCAAGTTCTGCTATATTAATGTTGTAAAAATAAGTATATTATTATTAATAGAAGCATGTAGTTGATGTTCAATTTGCAAAGGAGTACGTACATAGGTTAGGAA
Source organism: Clivina fossor (assembly GCA_963966155.1). Taxonomy (NCBI): domain Eukaryota; kingdom Metazoa; phylum Arthropoda; class Insecta; order Coleoptera; family Carabidae; genus Clivina; species Clivina fossor. Next base: position 32,002,008 of record OZ014553.1, on the reverse strand, counting down.
TCACTGGAGCATCTATAATCCAGCAGGCGACGACGTTCGGTCAATCTCGCAAACGTCAGGTCCCTACCGTTCTGAATTTCTCTAGCAGGAGAACGCCTAGCGTTCGTTTCCTATCTTTTTATACATTTCAATGTGAATATGAAAGGATCCAATAAGGCAGCCGGCTCTCCGTCTCTCGTTCTCTCTCTCTCTTTCTCTTTTCCTCTCCGGCTTGGAACAGGAATTGAATGCAGATTTTTTTTTCTCTTCTCAATACAATATCCTGCGAATGGCGGTTCCATATTATACAGTGATGTCGTTTGGCGCCACCCGTACCCAAATGGCACTGTCTGTAATTGTGTGTGTGTGTGTATGTGTGCTATACTGCCAGTCAAAATGGATAAAATGAGAACTGCGCTTGAATTATTTTGATGACACGTGTCTGGCTCACGTTTATCGACATTTGTGTGCAGGTCTTTTTTTTTATTTTTCTGCAGGATGGGAAAATGAGTTTTAATCTAATACAGTACCTATAGCATAACAGTAATCTACTAAAGCCGTTTGAACTAGAGATATGAGATTTCTGTAATATTTAAAATTTAAATTATTATATACATTAAAAGATGTTTCATCCGGCATGTTAATAAACTTCACGCTTTAAAAACCGGCACATTTAAAAAAGCAAACTAATAAATCAGCAAATACAAAATAATTATGTATATTTTTTATTGTACAATATATTTTAGTTTATTAACCATATGAATTAAATTATAATTTTTGTAAATACAATACTCATATTTCTATTAAACTATATTTTTTAATGAACTTCAATATATACTTTATTTTATCCGGAAAATTTCGGTAAGATATCTTGAAAGATAAGCTTGTTTTATATTTAAATTTGATTTCAATTTTTAAGTGTTTATTTTTTATTTTAACATTTTGTATTTCCTAACTTCGTGTTTGCGAAGCGCCGTATTTAACACAAAATAAAATTAGTAGTTTATATAAAATCATTGTTAACAAATTGTATACATATTAAAAATATGTAAAATTTGTTAATTTTTTTTTACACAAATCATATAAAAATTTTCCAACATTCTTAAATCATCAAAATCGATATAAAAACACAGCATTATTACGTGTCAACAAACTTTCTCGACATGCGTACATCTCATTTAAAAACACACTTCGCGAAAGAGACTCGAGAAAAAGCCCCGACTGAATACATTTGAAAATAATTTCTCGGAATGTAGCTGCACACAGCGACACAGAGCGTTCGCGTATCGGTTGCGCCCATTCTTCACATCTGTTCTTTTTGCGGACGCGCGAAACGACAACAGACACCAAAGACACCCCTCCCCCCCCAACCCCGAGATTATGTCTTATTTATTCAAGAAGCAACCATTAAATTATTCCGGCTGTCTGCATTCGTATTGGAAGGAAAAAAAATCGAGTCGCCGCCACTGTGCCGTCATCAACATTTGCAATCGCGAGCAAGAACAACATCGCATCGCGCGCGATGTGTTTGGAGAGTCGATGTCTTCGCACAAATAAAACATTCTGATTTGAATACGTAGTAAAGAAACACTGTTGTTATTTTTTCTAGGGAAGTTTTTTTTTTCTAACTGAAATAATGTTTCAATTAAACACAAGATAGGGAGAGTTTGTCATAAAAAAAACATATATATATATATATATATATATATATATATATATATATATATATATATAATTACACCATGTACTCAAATAGGAGTGGCACAAACTAATTTTTGCAGAGGGAGTGTCATGTCAATGCGAATTTGAAATTTGTGAAGTAAATAGATTCAGAATACACGTAGACGAACCATTAATGTAGTTCGCAAGAATAATTGTTTATATAAATTTAATCAATAAACAGAACCAAGTCTTTTTATTTACAAACAAAGTTACTGCCATAGAAAATCGACTGATGACTTTTGCGCCACCTTGTATTATATACGAGTAAATGGCAATTATTTAAACACTGTATATTAATTGTAGAAATATTATGCAATTTTCATTAGCTGCATTTTGAGATTTGAATGTATCATATCGAGTGATATAAATTGCGGCATTTTCAACTTTAATTAAACTTCATTGAAGCGTTTAATTAATTCGTCGTACTCAAAATAGCTTAATAACCCAAGATAAGATATATATATATATATATATATATATATATATATATATATATATATATATATATATATATATATATATATATGTATGTCTGCATGGATAACATACTATACTATTACTGAACTGCTAAGTTCAATGTTCCATCAGGTAAATACAATTACGTGGTATTTAAACGATATTAAAAAACTTAATTTATTACTTTTTTTTAAATAATGTAAATTGATATTTAATACAAAAAAAAATGGAATTATTATTGAGAACAAACACAAACTGAGAGATAAAAATAATCTCTTCAGTTATTAGCATTGTAAAAAAAATTTCAGAACTCAATATATTAAAATAAAATAGCTATAAGATTAAATTCCGTATATATTTAATTTAAATATTAACGTTTCAATATACTATTTAATTAATATTTTTATTTTAATAAATTAAATTTTTTAATTTAGTTACTTTGTCACCTAATAAGTTCTTATGTTTTGTGTGTTTATTATTTATGTCATTTGTATTTGTTTTTCAGATAAAAATAAACCTGAAGTGTATTTAAATAAAATATGTGCAGAACTTAATTCTAATTTTTACTTACTCGTTTATATTCTACTGTCATATAGTACCAAAATAATTAAGTTATAAATCAATGAAAATTATAAATACACAAATTTTACAGCAAAAAATTTTACAAATAAAGTTTTTTATAAATAGACAAAAAAAAAATTACTTTAGAAATAAAGTTTGAATCATGGGAAATACATATTTTTTTAAAATATTAATAACAAAAATATCGCATATACAATTTGTCGAAATAATAACTTTGTGTATATATTTAAATATTAAATATGTTTAAATATTATTTATCTTACTTTAATTAAACATTTATATATTATTGTTATTTGCGAAAACTAATTGTAAGTGTTTTTACATAAGTAACTTCATAATAATGTTTTTCTTAAATTTTCAATGTAAAACAATTTAATTTTATTTTGCAATATGTATAATATAGTTATAAATTATTATACATAAATAACTAAATATATTAATAACAATCAAACAAAAAAAATCATATAAATATTTTAACATCGAAAATAACAGTATTATTATTTAAAATTCTTGTGACCATCGGTAGTGTTAGGTCACTTTATTTTAATATTTATAACATAGGTATGTATTAGAATATTGAAATCGTTTCACTTATCCTAATTTGGAACAAAATTATTAATAATGTACATATTACATTAGATATCTACACAGACTATAATTTAGTTATTTTACATTACTCAATTTACTGATTACCTCGGTTCAACTAGTTTAATGTAGTGAGGTAAATATTATATGTAATTCTTGTTTAACAGAAATTGACTTACTTAAATTATCGTACCAAGTAAAATATGTAACAAGTTTTATTTTTAAGCATTTTGTTTTTGGAAAGTGATATTATTTTAAATTTAATCCTATGATACGTTTTAATTTTTTTAATTTATATTTTTTTGCGTATGCCATTGATTAAGATCGTATGACCCCGATGTATAATTATTCAGAGAAACAACGGGTTTGGTAAAAATAACAGAAATTTAGTTTACTGCATACTTGAAAACGTTGTTTATCTGGAAAATTAAACATTGTGTCAAACGAGCTTTAGTTTTTTTTTTTAATGGTTACATTTTGTTAATATTACTGTTCGTAATTTTAAATTTAAAAACTTATTACATAAAAGAAATATGAAACAATTGAATATGTAAGTAAACAGTTAAAGATGCTTTTTTAATTATTTTAATTTTATGCTTTAATTTATAATTTTAAAACATTTTAGTTTTGTTTTTGTTTTCTATATCCGACGTGAATAAACTGAACGAATAAATACGCTATATCGTCCCGTATATATGATACATTAAAATATTGAATATTTATTTTTACAAAAACATTTAATGTTTTTGTAAAAATGAATGTTACGCAGGCTTTTATTTTAGATAAACATAGTAAAATTCAGAACGTAAAATTTTTGTAAACAGAAAATTTATCTGCCTTCAAGCTTGACGGAAGTACGTTAGAAATTTATGTAATGCGTGTTGTTACTGTATCTGTTTAAGGAAGACACACACACACACACGCATACTCTTACGTACGCACAACCGAAATACAAACTTGTGTGTCACCGTCTTTGTCGTTCGCGTTTAGGTTTGTTTTTAATTATGTTAATTTCCTTTCATGCTACTTCGTACACAGATACACACATACATACACACAGACAATTTGCCTTTATATTTCCGTGAGATCATCTCGAAGCAAAGCCGTTCACCGAGAGAGAGAAGCGAATTCTGTATATACACATAACCGGGTATGCAGTTGGGGTATAAGAGTCGTACATCTCCCTTAAGGGTACAAGGTTTTAGGTTCAAGTACCTTGTATTATCTCCACGTAAGGAGTACACTTCATTCGCATAGTTTATATACCGGGAGGAACATGGAAAAATGATTGAACATTTCTCTTGGGAGATAACATCTAAATGGTAATGCTTTTTTTTTTCTTTTTTACATTAGATGATATTATTATTATGAAGGAAATTAGATCATGTTATCTTATTTATCTTGCATTAGCACTACCAGGATTGAATGTCATTTTGAAGAATTTATAATAAATAGATTACATCTAATCGTAAGTGTCTTACATATGTAATGGCCTTTTAATAATTGATCTTTATATCAATCTAACTATATTATTTTAATAAGATAAATGAAATAAGTAGCTAATTTTACTATAGAAATGTTTGAAAAATTACTAAAGTTTACGATTTTGCACAAATCAATTAATCTAAAGATAATTAGTTACTATGTATTAATCAAATATTGAAACATAAATTTTAAATTATATTGATTAATTTAACATCAAGGTATATAAAGACAGTTTATTAACTTTTCTTTCTTTTATAATATTAATAAATTTTCTCTTATTCTATAAAGATTTAATAATTGATTATTTGTGTTTATAGAACGATATACTTCAAATAAAATATTCCATTACGTTTTCATTTACTTCCAATGGAATATTTTATTTCAGAAATGTTGAAAATCATAACTTTCAGCAACATAAAGTTAAATATTATCCACTTCGCTTAGTATTCTCTTATTCTAAAAGTACTGAAAATAGGTCAGCCGATAATATTTAACTGCATCCAAAATGTAACTATCCTTCTATATGGGGATACATATAGTTGGTTCAATATATATATATATATATATATATATATATATATATATATATATATATATATATATATATATATATTTAACATTCTTGCAGGGCCGGATTATGGCCTAGACAAAAAAGACAAATGTCTAGGGCCCGCATACAAAGGGCCCGGCCTGCAGTCGGTCAAATTTCATTTTTATGTATTTTTACGCAATAAAGTCCTATTATTTTTGCCCGGAGAAAAAAATGTCTAGGGCCCCACAAAAGGTTAATCCGGCCCTGCATTCTTGTATATTAGATGTACAGATCGGATGTATGTATTTACGAATAGGATAAAACTTACTGTGAAAATTTACGATGACTTACTTTTAATAGAAGTATATCTTGAATTTTGTTGCATATGGTGCTACAATAAATTGATGATTCAATATTGAAAATATAAATGGTTCATGCTCGTTTTGCTTTTATTGTGTTTGCAGTTATTGTCATTTTAAAATTATCTGTAAATAAATGCAAGATTTCAGGCAGATCATGAGATAATAATGCAAAAGGCAATAGTAATTCTAGATTGGTATCCCAAAATATTATTTTTATGTAAAATTCTTTAAAGAAAACTAATCTAATTAAAAGACAAAACTTTTGAAGTTCCGACGTTTTGCTTTAGCAGGGCAGCATAAATGTAAACCATAAACTTAAAATGCGTTTTTCTCCAAATATTAATTATTTAGCAAATATATCAATAACTTATAAACACTAGTAATACATATATTTAGTCTAAACAAGGGTACGGCTTGGTGCAACCATGGTTCCATTATAACTATAATAATTTGTTGTTTCCAAACATATGTTATATGCATGTAGCGACAAGTTGGAAGTCAGGAGGATGCAATCCTCGGGGAAATATACGTCAAAACACAATGGCAAATACGATAGGACTTGGGAGTTGGACGGCGTAGCCTCTTCGTAATGAGTCTTGGCTCAGACACACCAACCAACGTTAACTAAATATATATATATATATATATATATATATATATATATATATATATATATATATATATATATATATACATTGCAAAACGACAACACTAACGCATTGATACAGAAAACGACTTTACTGTAGATCAGTTGGGAAATACACAACAAAACAGATGGCAAGTGAGATATGGACCATCTGATTTATCACTATTATCATTTAATAATACTATATTTTAAATATATGTTCTGTATAAAAAGATAAAATTAAAACAAAATTATTGAAAACTAAAATATATTTTAAATTATTTATTTAAAACCAACAGAGCTGTTTTAAAATGTACAATATAATAAAAAGTATTTAATATATAAAATTAGTTCATATTTGATATAGGAATAATAAAAACAATAATTAATATTGAAATTATGACTACTTTTAGTTAAAAGTGCTTTAAAATAGCTTTGTATTTTTGTACTCTCAAAATCCAAATAACAAATCCTACTAACTGTATTACAAGTGTCAGAACAAATTTCAAAAAAAATCAGGACAACACTGAAGGTTAACCAGAACTGTACCAAACTTTCGCCCCAAAATTTCACCGACTAACCCGCTAACGCATCAGCACCAAACACGGGGATGGCCGAGTATTACAAGGGCATAGAACCAGACCAGGAACGTGTTTGTAAACTGCGTACGTCACTAATAGCCAGATCGTTACGCGCGCTTCGGCATCATCGTGACGGCGACGCGCGGCGTAGGGCGTTTGCTCTTCCATCCTCTGCCCGGTCTGGCGCACTTAATGAGCACCGCACCGCAGAAATGTAAATAGGTGTTATAAAGCGAATGGGCTCGGTGAACGTACTTCACTCCTTCCTCCCAAAACCCCTAGTTTAGTCCGTGGTAGGAATTGAGGGGAGCGGTGCTTGAACGGATGGACCACTGTTATGTTAATGCGGGTCGCGCGGTATTCGTGCATGAATTTACCACCTTGTTCGGCAATAAAGCTCTACTCTTATGTTCAAATTTTGTCTCCTACCGCTTGGCTAAGCTCTCTAAATTCAAGCTTTAAAGCTAGCTTATTCCCATTACTTTACTACCACTACTAGAGATGAAAATCACTTGGTTTACGTCGATAAAATATTACAGCAAAAAATGTTAATATGAAAAAATGTGGCGTTAACGAAAAATTAATTGGTGTTATCTAGTATTATTAGAAAAAAAAATTAACTCTAAATAACACTAACCAATGTTCCACTGAGTTCACATTTTTTCTTTTTTGTTTTTATTTGTTTTGCTGTATTGTTGTGTTGAGATTATTAATATTTAATATTTGTACTATGAAATTGATCAACAAAACACGCAATATTTATATAATAATGGAATAATGGAATACGATATCATTGCAAAGTAAAAAAATATCTATCGTAAATAAAATAATAGTTTGAGTTATTAAAAATAATATAAAATAAAATCAATAAAAATTTATACTAATAACAAAAATATGCCGTTTGAAAGTTATACAGAATGAAAAGTTGCTGAAACTAATCATTGTCTTTAAATGTGAGCAGTTAAGAATAAACAAAAATTGCGTTTAAAAGAAAAAATATGCAATTTTAATTTAACAAAATATTAATATATTAGTTTATTTTATTGATGAAAAATATGCTAATAATCTAATAAGCCAAAGTTATACAAGGTTTTTTTAAAATTAAACAACAAAACTTGAAATATAACTAAAGAATCTGAAAACAAGTAGACAAATTCATATAAAAAATATCTCACAAATATTTTGTTTCAGAAATATTTGCACCCGAATGTTATAAAAGCATAACTAACGTCGCCGTCGTGCACATATTTCTGGTTATAAAAATGCAATATGAATTAATCTTAGAATTTTACTGAAAAAAAGTAAATACTATAATACATTCTCGTAGACAAACATGGTATTCGTTGAAGAATGTTTTTTTTTTACAATGAGAGAATTCTATCTATCTTTTATAAGGATGGTACCCTAAGGTCTCAATTGCACTGCGGCACAGTGACTTATTGTATTGTTCCTTTGATTATCTCATGAAAGATCTCTTATGTCTTTTAGGTCCAGCAACTTAAATTCTTCACCAAGTCTCTCTCTACTTCATTTAGTTCAAACTTGTATTTTTTTTGCGGTAGTATTAACAGTGTCCGCTTGGATCGCTCTATTACAATGTAACTTTTTGATGAAATGGTGCTTCAGGAATTACCATTAAATTTTCCCTATTATTAAAGATATCAGTTTCAAACCAAAACTAAATGAAGGATAAAGAACTAATCTAGATTTTTAAATTGTTGGATTTTTAAATTTAATGATTATTTTTATTCCTGAAAATATTAATTATTGTGGGATGTGCACATTTATAATTTTTTACTTTGTTCTGAAGTAGATCACAAATTAATAATGTTGTATTTCTTATTTGTCTCATTATATTGTCTCAGTAAATTTTTTAATGTATATTGCATCTTCTACAGCATAATTAATTTGCTTGTTACAAATGAAAATAATACAAAACATATATATACTTACAAATCTGAAAAGATCAAAAGAAAAACAGGCAGACTTTATGAAGTATTATAAAAGTCGTTGTGTACTAAAAGAAAATGACTTTAGAAATGTTAATAGTGTAAGGAGAAAAGTGACTACATTACAAAAGCAGGCAATTACAAACACCTGCAACACGTAAATGAAAATGTTCGTGTAAACAGGTATTTTCTACAAATAATATAACTAGCAAATAAAATAACTAACAGAGATTTTACTTCCACGAAACTTAAACAATATTACTTTAGTTTAGCTGTACAAAATACTGCAACTACAAGTCATTTTATTTGTTCTTGTTATACATGTGCACGTACAAAATAAATATTTACTTTTATTTCAAATAGTTATTTTCCTGCAAACTGGAATTATATTTCTGTCAGCTTCCGTAATATTTAAAGTTGTGACTAATCTATATCAAATCATCATTATTTTATTTTTACACATCTTGACTTTGATCTACATCATATATCTACGGTCTTGAAAAAGATAATACGCGCACTTGCTTTGCAAGTTATAACTCGTATATTAGTTACGTAGCTAATAATTGCGGATTGCGCTCATCTGCTCCAACAGAATGACTATTTAGACGTTGTAATTTGAGATATAATAGATTTGATTCATTATTATTTCTAAAAGGAATCATGAAAATTTTTTAGATCTAGGTAGCTAATATTTGACGTCTGTACTAGATATTATCGCACAAATTATATGAATAAATAATTCGTTTATCAGAAACAAATTTTTTGCATAAATTGAAAGAGTTTGTGCCACACTTTTATTGGTGTATGGCGTAATTTTGTATGTATATATGTACCATTATTTTCTAAAACCATCTTTATCCTTTCATTTTGGCGGACTATATACCCATCTTATAACAAGCTCGTCTCACTGGCTCTCTGACTTTTATTCAAATAAGATTTTCCATACTTCTTTCATCTTGTCTGTGTACGGCTATATGACCGGGGAGCGCGCTAAGCCCTTGAAAGTTTCGCTTTTCTTTAGCATTAAGTAAGTTATGGAGTCCGGAAAACAACATAGAGGCCGAGCCGAACTGAACCGGAGGCCGGATCCACTGTCTTTCTTATTCATCAGTTGTTTGGATCTTGTTGTTTTTGTTGTTGTTGTTGTTGTAAGGCAGACCCTTTACATGGTTATGTATTCTTTGCGGTTACTCGCTCTTTTACCAGAGTAACATTGCAAAGAAAAGTTGTTAGTTTTTCGCTTTGTTTTCGGTGGGTAGCCGTGTCATGGTCCTTGTTGCTTGTTTGGCTATCGTATCAAGTACGACTTTGATGATCAATAAATGAAGAGAATAGAAAAAAGTTACGAGCGGCTTTTGAGAACAAAAACGGTCTTTCAATAGACCTAAACGATACGTTGTAAAAGAAACCTTGTTTTTTTTTTGCTTCTTTTTGTGTTTTTATTGGAAAAATCGTAATGCTCTTCAAAAAAAAGTTACTTCAAATCCATTTATTTAGATGTACTGTATGTATTTTAAATATATTTAATAAAAACAAAGAAATTTCAAACAATAATTTAGATCAGAAGCAACATAATATTTTTATTAATGAAGAATATATTACATGATAATGGAAATATGTAAAAACACGATCGTGTTTTTTTTTTTTAGAAAAAATATATTACAAAATTTATTTTGTCTTTATGCAATAATAGCAGTTGTTTGCTAAACGGAAAAATAATTGAGCTGTCACTAACATATTATACATGCAAGATATTACGTATTTTTGTTTGTTTATTCACTATTGCAAATTGGTTCGCGGAAAAATTAAAATATTTCAATTATTATTTCAGTTATATCACTACAACGATTATTAATTAAATATTATAAATAATAATAACATATAGGCAATTATAAAAACATATATTATATAATACAGAGATATATTTAAAAAAAAAAATTTTACCAACGTTACTAAACAAGTTATAACTAATAACTTTTATTTTGAACATTTTTCGATACAACTGAATTGTTTTCTTATAGTTTTTGATATATTTATGATATATACAGTTCTGTAAATAGGTGGCATATTTATATCAAAATGATTTTGTTTTTAGTTACAGAAATTTGTATACAAATTTTTCTATTCTGTGAATTTATTTAATACGATAACGGTCAGTTCTGTGCTGGTCACAGCATATGTTTTTTTATTATTTTATGATTTTTACTACAAAAAGTTATTTTAGTAGTATAATTATTTAAAATAACCAGAACGATTCTATTAAAAGTGCCAACAAAAAATGCCTACCGCAGTAGCCAGGATATAGATTTAAACTCAAATAAAAATATTCCCAACATACTTTTTGCGAAATAATGATAATAATTTTATTGTTTTTTTTTCAATTGCATTATCTTTCGTTTGTGTAGTAATTTACGTTACGCAAAACACGAATGATGTAAACGTAAAAAACTTGAATTTGTTTTTTTGTTGCTGAAAAAGTGATGAAAATGGAACAAAGTAAAACTAACAGCGGAGATGGCTTGCTCTTTTTAAAATACCTTTATAGTATTATACAAAGCCGGCTTTAAAATATAGTAAAACAAAATAAAAAATACTGCCCTAGGAGCGAAACAAAAAAGTTATGATACTAGTATATCCAACAAAATTAGAAAATAAAAATAAAATTTTAATTTTTTAATATTTTTATATAAATACTTAAAAATCTTACATATATATATATATATATATATATATATATATATATATATATATATAGGTATATAGACAAATAAATTTGAATATTACATAATTTTGTTATAATAAAACACACAATAATTTTTTCTATCAAATTAGATAAAATATCTAATTCAAGAGTAGATGACTATGTTTGGTATATTTATTTAATGCAATTAGATATATTTTATAGTTTGTCGTATATTTATCTAATTTTATTCGTAAATTTTTCTAAAGTTTTCGATTATAATAATAATAATAATATTAATACGTTCACTTTCTAACAGGTAGACACCCAATAGTGGATTAACTAATACATAGAAGAAATTTTTGACAACAAAAATTAAGTATATATAACCTATAATATTTTATTTGCATTATTAATTAATTGGAAACCATCATTATGAATATCACAAGCATAACAAACTTTATTATAATTATCATACATTATAAATATCAGAGTTCTACTGAAATTATTATAAATAGTTATAAAAACAATATTCAAAAGCATTTTTTTTTATAAACTGTATGTACAATTTATATTTAAATATTGTAAACTAAAGTTTCATTGTAAACTCTAACTGACATACTTCAATTGCATATTAAACAATTTTATACAAAATAAATATTAAAATAATCGTAGAATACCAATTTTTATTCAATCAATTTATATTCAATAAACGGTTTTCATATTTTATTATGCATTCACAAAATTTCAAATACACATGTCAATAAAATTTATTTTTATAAATATTTATACTCAGTTTTGTTTTTCAAATACTGCTAGTGTATCAAAAAAATTATTTGTCAAGTTAAAAATATCTATAAAACAATATTTGATTGATATTGGTGGCAGTTGCCAGAAAATAATAAAACGATAATACGATATATCATATTGATTTGGTGATTTTACGAGTAAAGATCCAACAAAACTGTCATATTGTTCCCGCGATAGAAATCTTCGGCTTCTCATAAACTGGCCGTAAGTTAAGAGCTGTGTTTTGTAGATAGAGGACGTAGGCAGGCAGTCGACAGAAAAAAAAAAAAACTTTGATGTCAGCAATAATATACTTTTACTGGTCATTTTACTGCTATAATAAAGGCCTAATAAGAGATGATTTGTTAGGAAAAACATTTTTACTTGGTATGCGAGGCATGTAGAAAATATTATTTGGCGTTTTTTGATGTTGAAATTTTAACGAAAAATTTGTACTTTCACAAATTATTAGAATATTTTTATCATTTTGATTGCACATTATTTATGTATTGTTCCTCTGTATTTTGTTAAAAGAAAAATTACATTAGAGACAAGTTTAACATTAAGATAAATTAGCAAATGTCACTTTATATATTTTCCTATTTAAAATTTATTATAATTATTTCAAATATGTATACAATGTTTGACAAAGCAAACTGTATTTATGGTATTATGCTAAATAAATTATTATTATTATTTAATAAATATATTAATTACGTATTGTATAGGTAACATACACTGTAAAAAATATTTGATATTATCTGTTGTAGCAATTATACTAGGATGTCAAATAATGCACTTACTAATGTTATCAAAAAATACATTTACTAATATTACTAAGAAATACACAAATTTAAATTAACACCAATATTTTTTGACATTATTGTACAGCATAATTAAGACACAAAATTAGAAAAAAAATTACACAGAAACGCTTACTATTTTAACATACGAGCATAGAATGTTACTAATTTCCTACGAGTACGAAAATTTGCAGTACGAGCTTTATTTAGAACATTTTTCGATACAATTAAATAATTATTCTATGATTTTTTCATATTTTGATAATATATAATTCTTCAAATAAATGGCATATTTTTGCCACAACAATTTTGTTTTTAGTTACCATGACTACAGTATTTGTTGTTATATAAATTTTTCTCTTCCATAAATTTATTTATACGATGAATGTGGCCATAGCAGATTTTTAATTAGAGTTGATAGCAAAAAGTGAGTTATTTTTTTCTCTATAAAAGTGGGTACGTTTTAATATAATAAAAAGTTTAACAACTACCTGTCAAATATTATATGTATTTTATTCGACCCTTTTAAAATTTAATTCTACAAGATAACTTTTTTCTCCTTTTTTTTTCTCCCGTCACCTTAATATTAACTTTGTTGAATTTTTTCTTGTTTCTGTAATATGAAGCTTCGATAGTTTTATTAAGTTTCTGTTGACTTTTTTCACTTAATATTAAACTTTCTATAAAAGTTATTATTTAAATATCGCATATATATGCCAATTTTTCGCTTATCTCCGCTGTATATTGATTCACAGAATGGAGGCAATTTGCATATAAAAATAAAAAGTTTAAGAGGGAATATGAAAATTTTAAAATAATATTATTAAAATGTATTTATAGCTACATTAACTTTTATTGTACTTTTATGTGTAAAAAAAAATTTAGAAAAAATATTATAGGGTGGACACATATTTTTTTATATATTTTTTTAATCAAAAATTTGCATTAAATTATATTATAGTGCTTAAGGGGCTGCTAATAACATTTTTGTTTTAATAAAAAAATTAATGTATTTCTGAAAAAATACACAAAATTCAATTATTCACTTTAAATTTATACAGTAAAATGTACTTAATAAGCTGAAATTTTCCATTTTGCTGTTTAGATAATCGATTTTACGTCCGCGTTGAAAAAAAAATATATGTGACGAGCAAAGAATTTTTAGGCTGTTTTAATCTTTTTCAAATTTAACTCAAAGCATAAAATACATAAGCTTGACGGAATTAATATCAGCGAGATTAAGTAGGTAATTTAAATTTAAATATCATGCAGACGGACGAATCGTGTTAGGAAGCAGATGACATGCATACAAATAATTTTCGATTAAGCTACATTGAAACGCGGTAGAAGATCACTTGAGAAAACCACTTTGCTTCTTTTTTCTATTGTTATTATTTTTTGATATATTTTCTTGTAAATAATATATAATTTTGGATTATTATTATTATTTTGTAAAATTTTATCATATTGTTACCTTCAAGCAGAGTTTTGTGTTAAAGTGTTTCCATAAAATTTGTATGAATTGGAATTAAATATATATTTTTATGAAAATGTTTTCATAATTATTTCAATATGACAAAAAAGTTCGGCTTTAATGTGATTTAGATCAAAATTTTATTAAACAAAACGAAACTAATATGCCAGTTATAACTTGCAATGCAAATGCGGGTAAGTTTGCAGATAATTTAAATATGATATAGATCAAGATCTGTAAACATGAAATGACCTAGATAAAATCAAATATCTTACATTTCGATCTAGATTAATTACAACCGTGCTTATAATACATTTAATGTTTGTAGATATTATTTATACACAGTGGCGAAGCCACGGGGGTTTAGGGGGGTTAAAACCCCCCAAGAACATGAACGACCGAAAACATACGTATGTGAAATATGAAATGTTATTTTATTTTCATTTTTATAAAAATAATTTTTATGGCTCTTTATTTTTTATACAAATTATAATATTATCTATATTGATTAATATTATATCATTTCTTTAGTACCTCCCCCCCCCCTTCGCCCAATGACAAGTTTCTGGCTACGCCACTGTTTGTACATATTGATACAAGTTATAAATAGTAGGTAAATAATAAAAAATTCAAATATTTCCAAAACCACAAAATTAATTTAAACTAAAGCTAAATACGTATTTCGGAAACTAAGTTACGTCATTAGTAGCAAATTCGTAAAATAGGCATTAACATTAATAAGCAGTGATCTCTTACCACTGAGTACGTTGTGTATTTGTGTGTGTAACTTTAGAATATTGACTAGGCTTATGATTAATGATTAATGTTTATTTCACGTTAGTGTTTATTTTATTAATTTGCTACTGATGATATAAACTTAGTTATCGTAATATTTATTTAATAAATTTTGTAGTTTCGAGAATTAAACAAATATTTAAATTTTTGCGACAGTAGTAGATTCAGTAGCATTTATGCAAAATTTAAATTCGATTTCAAACATATTGGTATATTCAAATAGAAAAGTTATGCTTTTGTATACGTATTCGTAACTCTGATTTAAACTTATCCAGTTTCGATATTTGATAATTGGTTTGTGCTGTAAATTTTTCCATTTAACCGACACACGGCATAGCCATAGTAGCTATTGCCAGTGGTGTGTGATGTTGGGCCGGGTCGACCTTTTTACACCGTCGTGTTGTGTAATGCTGTAAAATGTCTCCGACAAGCTGGAAATTGGGTCGTGTGATTTACCGTTTTGTGTTTCTATGCTTTGCCAACAATGTACTCTATGTTTTTCCCACAGCTAAATGATAAATGAGGATATCGCGCTGCGCTAATCCATAAAATTTTATATCCAAACCGAAATATACTATATGCATTAGTTTTGCACGAAAAATTTTCATCGAACCTTTGCTGTTTTTTTTTTTATTATTTTCTCAATATGTTGAAGATATATCATAGAATGAAAATACTTGATTAAAAAGTAAAAGTATTTTATTTTCACATGCATCAAATATTTATTTAACATAGTAAAAAAATTTCAGAATTTACTATATAAAATAAAATGGTTTTAGGTTTATGTTTTGTAATAATATTTATTAATAATCGATGTTTCAACTAACTCAGTTAACAGTAAATAACAGAACACAGAAACAAGTTATTAGCTAACAAATAAGTAACTAGATCATAAAAAAATGATCTAATGACTTATACAATTTTTTCTTCAAGCGTTCTAAACAAAACTACATTTAAAATAACTAATCAAAAATAACTTTAACCATACTAACAGTTGTAGAATAGTATATATATATATATATATATATATATATATATATATATATATATAATTAAATAGTTTTAATGTAATTAATTATTGTTATTTTTTAATATCTAAAAGATAGTATTTAGTACATTGTCGATTTCCCATGTTATTCATCTATGTCAACTTAGTAATTTACCAAACGAACACTATGTATATATATATATATATATATATATATATATATATATGTTAATATTAAGAAATTCATGTTATTAACACTGGAAAGACTGAAACTTAGTATATACCTATATTGCCTAAAAGCAGTCAAAATGACTGCTTTGTGAAAGAATAACTAATGCGTAAAATAATTTATTTAAAATTTATTTTTAATATTTTTTTTTTATATTATTTAAAGTTATATAATATGTTATTAGGTAAAAAATAAATAAAAAGTATTACTAATGCTACTACTTTTAGCTTACTGAGCAGCTGTAACTTATCTAGTGCACGTTCAAATCGAGAATTTATCTTATATAATATACAATGTATATACGATGTGTGTTATCATGTAACGGGAATCAAAAAAATGAAAAATGTTATTTCAATCAATGTTATGTTAATCATATAAGAAATTTACTGAATTTAATAATAAAAATCATTTAATTATTTTAAATTTCCCAAGTAGTCAAAATGACTGCTTTTGGTCAATATAGGTATAACACATACATATATCAGAAATAAAGGGGGGAGGGATGTAAATACAACCATTAATAAATGCATTTATATCATGTATAAAAAGTCTTAAAATCCTAAGAAATTGTATCATTATAAATATAATTTTTTTCTAATTGAAATAAAAAAGCAGTCAAAATGACTTCTTTGGGCAAGCTAGTGTTAATTAATAAAACTGGCTAATTGTTGTTAAATTTTTAATCAAATTGAAAAAGTGACACAAATCAACAATTGTTTTTCTTATATATTAATAACGAAATATATTAAAAACGAAAATATAATAGTATGTTTTAGAGCTATTAGTATAAAAAATATTTTCATGTGTTATTCATTAAAATCTATGCACATATTCTTGCAGCATTATTCAAATTTTGTAACGGTAACAATATATTAGTTATGTTACATTACAATCGCATATCATTATATTAATAATATATAACGTAGAACAATACATTGAATCATTTACACAATTTTGATGATTCTAAATGTAACGGGAAGCATAATGCATGCATGCATACGTGAATAATGTTTACCAAACCTCAATAAAATTGTTTTCAAATAGCCCCTGACAAACGATTTTAGGAATATCATTAAAATGGATCGACAATGAACCGTCCGAACAAACAATAAATTATTTTAACTTAATAAAGAGTTTTAAATTATAGTTTAATTATTAAATTACAGTGTTTAAAATAACTTCAATATTATTTAAAATTCCAAGCAAATTGTTCTAATTAATTGCCAGTAATTTTTCCGTCAAATGCAAATGCAATGGATTACACAGTAGGAAATGTTGAAAATTGAAATTCTGTTTGCATTCCGCCTACATTCTCTATGTATTTATAATGAAAACAGTAGCGTAATCTGATTTGCATATTAATTATTAAAATTAAAAATTATGCGCTTTTATATTCAGAAAAAAACAACTATTATTAATCATTAATCTATATTTTTATTAACATACAAATATTATTAATTCATGCATGTAATTGGTAAATAGCATTATTTTAAATTTGAGATTTTATAAAATATAAATAAATAAAGCTATTTATTTAATAATCAGTAATTAAAATAACATATACGAAATGCTTTGATGTAGATTATATAAAATAAAACTAATTAATTATTTAATATTATATCTAATTATTATAATCTGCAAAATTTTAAATGTACATAAAATATTAAAATTGGTATTAAAGCAATAATCGACATTTATATACATACATACAAAATCACGCCGTGTGACACAAACTCTTTCTACTATCAAAAAATTAATTTTCTCCAAACATTCCTATCCAGAAAAGCGATTCTAGCTTCTTTCACATTCATAATATTTCTCATACAAGTTCTTCTATTCCTACTACTTAAAACTTGCTTTTACAGAAAACACTATCACTCATACAACTCTATCGGACGTTCATCTTAACCATCTTAACTGAATAACACCAACTTTTGCAATACATTTTTTTCAGTTTCACACTCATCATACACAATCCATTCCATTAGCAATATAAAAATCTCATTTAAACAGCAATCAATTTCTTTTTATATTTATACAGCCATACTCAACATTCACTGTATATACTCATACGGAATTTTTTGAAAATATTTACATTTCTAGCAAAATTACCTAATGCACCCCAAACTTTACAATCACAATCAGCATAAACTCTTCTTTCAATCTCATGGTCAAAAAATTGAAATCAGCTAATTAAAAAATAATAATTTCATTACATAAACAAACAAGATGTAATCATTTCATCTTGAATTAGTTGTTTCATCTACTATAATTAGAAGACTGAAAATTATTTATTTTTTTAGCTAAAACAAGTAAAATATTATTTTTTTATGTGTAGTTAACTAAGTTAAAAATTATTTACACGACAAATTGAAATATTGTCAGTTAACTAAACTGCAATATATATATATATATATATATTTATATATATATATATATATATATATATATATATATATATATATATATATATTACTTTTATTAAATTAAGTATATTATACATTGTCATCAAAATGAAGCAATTATCTTGATATTGCTTTTGAAAAACAAAAATAACATTGACGTGACAAAACCGATGTCGTGTCGAAAAATGTGACGAATAAAGCTAAACATTTCTATCAAAACTGTGTTAGAGAAACAACGTTTTTATTTTTTTCGTTTTCTTTTCGGAAATGTTGACATATTTGACGAATTACACTTCTAAAAATATCGTATCAGATTAATGATATTTGTAACTTGTTATTTATCTAAATAATTGAATTTGCAACTAGTCGAAGTATATTTATAGTATAAATATTTGAGTAATAAGTAAGTTGATTATTTTTATAAATTAAAAAACGCATATATATTTTCACTCAAAAAATACACCATTTTCGTTTAATAAAAAAGTTACGAAATACAAACTTTAAAAATATGTTTTATTTCATAAATTTATTTAATATTATAACTGTCGGTTCTGTGGTGGCCACAGCAGATTTTTTTTTAAATTGTCATATATTATTGTATATCATTATGATCTTTCTTTGTTTATATTACATGCATTTCAAAATTGTTCATTTCAAACTGGTTCTATTATTAAAAAATTGAAATTATTAATATTTTTTAATAAATTTTACTGTGTTATCACAAGCTAGTAGATTCAGTTCAAGACGAAAGCATTACAATTAATTAAAATTCAAAATAAGTAGGAAAGTATAAATAAAACTATGTAATAAAATATTTTAAATTTGTTTGAACTGTATATTCATACAATATAGTTAAATATTATAATATATCGATTTAAACTCAAATTAATACTATTTAGAACCTGCATATAATAATTGCTTGTTGAAAATATCATATTCCAAATCTAAATCAGACTTGTACAAGCGAAGAAAACAGACGATTCTAAAGTTCAGTAAACGATACGACAAAATAATAGCAATAATCGGTAGGGTAGTGAAACATTATTATAATTTTAGCAAAAGTCGACTGGAAACTGTGCGAGGGGAGAGAAAATAAAGCTAGTCGTTAAAGGATATTAACGCGTGCCACTTCATTTTCCTAGTGCTACTACGTATGTATATATAGTTGAGCTTGCTTGGGCAGCCAGGTGCACTTTGCCGAGATATAATGCTTCTTCATGTTGCAAACATAGACGATTATAACTATTACCAAGTTATCAAGTTTATCTCTGTTACTACACCTTCTTGTCGAGGGCATTAGTCATATGAAGAAACGGGAAAACTATTTGTTTGGATTTAGGAAAACTTTGCAATATACATATATTGCTTGGATAATACGAAATCTGTTTTGTTCTCAAGATGTTAAAGATTATATGATGAGGTTGAAGATAATAACATACGAAAAATTTATTACCAATAGTTTAGTAATTAGTGAAATATTATATAGTTTATTATCTATTATAGAGCAAGTAATTAAAAGCATACATTTCGTATTTTTACTTTTTTATTACAAAAAAAATATAAACCTATTTTATTTAATTTAAATTAAATAACTAAATTGTACATGTTTTTTATGTTTAATTAAATAATATATTAACAATTTTATTTAGATAAAAACTGTTATTTTAATTTAAGTTTAAACGGCCAACATGACCGCCGCTCGTAACTGTGCTGGTCCGAGTTTGAATCCCGCTTGAGGCATGAATTTTTTTAATGTCTTTGTATCATCCAAATACACTTTGAAAAGTGATATCCTAGCATCTATTGGTTTATGGTTTTCGCTACCGAATCCATTTGTGTAACAAACATTTTTTTAGATAAATAATAAACTAAAATAGAAAGAACGAGAAACTAGATAAAATATCTAATTACATTAGATAAATAGACTAAATATTTGAAATATTTTTGTGGCATATTAGATTATGTATATGTAATTACGTAGAAATGTTTTTAAATACTGTAAAAAGTAACTTTTTCAATAAAAATTTAAAGGTGAGAATTAATTTGCCGGAATTTCATTGTGCACCTCAAAATTAAAAAAATACGATTTTGTAATTAGAATATATTATATTCCATTAAAATGCTGTAAAATAAATATTAATACAATATTATTTTAGTAATCTATTATTAATGTTTTTTCAAATGTGTAATTAATTAAAAATACATATAAAAAATAAAATTCTACTAATTGATATATCAGTAATTTCTTTATTATTATTTTTTTAAGTTAGATATTACTTATTTGTAATTATATACAAAGCAAACAATACACAATACCTAGAAACAACTATTTATGTGCGATAGTTGAAACAAATGACAATAAATTTCCCGTTCACTCACGAAAAGAACAATAAAATTTTCACAAGCCATCATAGAGGGGTATAAAATGGTCGGAATCCCGTCCTGTTTGTATCAGCCATTAGCTTTGCACGACCTCTTATAGGAGCCAAGCCTCAAGAACACTCCTGCTCATGAAACTTTCATATTATGTATAGGTACAAACACACATACATATACAGTGCGTTTGGCTGCGACCGGCTGACTTTTTTTTGTTATCGAAGAAGAAATAAAATGTCGCTATGACTGATGTTTTTATTAATACTTCAGTATTAAAATCAAAAAAGGTTTTAAGATTAAATTCTGTATAAATTTTAATTGAAAACAGTACATAATTTTCAACAAAATTATACAAATTATATATACAATACACTCTAAAAAAATGTAATTTTACTTACAAACCATGAGACACTATAATGCGCAACTATTATAATATTAACATAATTGTTTCAAAATACATAATATCCGAACTATTACAAATATTATGTAATATAATATTACCAGCGGAATGGAAAAGTACATATGTTGTGTATGTAATATTACAGTTTTTTTTAGTAAAGTCTCCCTTTATTTAGTAAATTTACAGAACTTGAATTTGTTGTCAGAAATTTTCCATAAATTAGTAAAATTTGTTTAGTTCTGTAATATTATTGTTGGTATAATTACATACATTTCTAAATTTACATAAACGATGTATTTTGGAATGAATGAATTACACTTAAAATATTTTATTAGTATTATTACACAAAATATGTACTAAGTCTCATTATTTTGATGAATTATTACAAACATCAATATGCAAACTGTAATTTTATATAGTTTAAGAAGTTATACTAACAATATGTAATTCTACATTAAGTGTATTATGCAATTTGTAGAAAGTAAACAATTTTACATACTTAGGTCATTTTACTTACTTTATCTGATTATTATGAATTATGTAAAAATTACAGAATTTTGAGGTAGAAATACAGAATATTTATGATAAACTGAAATTATAGTTTCTTATGGTAAAATTTTAATACTATTTTTTTTACAATGTACGAAAAACACATAATTAGGCACATTTTCGTTAGTTTGATACTAATCCGCGAATAAAAACTATTTTTCTGTAATTTTAGTGTAAATAATAATATAATAAATATTTTCAATTGTTTTTTTATAAGAAATCATTTGATGAAGATACACAATTAGTATCAGAACATGTTGTGCACCTTATGAAGTAGATGTGTTTTATTTTTGACCTATATTTCCTCTAAAAATTACTTACTAAATACTTACAGCAAACACCCCGTATACACAAACAACGTTTTTAACCACACAACAACCAACCCAACATCGGCAGTAAGCGGCACACACGCATACGTTCATCAATACGCAATGCGTGTACGCTTCGAACGACAGGTCGTGCGTTTCGATGTATGAAATTCACTATTACGACGACGACGTCTGCAGGGAAGAAAGAGGGAGGGGGGGGGGTGAGTGAGGCGCACTCCTTCCGCCGATATTATATGGAAGCGTACGATTTATAGCCGGATCGTTTTCTAAAGTGGCGTTCGTTGTTCTCTCTCCTGCGCGCGACGGAAAGGGACGAGCGGAGAGAATCAATAGACACTACCTCCACCGCTTACTCACACTAATATACGAACAGTTCAAACATTGAAGCATTTTCTACTTACCTATTGTTGTCATTTAGAAGAGACATGTGGTATGAAATGATTGGAATTAATTGCATATTGCAATAGATTTTTTGTATTGATTAGATTTTTTTTTAATTAATAAAAAAAGACTAAAGATTCTACAGTACTATAGTGCTTATGGAAAAAAGCATATGTCTGATGTTGAAATATTCAAGAAATTTTGCATAGAACAAAATAATAATAATTAATAATTCAGTGTTTGTTAAAAAGACAGAATTATATGAAAAAAATATTGTTATTTGTTTTTCTGAAAACAATCATTACGAGACTTTTTGATGCTTGTCTGAAAACTAAAATTGAACTGTACGAAAGTACTTTCGCTATAGGTCAAATTAAATAATAAAAAAGAAAATTTCAGGTAAACTTACTTTAATTGTAACAATTTGGAAAGAAGTTTTCTCTAACAAAAATTTAGAATGACGTTTAGAGTCCCATACATTTTTTTTTTTAAATATAAAACAATTTTTTAATAGAAATTTTTTATTTATTCGAAAAATTCGTGTTTTTAATAATTTAATCATTATTTGACAATAATATCACTCGCCTAAATGCACTATTAATTAAAATTTATCACACAGTTAAATTTTATCGAAACTTTTATAAATTTTTAATAAATAGATGTTACCACTTTATGCAAATTTGTTATTCTTTCAGAACTCATTATATTAAAATAAAACGGCCTTAGGTTATAGTTCTGTATTAATTTTTATTAATAATAGACATTTCTACGTCGATTAGGAAAAAATTATGCGAATGCTATTATAGTAAATAAATACAACATAGAAACAAATTCTTAGATAAATTATATCGTAAAGCCGTTTTATTTTAATGTATTTACTAGATTATTAGTCATTTTTTGTCAGTAAAATAAACTAATATATAAACATTTTGTTAAACATACATTCATTTAAAACAGACGATTTTCTTCATTTAATGGAAATGACCGCTGACTAGTTTCAGAAACTTTCCATGAGATATTCTGTACAAAAATTTACGTTCTGTAGTTAAAAATCTCTAATTTTTAGTGCAAAACACACTGTGGGCTTTCATAAAAATAATCCGAAAAACGAGCAATCTACTTTCTCTTCAAAACACTAAGCGAACACTCCACCTTCCGTATGAGACACTAGATCGAGTTTTTGCTATATGGTAATTTTGTCAAATGAATTTTTGTTAGGCACGTTTATGCGATTTTAATTTTGATCTGCGTTTGATATAGGCGTGCCGGGAGTACCGGAATAAATTTCACCCAGCAAACCGTCAGCTGGACTATGAATAATTTAATACAAAACCGAAAAGTCATTGTGTAACGTTCTCAATTATTTCAGCGCTTTTGAATGTGAAGTTTACTCCGCGTGTGCTGTGTTCGGATTTCGTTTGCGAGCCCCCTCTGTCCGAAACGATGTGCACAATTAAACATTTTCCTCGAACTCTTTTGCTGAGGCAAATAGTGAATGTGGAAAGCGGCAAAACCGATTCTTGGCTTTTGCTTTTTTGTACACGGAAAAATTATTACAATTAAATATTAACGATTTCAATGTGAACTGGCTGTGAACAGGATGTATACAATGTTCGAAAAAAAAAAACTATCATGCGTGCTGCAACATAGATTTTGTGGTTTTTGTTATATGTTATTTGGTATAAATCTTACGGTATCATTAAAGTTTCAAAATTAATTTAAATTTAAATACAATTTATCTTACAGGTACAATATAATAAACATAAAATTACTTTATCTGTTTGTTTTGTATCTTATACCTTCAAAAATAATACTGTAAATATTTTGAAACCAGTGTTGGGAATAGAGTATTATTTAATTATCTCTATAATAAATAATTAGATATTTTTTATGAATGCAAAACATATTAATTTTTTAATTTCAAAATATATTCCCGCAATTCCTAGGTAGAATAGGGGATATATGTGCTCGAGAAGTTATGTAGATCTAATTTTTTCAAATTTTAACAGCAATATTAGAAACATTTAGATTATAAAAAATAACAATATTAATCTTCTAAACGAACGCTTAGTCGTAAAAAATGTGCTATTTATATAGAATTAAATTTGTGTCGAAAGAAATTGAACGATTTATGTGAGGAAAATAACGAATACATTTATATAGGTGTATAAAAATATGGCAAGGTTTTACTTTATATTAAAATGTTTTGTAAAAGAATTAAATTTACATTGAAATATATTATGTAGCATTAAAAAATGTTAGACTATTCTAAAATGTGTATCATTAATATTATTTTCAACATATCATTCGTAAGCATGATACCTTTTCAATTACACCAGCATTTTTTGTTGTAATATACGAGCGTTACGGGCGTACGAAACGCTGAATGTCGTTCTATTGTTAAGTCGAGAGAAAAAATATTAACGGCCAGCGCTTGTCCTCATTCGTCTTTTATACGACGACACGACAATTGTGCAAAAATATTTAAAAAAGAATTGACGAAATGGAATAAAATACGTTGCGCGCATCGCATCTTTTTTTTTTATTACAACGACAAAAAATTGCGTATAGCATAGATTTTTTCTCTTTCGTTCTCCTCCACAATCGCTTCAATTTCGTAAAAGAGAAAAATGTTTTACTGCAGAACAGGTAAAATTTATGCTTTATTGACTAACAGTTCGATGGGTTTTTTTGCTTTCAGGATACAATTTTTTATAACGTTCAATAAAATGTCAAGTGTTTTCAATAAAATATTATCTTATATGTGATGAAAGCATATCTCAAAAAAAAAAAAAACTTCTTATTTATATGATATGATTATTTTTCTTGGAAAAGAATTTTTTATTGTATGTTATTTACGTTAATAAACTGTTTGTTAATAAAAAATTTCATAAAACTTAATAAAAAAAAATATTAATATATTTTTTCTGTTCTCTTATTTTTTGTTAAATGTACAAAATTGCTATAAATGCTTTTCTTTCCAATTTTAAATATATATTTTTAAGAAAAATATATAATTGCATGATTGGTAAAATTTACTTCAGAATTAGTATATCAAATGACAAATATGGGAAATTTTTCAAACTAAATATTGTATGGTTCCAGGAACACAATGAAATATTTAAAAAACGTTATTTAATACAATGCGCAATTATGTAAGATGATTGATAGAATTAAAGTTGTAGGTAAGAATATGAATCTTGTGTTGTATGTAGATATGTCAAAGTATTAGTTTTTGAGAAAGGCGACTGAATGTAATAAATCTGTTGATGGTGCACGCTCAGAGCAGGTAGATGAATTTCTGTATTTGGGTAGTTTTGTATAAGGATGGTTGCTTTGATCGTGAGATTGAAAGAAGAGTTAATGTTTGTTGTAAGGTTTTGGGTGCATTGGGTACTTTTGCTAGAAACGTAAATGTTACTAAAGAAGCCCGTTTGAGTATACTCAATACTGTTTTGGTGTCTACGATGCACGGTAGTTAATGTTGCATTTGGCTACAAAAACATAAATGAAAAATGACTACTGTGGAAAATAGGAAATAGTGTATGAAGAGTGTGAAATTGAAAAAAAAAATGTTATCGTAAAAATAGGTATTAATCAGTTAAAATCGTTCGGTCATCCTGAGCGAGTGTCTAATGAACTTTTGGTTAAAAGAGTATATGTAAATATTTTGAAGGTATACGTTTGCGTGGATATCCGATAAGTAGATGGAGTGGTATGATTGAGTGTGTTTTACATGAGCAAAATATTTCCAAGTAGTAGGAATAGAAGATTATGCATAAGAGATATGAATTTGGATGAAGCTAGAGTTGCTTATCTGAATAGGAATGCTTGGAAAAAATTAATTTCAGAATAGTGGAGAGAATTTATGCCACGCCCTTTTGGGAATATAATTTTATTTTATACATATTCTTACGTAAAAGTACAATTTCATGTCAATTGTGTTAGTTTTTGTGAAAAATAGAACAGAAATAAATCAAAAATATAACACAGAGCCATTATGTTTAAAATTTAACCAACTTGTCCAATAAAAACCAACAATAACGCCGAGAACAATTTTTCTCCGCAGCAAAAAAAAAACTAATACAGTATCAAAAGTGACACAATAGCTTATAACTCTATCGACAAAAAAAAAATTTCACTTTTCCCCGTTAAAGTGACAACGACAGTCAGTCAACGACGGGCGTCGCGACACTTGAATGATGTCCTACATCCTCTGTCATCGGCAGCGGAACGGCGAGGAAAGAGGTGTTTGCTGACCGTTGTGTGACAGAATAGGAGCAACTCACTCACTTCTTCGAATTTCGTTTCGGGCACAAGAAAAGCGTCTTTTCTTTGCGCGACGCCCAGTGCACCATGAGTGTTGACACTCGTGTGAATCGCAGCCCGACGAGACGCCCGTTGTGGTGTTATGAAAAGACGACGGCACACAGTCAACAGCACTCTTGAAATAAATATGATGTGGGGTCGTACACCGGTACGGATGCAACTTCAGAAAAACTTTGTTTATTCAGAGTATAATTTGAATATTTTTTATTTGCATTTTATCACATTACGGTCCGGGCTGTTTGCTGTTTGAAAACTCTTGGGTGTAACAAACAAATTTTATGATTTTTGACTATGTTGCATCGCTTTCAGAGCTGAGCAATTACTGGCAAAAAAATACTTAGGTGTTAAGTACTAAATAACAGACAGTAAATACTTGAAATTCAAGTACAAATTCTTGTATTAAGTACAAGTAGATACAAACGTATCTTTTAAGTACTTTTAAAAAAAATTATTTCTTTAATTATTGTGGAGGTATTAAACAATGTAACTTGAATTGGCAATTTAAATTAGTAATATTTATGCATAAAATTAAAAAAAAAAACGAATTAAAAATAAAGTTACTATTAGTTTAAATAAATCGTTATATTTTACATAATGCGATGACAAAATATTATTTTTGATAAAATAAAACAAATTATTATAGCTTACTTTGTTCAAACAACAACAAAAAAAATTAAATATCTAATTATATTATTAGTTATAGTTTATAACACTTTTTTTTTTATAATAATAATTTATAAATTTTAAGTATAAAAAAATAAATTAGGATTAAGTTATGTATATATTTTATTTAAATATCGACGTTTTGATATACTTACTCATCATTTGTATTATTTCTTCGTGACGAAAATATACGTAAAGTATATCAAAACCTTGATATTTAAATAAAATATGTACAGAACTTAATCCCGAAGCTTTTTCATTTTAATATAATGAGTTCTGAAAGATTCTTTACTATATTATTAAATATAAGTTATTTCGATAATAAAAGTACTTAAGTATTAAATAATAATTACAAAAAAGTATTTAAAAACTATTTAAATACATTATTGACTAATTAAATATAAAAATTATTTAAAATTTAATCATGTAATTCAAATGAAATAAAACAGCAACATATTTCATATTTTTCTATATACACAAGAACGTTATTTTACGCAAGTTAATAAAACCAGACGAATAGTTTCAATAAGATATTTAAACTATCCTTGAAACCACAACTCTGAATCAATACATCCTTTCTCAGTTTGCCTCCCGGAACTTTCTGCTGTACCACCACTCCGTGTTCGTGTTTGTTCAGATATTTCGATAAAATGCAACGTGATTCTCCCTGAGTTGTCCTGTTTGTCAAACGAAATGAACGGGTCGTTTGAATAATTAATAAGTCGTGTAACGATAGCTAAGGGTTTCTTGCTATTTTCTTTTCACATCACACACATACACACATACAACGGTGACATTCAGATTACAACCCTTGGGGTAGATTACCGAGACGAGTAGTTGGCGAACGTTATTGCATCAATGAAAATCTTGTTTGATTATTTACACTGATATTGCATTACTCCGTGATGTTACCGCCAACGCTTTTTACGTTTATTTACTGTGTATGTGTGTGTGAAGAGTGGGAACATTGTGAAAGGTTGTAATGAGATTTTATTTTGAGTGAGGATTTATTTGCGTTGAATAGGAAAGCAAATTTGTAATAATGTTCACATTTGAAATACTGTTGAAATTTTTTAAAAAGATACTTGAAAGACACTACGAAATAATGATATACATAATTTTTTTTTTATATTTATTTATTTAATAATTTGACTACGACTAGTAATAAATAATTGAAACGATAATTTATGAGATTTTTATTATAAAGATCTTTTCAGTTTTCATTACATTATTGTTTCAATTATGTATACATATACCTTGTAATATCGATTATAAGACGCTACTGACTGCAAAACGCATTCTTATTTTTGTAAACCAAAAAAGAAAAAGCCTCCAGTACCCTTTTGTAAACCAGATTGTAAAATGTAAATACAGGGATAATAATAATAATAATATTTATTTAAATAGTATTAAGCTAATAATAATAAAAAACAAACATTATACAATTAAATATATATGTATATATAAAAAGTGGCATAATTATGTATTTACAAAATGTTTCTTAATTTATACAATCAATGTGAAGACACTGATTTAAATAATAATTGTTTTTTTTTAATTTATATATATATATATATATATATATATATTATGTAATTTATAATTTTTTTAATCTACTTACTTTGTCATCATCTAGTAACATATTTCTATGTTTTGCTGTTTTGTTATTTATATATCATCGGTAATATTTTTTCTTGATGAAGATATTCGTAGAGTATATCAAAACGTCGATATTTAAATAAAATATACACAGAACTTAATCCTACAGCTTTTTTATTTTAAGTATAGTATAGTTTTCAAACATATACTTTTTATAAGAAATTATAAATTAAGTATGTTTTATTAACCTATCTCTCTATCATTTCAAACTTAAAATACAAAATTCAAAAGCATAATAATTCACAGATATCTATCTAGATGTTCTATTTTAGAAATATTGAATTATACTCCTTATATAACGTAATAACCGTCGAGAGAACGATAATTTGACGCCATTTCTTTCACATAATTTTCACTTCATCTATAATAATAACGTCCGTATCTAAGTGTTCATTAAGCTAAATGAAATATGACGTGCGACCAGATACATTCGGCTAATTAGATTTGACATCTCCGACTGCTTAACCATATCTATCTGTCTAGATAGTGGATGAGCGAAAATTAACTAACATACGGCCGGGGATAGGTTAGGTCAACGTTTGTATTATCTTCATCTGGAATGTAAAGGACTTTGAACTAAAACGTATAGGGGACTATAGAAGGGTTATACTGACCACACGATATACTAGTCCCCGATGTTCATATGTCTTGTTGCCGAAAATCTGCGGTAAACATTTAAATTTCATGCTATCACCCGCAAGCAGCCTCCCCGATCTTAATCATTTCAGTTAATTTAGACACCGTACCGTATGTTTGGTATGCTTGAATTTTAATTAGCGTTAAACATTCATTATTATTAATGAATGCGTCAAACCCAAACCAGATGTATTGCTGCATTAAAACGCACACACACCAAATGTATTCAATTTTACAACAACAAATTTATTAAAGACTATTTTGATATTGTAATAGAAATATTTTTACAGCTTCAAAATTTTATTATTTTTTAATATAACTCTGAGCATTTTAATTTCTAAATCACATTAAGGCCGTTACATTAAACTGGTTAACTAGTTATTTTATAACGTTATTCTCTCTGAGTTTTTTTTTCTTTGAGACATACATACATAATATTTTTTTATTTTAACATGAAAATTAGTTTGATAATATTTTTTTTTAATTTACATTTTACAGATAATTTTAAACTTACAAATGAAAATTATTTTTATAACGTTATTTACAATATAAAGTTTTATATAGGTGACAATTCATTTTTTTAGATATTTATAAGACTATGTAACGAAAACCAATAATAACTAATGTTATATAATAACGTAATGATTTAAACATGATTTTTTCTCTGATTATATTTGAGTACATATTTTCAAAATGCAAAACTAAATTGTATTCTCACATTCGACAATTCTAGATTCAATACATTTTATTAAAATCTTTAAGTACAATTTAAAATAAGATTAACAAACATAAGAATTACATAAATTAAAATACAGATTTCAAAAATCAGTTCTATTGTTTTAAACTGAAATCTGACAAGAGAACTGAGACGCTCGGTACAAAGACAGACGTTTTAGCTTTTATTCACAACACACAAAAAACAAAAAAACTTTCCGGGGTAGGAAAAAAAGCCATTATCTTATTTTGCTGCTCGGTGGTAAATGGTGGCTTCGCCCCTTTCCCGTCTCACGGAAAAAAAGACAATATCATACGTCCATATTTCACACCATATCTAGAAAAAGTTCGGCATTGGCATGTCGGGGCGTTGCTCTTTTTTTTTGTGCACATTGCGACGCTGCAAATAACTTATTATGGAAGAAAGATGAAAGTATAATTTGCTGTAATTAAGACCGATGATCTTTTTCAACTTTTGACGTATTTTCTTTTTAACGATTTCTTTTCAAACACATTTCTTATAAATTATTTTTCCAGTTTAATGATCTTTTTTGCGCATTAAAAATATTTTAATTGAAAGAAATTAATTAGTACAGATATTTTTACATTCATATATACATATTTACGCTTCATGGATACAATAGGGATTTGGCACAAACTATTTTTATATAAACAGTTATTAATTTGCGCCAAACATATTTATTTAACCGTTTGAATGCCAAGCAGCGATTTTACGCTCTTGTGTTACCCACGGAAATTGGTTCTGTAGATGCGCGACTTTTCGGATACCGTTTCGTTTTAAGTAAAAATAAAATTGGAGTAATATTACACTTTGTAGGTGTACACCTTTTTATTTCTATAAACAACGATTACTATAATAATATAATTAACTAAATAATGTAGAATAGGAAATAAGACAAGCGCAAAAGCGCTCCTTGGCACTTTTGGACGAGGAAACAGCAAAAACCTGTAGCACTCAAACGGTTAAACATGCAACTTTTGCCTTTTCTCTACATTTATGATATCTCTCGTACGTACGTCTTTATTATTATTTAAATATATTGTAGAAACAACAAAACACGTTGCAGTAACTTTACAAAGCTGTAAAATAAAAATATTATATATTTAAGCAATTTTATTATTGTCGAATCAATTTGAAAAAATTAATATTTATTTGAAATTTACTTATTTTATTCAAAAAATGTACATTGTTAAAGTTCTATTTCTAGCATAAGACTTTATTGAAAAATACTTGTATTATTAACGTAGCTATTGTAGTATGTATCTCAAGGTGAAATAAATAAATAAAAATTTCATATAGCTCTATAAAGAGTTAGGTTAAATGCAGGTAGAATAATGTAGCAGCGTGCTTGTGTGTGCCCGGGCACAAGAATATTTCAATATGATGGAAAAGAATATTGCGTGTAGTTTTTCTTATTGAACACGCTCAAATAGCCTTGTAATGTTATACATTTCGTCGTACCTGTACAGTGACATCCATCAACTAGGAAATTTCTACGTTTTCCTGCTTTTTATTTTCCTGTACAATTTCATGGAAATTGCCGAAGAAAATTGTACAGTACTAGTTCTAATATTAAATTTAGATATAGTAAATGTATTTTTAGAATTATAAGATTATTAATATAAAATATATTTTCAATTTATAATTTATAACTTCAACAGTTTGTTAGGGAAGTCATTCCGAATATTGGTCGTATTCTATTCATAAATAGTCTTGACAATTGTTAAATAATTATCTTATTTTAATGTAATGTTGACTATTAAATTATCTGCATTTAAAAATAATATGCAATCATTAATTTTACTGTAATACTGTTTTTCTTCAAGAAAAAAAGTAGACAACAATTAATGTTAATATAATAATATATTTGGTATCAATTTTTCATAGTGTCTATATTATGTAAAGTGTAAGCTTTAAAGGCGTCCATAGATAAACAAAATTAATCCTATGTACAAATAAACATAGTACGAGTAAATGTTGTAATAACGATGCATTAAAAGTCAGCAAAGCAATGCAAACAATTTGTTTTCGCGCGGATAATTTCCAAGTCGTTTTGTATATTGCAAATAGCAGCATGCACAAGGTAAACGGTAATCGGACAAGCAAGCGCCAAGTACAGTTATACAGGAAGAAGATCTTTAATAGTGTTATCTCTGGCTGCAAAACTTACACCGGCACACGGAGATCTATCGTACCTCATTGCCGGTATGTTGAATTCCGTTGCTCTGGACTGCAAGCCAAATGTGTTTACTCCGGGGATACAATTCTCTGATTCTTTAAATACACTAACTTAAAAAAAGTTATTTGATGATGGAAAGACAATTTACTTATAATAAATACGTAAAAAATAATTTTAATTTTAAATTATTTAGCGAGCATGTAAAGGTGTTTTTTTTAAATATGAATTTTAAAAATATTAGTATATTTATAATATTTTATATTCTAGTATTTTGCCACTAATTTGTTTTTTGTTTTGTTATGGTAATGCCAAAAATATTCAGTCATTCTCTCATCAAAACAGTAAATATAATATCAAATTAATATTACTTAGTATACTTTTTAAATAAAAATAACAGTCAAAACTTGAAATATTATTTTAGGATCTCCAATTAAGATCAATTTTTTTAAAATGCTTGTGAATGCGTTTATTGAAATAATTGGACTACTGAAGGTACAAATACATAAACAAACAATCGAAGCAAATCACGATTTGAAATTTTTAACGCCATTTATTAAAAAATTTAATTTACTGTTCTTTTTTAAAGAAAATATAAATAATAAATGGTAAAATATTGCAAATATTTTATTTTTGGTACATATTAATTATAATAGTTCCAAAAAAATACAGTTTTATCTAATTTTATAAAAATTCAAAAAGATGTACAAATTTTTAACATTCTTGTATTTTTACATTACAATATTTTAAATGTATATTCACTCTATTATTGATAGTAAGAATTCTTTCAGAACTCATATAAAAATAAAAAAGTTTTAGGTTGATGTTTGGTTTCTGTTTTATTTGTTTATTAATTATGTCAGTTATATATATTTTTTGATGATAAAATACGTGTACTATATCAAAACATTAAATTTTAAAATATAACATGACTTTAGCCTAAAGCATTTTAATTTTGTCTTTTATTGACATTGATATTTTTTTTAAATAATTTTTTATTAATATTGACTTTTTTTTAAATATTTTGTATCTTTTAAGTTAGCATTACATACTTTCTGTGTAGATTTATGTTAGATAGATTCTAAGTTTCACTACAATTTTGTTAGATTTTTATATTCATTGATTTTTTTAAGTATGGCAATACACCAATTTTAAAATATAAAAAATTACTTAATTTGACAGATGTTTGACACTTACGTATAAAATTGGCAAAATAATAATATAATTAACTTATTTATTAATTTTAAATAAAACAATATAGTAATTTGTATATTACTATACTAGAAAAGTCTAACAAGAATTTAATGTAAAAATCTAATTTACATTATATTAGAACTAAATATCTGTTCTCGAACAAAAACCTAACTAAAAAATTAGCATAAATTTAGTTTAAGTAATTCAAGTTTTACATCGTATTATAATTCTGTTAAAATAGAAAAGTGGGTAATTTTCAAAATATATTTATTATAGTTATTTAAATTATTTCAAAACTATTCATTTTGATCTAAAACTTTAGAAGTAATAATCTTTTAAATTCAATAATTCCGAGTTAATTTTAAAAAAGTACTAAACAAATACATGTTATTAAGTGAAAGTAAAAATCTTTTTCCATATTTACATTACAATCTCTATTTAATAATGATACTATATCTTTCGAATCCATTAAAGAATAAAAATCCCCCCTACGGTTGTAACGATTGCCCACGCTATCTGTAAACGAAATACGATTGGTTGGCGCTGTGCACAGTTACCCAGTTTACTCGGATTGCTAAATGCGAATTCTGTGAACTTATCACCTGCACATCTTTAATTTAAAATCCGATGCATAAAACAGATACAAAAGCATACTACTTTTGCTACTATGTACATTATACAATACCTTCAACGCAATGTTAAATATTGCTACCGGAAATAGCTTAAAGTCCTGGTGACATTGATTCCTAGCATTGCATCGATCGCAAAACAACGAGGAAATAGTTTTGCAGCTGTTCTTCATGCCAACGTTAAATATTTACGACAAAGTTATTAAAAGAAAAATGATAAAGAAAATACTATGTTAGTGGAATGAGGATGAAAACAATTTATTAAATTCATTATGATATTATGTAAAAAACCTAGTATTTTTTACATAATATCATAATGAATTTAAAGTTTCAACAAGTAAGAGCTGAAATCATAGAAGAAATTTATTAAATAATTGTATTATTTTTGTGCCATTAGCAGCCAGTATTTATTATTATTTGATTATGCCACACTCTGTTGTGCATATAATGTGATTGTACATCTACGTATGTATGTACATATGTAGCAAATATTAAATAATTTTTTTTTTATCGTAATGTAGTTAGTGAAAACGTTCAATTTAATATTTAACTTTAACTGCTCAGATGCTGTCTGCAAGGCAACTTCATCAATAAGTTTTTACTACTAACAGAACAACCTGTATCAATTTGTAACTTTTGCCACTTTTAGGTAATTGGCGTAATTGTGTAAGTCCTATTAACTTTTTTCAATGCTACTAAAACAAATATTTTACGCACAAAATTAATAAAACAAAATACAGGTTTTTTTTAACAATTATAGATAAACAAGTAATATTATTGTAATTAATAAATACAGCGACAGAATCCTGATATAAATAATAACTAAAACAGAAAATCTAATTATAATATAACAATATTTGTAAACAATCGACACGGTTTGTTCAACTAATTGGACGAAGCTCGTAATTAAAATTTTATTTATAAAACTTAAATGATATAAAATTATTTTAAATATAATTTTCCATCTTGTGAACAAAAAAGATATGAAGTGTATCATATTAAATTCTTTGTAAATATTTTTTCTTGTGAATATTTGTAACATAATATGTACTGTGATCTTAAATTTACTGGCCCAATTAAGCGGAATGTTGTCCCAATTAAACATGTAAATTTACTGTTGGTTCCTTGGTTTGGTTTCTGTTCTTTGAGATTTGACCCAAATAAGCGGCTTCCCCAATTAAGCGGTGGCCCAATTAAGCGGAATCGATTGTATATATATATATACCTATATATATATATATATATATATATATATATATATATATATATATATATATATCAACCTTCAAATATTATATGTTTTTTTTCTCATGTCAAAGAATGTACTTTTGCCTTTTCAAAAAAAATAATAATGAAGGACCACTCTGAGATATATATATATATATATATATATATATATATATATATATATATATATATTATGGCGTGTATCTCTACATAATTCCGGAACCAACGGGCGTCGAGACTAGAGGAGAAAATATGCCACATTGCGATAAATTTTTCATAAAACTCATACATTACTAACAAAGCCCAAGCACAGCTTTTTACCATTTAGATAAGTTGGCAAAAGCGCAGAGACGACAACACACACACGCAAACCAGAGAAAGTTTGCCCGAGAATGTTTCAATTCCGCATGTCGAGCTGTCTGTCTGTCTGTTTCGCGGGCTGCCCGGAAAACACCTGTAAATTTTTTATTTACTCGTTTCATCACATATTTGAAAGTTTTTCGTGCATGTCGTTGTTTACAAAACATAGTTACGCTTGCCTGATGAAATAAATATAAAAATGGCGTGTTTCTTTCGGAAACATTTTGAATATATTTTTTGATTGTCAGACTATTTTCATGTTTCAATAAATTGATATTTTCTAGTATATGTAGTTTTTAAAATACAAAAATTTTTATTTAAGCAAAATATATAGTATAATCTAATTTGTTTACCTTTTCAAGAAAAATTTATGTAAATTGTCTATGTATTTACAATTTTAGATAAATCTTTTCGTTCAAACTGCACTTTAATTGTTTTACTCTTTTTGTGTAATTTACTAAAAATTAATTAATTTCAGTATTTTTTGTGATTTGTATTATTTTGATTATTTTAAATATTTTGAAAATTTATTCTTCTTATAGTTTATATGGTAACTCAAAAAACTGTGCGATTTCAAATTTTTATTAAAATGTAGAAAAATTTATAATTTATAAAGAATAATGATGCATATAATATAAATTCCTGTATAAATTAATTTCATATTCTCTTTTAATATAATTTGATACATCATGGTAAACAAAATGAAATTTAGTAGCATAAAATAAATAATTGAATATTTAATGTGTACAATAAAATTACATTCTATATATTGTAAAATTATAATAGAATTATTAATTTTCTGATTATTTATATTATAAATTGATAAATATATAATTTGTAAAATGTTTATCCAATATCCGAAATTATAATTTCAAATTATTAAAATTACTAAATTTGTATATAAAATATTAACAATTAATTAACCGTCTGTAATATTAAAAAAATAAATGTCTATTATATCCAACATTAATAAATTGAAAACTTTGAAATTTGGCATACACATAGTTAAATCTATAAACAAAATTACTAATAATAAAATAATGTTACGAATGATAAAACTAGTATGATATAAAGTTAATACATTCAGTCGTAAAATACCTTTCTTAAAAACTAATAATTTGCACTTATCAACATACAACACAAAATTAATATCCTTACCTACAACACTAATTCTATCAATCATACTTCTCAGTTGCTCTTCAGATTCAGTCAAGGAAAAGTAGCATTATAAAATTTAATTTGAGAGTAAACAAAAAAAAAAAACTAGTAATCTTAGAAAACAATAACAATGTATAATTTTTTTTTATAAAAAGATAAAGTCTACACGTACAACATTCGAGTAAACTGAACATTTTGACTAATATAATTAATAGAAATACAAGAAGAAAAAAAAGTTTCCAAATTTTATACAGAAAATAAATTTTATGCAAAGAAATAAATTAAAATAATGATATATTGAATTTGTATATTGATACATCGAGTTTTAAATTTTTTAAGGCAATCGCTTGTTAAATATATTAAATAAATATTTTTAAGAAGTAAATAAAATAAGTATACGGTATAATAATCCGAGCAAAAATAATAAATTTCGCGTTTCCATCATGTTTACATTATAAATTAATTATATCAATTTTGTTATTTATCTTTCGTAAAATATTTTTGTCAGCGCCTTTTCAAATCAACTTTTTGAGGTTTAGTCGTATTATACATAAACTCATTCAAAATCAAAGTGACGTTTCAGCAAATTAATCAAATTTTATTAATTAAAAAAAATCAATTGCAGATATAAAGCCGCCAATATTTCAAAGAAGATACGAAACGAGATTTTAAAAAGCTGGGCTTTTTGTATGTTTAATTGAAAAAATAAATCCGCTAAATGGAAAAAAATGCTAAATATGTTTTTAGTCCATTTAAAAAATTAATGTTTTTAGAAATGCTCCAAAAATAATAAAAATATATTATTTCTTGATTTGCTACTCTACCAACTCAGTACTCAACTAGCTTTCTATAACGGAATACGTTTGAGTGCTGGTGTTCTACTGTATTTAATATTTCATTATGATAGTCAAACATTAAAAAATAAGACAAAATTATGTTAGTTAAACATAAATACGGATAAACATACGTACATACAAATTAGTTCACGTACGCATAAGAATGGTTTATATATATATATATATATATATATATATATATATATATATATATATATACTTTTTTCATTTAACGAAAACTAAACAAGTATTACTAACAACTTTTATTTCGAACATTTTTTTATATGGCTACATATTTTTTTTATAAATTTTCATATTTTTATGATATATAATTCTGTAAATAAATACAGTAGTCTGTATTTCACAAATTTATTTAATACAATGACGATCAGTTTTATGGTGGCCACAGTAGATTTTATAAAGTTTTACTTAACATATAAATTGAAATTATAAAAAAATACTTGATATTAACATGGTCATAATTTTTTTTATATTAAAATATAATTCTCTAATACTTAATTATATTTACTTACATAAATATACCATAATGCGTTTTATTTTACTTAATTTACATGCAAATAATATTAATTTTTTATTATACAAAAGTCATTTACACAATATTTTAAAGTAATAAATGTCAGTTTTTTTTAACTTATAAGCATCCAACATACAATGCA
This sequence comes from Clivina fossor, assembly GCA_963966155.1. Taxonomy (NCBI): domain Eukaryota; kingdom Metazoa; phylum Arthropoda; class Insecta; order Coleoptera; family Carabidae; genus Clivina; species Clivina fossor. Next base: position 31,962,672 of record OZ014553.1, on the reverse strand, counting down.
GTAAAGTTGTTAAACTCCAATAAAGATTTAATCAACTGTGTTAAAAAATTTACATTTATATATTTTATAAAAATATTATGCATAATAACCCTAGCAACATGCATATGTATGAATCTAAAATCTTAAGTAATTTAGCATAAAATTTATGTATCATTAAATCGCGCGCCAAAAGTAAGTGAAAATGTCACCTGTTTACCATTAATTTGTCGAATAACGCATGTAACAAACAAGCCAGGCAAGCTAAGCAAGGCGAGATTTCATTAAAGCTTACTCGCGCAAGAGATGTTAATAGCAATCGCGTTCCACTTTAATAAAGTACACGACTGTTTACACAAGACTAACATATATGGCACCACCATACCACCACCACCCTTCCCCCTCTATCCTTTAGTTCGCGAACTAATTTAGTTCGAACGCTCAGGATGTTCCAAGAGAGAATTAAACTAAGGCAAGTTTCTCTTGCTTGGTGGCGCGACCGCAAAATCTAAAATGTCTCGTGTTATGGCATAATATCACATATAGACAGCAAGCGGATAATGTGAAGATAGTCTGTTATTTGAAATAATGTCGGAACTATGTACAATTATTAATATTTTCTATTAACGCGTTTTAGCTATTTTGTGTTTTGGTTTTGATTTTTATTATTAGTGGTTATAAATAATATAAGCTGATTTCAATAAATAAGTACTATTATTAACTATGTTGTGATGAGTTGTCATGAACTTATAATATCCATATAGCAAACAAAACTTAACCTTCTTAACTTAACTGACACCAACTTTTGAAATAACATTTCAATTCTACACTCTTCATACACTAATTTATTTCGCACTCAATTCCTTTTAGTTACACCACATACACTACCAAAACAGCATTGTATACACAATGATACTAAAAAAACTATAATATTAAAAAAATAATAATAATAAAGATTGTTGTGTCTGTGTATGGAATAGATAAATAAATCATTGCTCATAACAAATAGATTAAAACTTTCGGTGTAATTTAAAGTTGGCAGTATAACGAAATAAATCGCATATCTTCTGCATGCGACATACGAATCCACCCCGGTTTATTGATAGATCACTTTAATGCCATTGTGCCGAATCTATTTACTGTGAAAATTACTTAATATTCAGCAGTGAAAAAGATAGCGACCCAGCGCCAATATATTTTTCCGCTTGATTGCAAATGGTGAAAAAGTGCAAAGAGAACAATGTACAATTTATTTTGTTAGCCTTTTGGACCGGAGTGAGCATGCGCGAGAACCCACTCTCTAGTGCAAGTTTCAAAAGAAAAACTCGTTAGCCGAAAACCGGTTCGACAATTTATGATCATATATATATATATATATACCGTGTGTTGACTTGGACCGTCGTACATTGGGATTTAGTATGTAAAATCAGACATGTGCGATTTCCTGCTTCCCAAATTATTTTACAAAAAAAAACTTTGGAATAAATGTTTTAGGAAACAATTTTTTACATGTAAATCAATCAACAAAATTTTTTTTGGAACCATTCCAACGTCAAGAATTAGCCCTAAAGTGGTCAAGAAATTAACTGAAAATGGCATTAGCCGTGAAATTGTAACATTCGATTAGCATTTGTTTGATTTTTTGTTCCAATTTCAGGGCTACTGCCATTTTCTAGTCAATTTCTTAACAACTTTAGACCTAATTCTTGGCGTTAGGAAGGTTCCAAAAAAAATTTTAGTAATTCATTTACATTTTATTCTATCAATGACTCAACATTGGGAATATATATTCCATGTAGTTAGAATTCTGTTACTTGTGCAGAGTATCCCATAGAAAGTTACTAAAATTAATCAGCTGTCATTTTTAAATGTATGGAATCATAATGGGCTGAAATCATAAAAATTCAGCAGTTTTGTTGGGTGTAAATAAAATTTAACAAAATGTTTGTATATCGGTTTATTTATTTCACTTAATAACGAATTTTGACTTCAAAATGGTATTCCGACTAAAAAAGTATTTTATATCTGTATTTTCTTAGTTCATACAATGGAATTATTTAAATGTTCTGCTTACGTGAATTTAAACATAAGACTAATACTAAATTTATTTTTAATAATAGTGTAAGTACCGATATTTATAAGAATACTACTAGAGAATTTTTGTTATTATAAATATCTAGTAATATATAATTCAAGTTAAAAATCTTAGACATTTAAATTTAAAGAAAATGAAGTTTATGACTGTCAGAAATATTAAACCTATCTTAAAAGCTCTGACTATTACAGAATTAGTTGAAACAATACCTCTGACTTTACAAAACATTAAAACACTAAATTTGCATCTAACGTTTCTTCCACAAACTTTAGTGGAAATGATTATAAATATAATTGAATATGGCTTCGTAAGCAGTACCACATCTCTTGCTTCTACTCAAGTGCAATGGTGCGCATATCGAAAATAATTCGTCTTAAATATTCTAATGGAAGCTCCATACACTTGCTTCCACTTCCACCCTCTTCCCGTTTTCCAGACTCTTCTTCTTTCAGCGAAAACTGGAAATTCTTCGCAACCGTATACTTTCCGGTCGCTGAGCAGCAATGCACTATGAATAGGTAAGCGTCTGGAATCACACTGTGCACAGTGCAGTAGTTTGGCCGGGAGAAGCCTTGTGGGATTCAGGAATACGGGTACTGGGAGTTCCGGGGTTTGGGTTTTAGCTACGTTTTCAAATGCGGCGCGCTACGGAGAAATGCAGTTGCAAGTTATACCCACCACCACACACGGAAATAACGTAATGTAGCGCAGATTCAAAACTGCTAGTTACAATCGTTGAATTTCGGATGGGGCTTGCTGCTCATGCAATCGTGGTTGAGCTAGAGGTATTGCTTTCGGATAATGCTAGAATATAAAAATCATGTAACTATGCTGGTGTTTTTTAAATTTTATTTGAAGATTTGAAAATTTTATTATTTAAAAATTTGGATCACATTTTTATTGTAATATGATTATAAATGTTTACTTCTTCTGTGCGTTCGCATAGTAATCTAAACTACTGATATTTTTAAGACAAGAAGTTGATCAAGTTGATCTATTGTGTTAGATTCGGTTTAATTAATACCTGACCTTATGTCATTTTTTATTTTACAACGAACAGAAACCTCGGCCAGCGGATTGATTATCATACCTATACTAAAAAATATTAATTTTATTTTTATATAAAATTACATAATTATAGGCACTAAAAGAATCTTTTCTGAAAATTTTATTAATCATAGATAAATAGTGTAGCCAATGTAAAATTATAAAAGTTGGTTGGTGGTTACTAAATTTTTCCTGAAAATTTTATTAATCTTGGATTAATGTAGCCAATATAAAATTAGAAAAATACTAGTAATTTTTTTCTCGAAAAAAATTAAATATCTTGTTAATGCAAATCGCAAGTATGGTGTAAAAGGAGCCGTGATCACAAAATTTAAAAGACTGACCGAGCTAGCGACATACTAACATATACCATTACAAACTAAATTTAGATTCGTCATCTAAAGGCTATATTAAGGGTTTCTGTATATTTTATTTTTTGACAATATTACAGACACCGTACCAAACACTATACCATTTTTTCTTCCAGTAAAAGTGGTAAAAAATAAATTAATAAAATTTATGTCTGAATCCAGTATTACAGCTTTAATAAAACGTAACGTTAAACAACATTTTACTTTGAATTAAAGTAAACTAACTATAAATAAGACTATAAAGCTTTTGAGATTATTTATTTGACCCGAAATAATTTTGAAACAAAACATCAATGCTTTGCTATCTTTTGTACGATGCTCTTTGTAAAGAACAAAGTAAAGAAAAAGAGTTAATTAATTTTGTTGTTTAAAACTGACGTACAGTACCGGTATGAAAAGCTACCTTTCGTTAGCTAAAAATAACATTTAGCTTTTTCTAATATTTTTGCTACTTATGCTACTGATTAATTTTTTAGATCAAAATAATAACATAATATGTGTACCTTTACTTATCTTTCTTAAGTATAAAATATAAAATTAATTTTTTTCTAAAAGCTACTTGTATGAATTATTAAATATTACAAGAACATTAGGTTTTTCAATAAAAAGTTTGTAATATTTTTGTAACTTTAATTTTTTGGACGTAAATTTTATTCGAGAAGTCGTAATATTAAAAATTCAAATATTTTAATGTTTAATATTAATTTTAAATTAATTACTGTATCAGTTTAATTTATTCGTAAGGTATATATTCGGCAGTAGTATTCTTCGATCGACATTTTGTACACATACATAATCTTAATATCATTCGTTGACAAATATTAATAAAATTTATGGAATTTTCTAACTAACTGAAAACCTTCTAGATCTTGATATGCAAATTAAACTTATTTCAATTCAGCTAAAATAATAAATGGTGCTAATATTAAACTATCAGAAAGCAAGTCGCGATTACAGAAATTTAATGAAGTACTGTAAATACTTCTGTACAAACTAACGACTTTTGCTAACTATGTGCATAGAGAGAGCCCAACCCCTCTCCGTCAGTTGGAATGAAAACTATACGTCTAACTCAAATATGATCTTGCAATTTTGCAACTTCTAAAACGGATTTCATTTGGCGTGCAAACTCGTAAACTAGTTGCACAATGCGCGTTATATCGCGTATGATTGTCGGCTACCGGAAACGTACTTATCATTTTATGAACATACGTTTACGTATTTACGAATGTTTGTTGGAAAACAATCGTTAATGTTGCACCAGGTCATGCAGGAATTTGCTTTTAAAGTTTCATATGACCGTTCAAGTTTGTACATTTAATCTAAATGTTTGATTTTCGTACATAAATAGGATTTTTAAATAAAATTATTTAAAAGTAGTAATGAAAATGTATGTATAATATAAAAAAAAATTATTTTATTTACAAAATACGTATCATTACTTTTTAGTAGCTTTATGTATAAAAAATTAAAAATTGTGTACATCATTTACAGTTTATTACTAGTGAAAAGAAGAAAAATAATATTAAATTTTTTTTTTATTTCGTTTTAAACAAACTTCGTAATTAGATAGGAATTTTTATGTTAGTTAAACATTTATTTTTATTTATTTTTATATAATTAATAAAGTTTGTTTTTATAAGTTAGTTAATAATGTAATTAGTGTTTGGGAATAAGTTTATTTTGAAAACTTTTGTAAGTCGATAAAATTTCAAACATTATATAACTACAAAAAGTGAATGCAAATTTTTGTAAAATATTTTTTCTTTTATTTTATTTAGTATATTTTAAAATAAAATTTGAAATTAATTAAAGAATTATATTTAAAATATAGGTAAAAAAATAATTATAGTTGTAAATAATACAAATCATATATAGCTTAGAATTATTGTAATTATATATCAAAGTCGAGAGACTTGTTTTATAGCCAAGAAAAACTATTTCATAAGATGCATAACACTGTGAGAAATATTAGGTGGATTATTTTTTATTTTTATTTTTTATTTTTATGTTTTTTTTTTTTTTCTATTTTCATAATAAATATTGTTTTAAAAATGCCTGATAATTATGCACCAACCTAATAAGAATGCGAGATTATAATTGTTTTCCAACTGAAGTTAAATAAATTATTTTTTCTGTTTTAGCATATTTATTTCTATAGTTCGATTATCGTAAGTTCCGTTGTACGTCATCTAAAAAGTAATTAAATCTATGATATCATCACTGAATACATTTATATGAGCTCAAAATAAATATCTTTTTAAAATGTTATGCTAAAAATAATGTGATTATTGTTTTATTCTTTATAATTTTACAATTTAATATCTCGGTAAACAAAATAGCTATAGCTGGTTTTTCTTCAAGTTGAAATTAAAGACTGAAAGCAGACAGTAGTGACGTGGAGTAGAATTTATAATAATGTTCCAGCATCGACCACTCACCGTGTGCTTAAGTTGCGGCTACCAGCACAGCACAGCACGTTAGTTTGAGTTAGACGGTGTGGGTAATTATCGCCTTTTGTAGTAAAACTTTAACGCGATGCCGCGCCAACGCCGCGGCGCACGGATGAGGTAGTGCTGCTAAGTTACTTTCTATCGTTAGCGTTTACCTTACTTCCGAATTCTCTACACTTTCCGTTCCAGTGCTTGCTCAAAGCTTTTATTTGCGGATTAGTATCAAACTAACGAAAATGTGCTTGGTTATGTATTTTTTGTACACTACTTATATAAAGAAAAAGTAGTAGTAAAATTTTACTATAAAAAATCTGTAATTCCATTTTACCATAAATATTCTGTATTTCTACCTCAAAATTCTGTAATTTTTACATAATTCATAATAATCACATAAAGTAAGTAAAAATGACCTAATAAGTATGTAAAATTACTTACTTTCTGCAAATTGTATTACATATTTAATGTAGAATTACATTGGTATAACTTCTTAAATTATGTAAAATTTAAGCATGCATATTAATATCCGTCATAATTCATCAAAATAATGAAACTTAGTACATATTTGGTGTAATAATACTAATAAAATATTTTAAATGTTATTCATTCATTTCAAAATACATCCTTTATATAAATTTAGGAATATATGTATGTAATTATACCAACAATAATATCATAGAACTAAATAAATTTTAACTATTTATTAAAATTTTTTGTAAGTTTACTAAAAAATAGTTTACAAAAAATAAAACTGTAATATTACATTCATATGTACTTTTCCATCCCGTTGGTAATATCATATTACATAATTTTTGTAATAGTTCCGATTTTATGTATTTTTAAAGAATTATGTAAAATTTCAAAATACTTTTTATACAGACTATTATATTTGAAATATTTGTTTACTTGAATTATTCTCAATTATAATAAATAATTACTTTTCAGTTTCACCAGTTTCAGTCACATGTAATTAATATTATATTTTAATAATTTTAGTATTTTCCAAATATGAAATTTTCTTTCATTACATGATTTCATTCAATTTTATTCCATCTCGAAAATTACATCAATCAATACTAGCAACTTATAGTAGCTTCACTGGGAAAACTTCTCCACTAATTCCCATTCATTTTTGGCATCACTGCTTACATTCTCGTCTTGGGCACCGGCATACGAGCAAAAGATGATGATACACCAGTTCTGCAGCATTTTCCTAATAGATTACGTGCGAACTACCGCCACACACACACACACACACACACATACAAACCGCATCGCATCGCTACTCAGCACGAAAACTGCTTATTTCAATAACCGCTCGACACGGCGTGCGCATTACCTCGCGAGCTCATGATTCCCTCCTCCGGTTCACCGTCTTTTCTGCACACAAACATGGTGTTAGGAGCTGATTCACGATTATTATATGAACCAACCTTCGGTAATTTTCTAATTGTTTAATGCATTGAAAACTAATTGCAATCGTAAATTATGTTGTACGATTGTCCTAATGAACGCTTCTAACTATCGTTTTAACTATTGACTTTTTCAGATTCCAATATCCCCAATTTCAATTTGAAACTAATAGCTACATTTAAATTATTAGATTTTGGTTTGAATTTGGGTGATTTGTAAATTTTGTTTCAAATTTGTTTGTATGTTTACAAATACTAATATAATTTGGGTAGATAATATATTAATTGCCAAAATTATTTTGTACACACATTATAGTAATTTTTTTCTGTTTTGTTTTAGGTGAGTTCTCAATTTATTCATTTAAAAAGGTAAATATTCAAAAACAATATAATATATATTTCAATAAATTTTATACACATTGTAGTAAAGTATAGTAAATCTTTATTTCTCTTCAAGCGTATCATAATACAATATTAATATTACAGCAAGTTTAATGCAATTTTCTTTATTTAAAAATTGACAAATGATTTAATTAGTTTATTAAAATAAATTAATTTAAAAAATTTAATTCAATATCTATCCTAATCTAATCTAATTTAACCTAACCTAACATAACCAAAATTCAAAATATAGACTTAGACGAAAGTGAACAATGAATAATATATTAATTAATTAACATTATAATTATAGTAATTATGATATACTGAAAATATTTGCTCATTATTTTTTTATTGCTATCACATTTCCAAAATAATCAGAGCAGGGATTTTACATTTTACACCACTAACCTATAGTTGGTAGCTGCTTCATACACGATGAAGTTTAGCTTTCAGCTGTAAACTGTTTAGCAGGCCTCTCCCTATCAACATCACACGCGCACGGTACGCGTTTTGTATAGACCTTAAAGTCCCTACCATTTCGCGGCCCATTGACGTAAGTTTCAATTCTCCTCAAGCGCGAAAAATTTCACGCAAGTGTTTCGAATAGTTTCGTCAGCCGCCCCCGAACATAATAAACGTGCTCTCGTTCCCCGTCTCTTGACACCGTGCCGGTGTGCTTTCTTGCTCTTCCATTCTGTGTTGTGGTTCAACCAGTATGTGTTGTGTAACTTTGTTGTTTGCTATACGAGTATGTATCTGTCACGGTTATAGCCTATATACTATGTTATAGATGGGGCTGGTACGTACGTGAAAATGGTCTGATGTATTGATGGAGCGATTTTATCAAAATTGATGGGAATTGTTTTGTCATGTTGGGTGTTTTATTATTTGTTTGTTTATATTTATTTTTGGTTGAAATATGACATAATATATTTTCAAATATATAGTACAAATACATAGAAGTTAAATATAAATTTTTTTTAATACTATGGCTATGTTTTAATAGAAGTATGTGGAAATATTGGACAATTACTTTTGTACATAATATAATACAAGTTGAAATTACAATTAAGAACCTTAGTGATAAATATGCCAGTTTATGACATTCAGTTTATTCAAATGGGAATATCTAGATATAGTAAAACACATTTCAGAACTCATTATATTAAAATAAAAAATTAAAATCTTGTAATATTTTAATTAAAAATTTGATGTTTCTATTTACTATATGTGAATTATCATCAGGAAAGCAAATGCAAATTGACAAATATAATGAACAAACATAACATGAAACAAGTGAAACAAAACGATGAATTTTTAATTAAAATATTTTTTTATTTAATAACTAATAGCTTGTTTTAAAATTAAACCAAATGAGCTTTTTGTTTTGTACAAATTACAATTTTTTATTGTAAATATATCACTACAAAATTAATATCTTCCAAATTAAGTCTTGCAAAAGTGATGCAAAAATACGAATCCGACTTCGCAAAAAAAAAGCTGAATCTTCGACTCCTGATTCCGACTTTAACTCCGATTCAGAATAACTTTGACTTCTGACTTCTAACTCTTAACTTCTGACTCCTGGCTCCGACTCCTGATTCCTGACTCCTAATTTCTGACTCCTGACTCTTTTTGATCAAAGTGCCCTACTCATCACATGGTTAATCAAAAATTTGAAAATGAAATTTTCTATATATTTACAAAATATGGATTTACAACTACACGGAGCATGTACAGTATGGTACATTAATGGCTAATAATTTATTACGCATACTGTGGACAGTTGTAAAACTGATTTCAAACTAATTTGCTTGTAAGTTGGAACAAACTAATAAAGTGCTTAATGTTTTAATCGCTAACATTAAAAACCGTAAATATTTGATATTTGGAATAAGTTTGCCATCTATACATTTATAGATCTACAAAAGAAACGCATTTTGTAGTTAACAGCAATTTTTCCGTATTTTAAATAGACGTTTGAAATAATGATACCTACAACATGCATTAATTAATTTTTATAAATTCTTTTGGTGTAAATGTTTAACTATTTTTATTTTTTGCATTAAACACCATTAATTTTATATTTATTTATCTAATTAAACATTAGACAATTTTTAAATTAAAGAAAAATGCATTGGCCCTGCCGGGGTTTGAACCCGGGACCTTTAGGTTTCGCGCCTAATGCTCTACCAACTGAGCTACATGGCCACTACGACATGTCAATGCATTTTGTTTATTTGACTGGTCATGATAAACTCATGAATTTTATCCAGGCAAATACGATAAATACTTTAGGCGCGAAACCTAAAGGTCCCGGGTTCAAACCCCGGCAGGGCCAATGCATTTTTCTTTTTTTTTTTCTTTAATTTAAAAATTGTCTAATGTTTAATTAGATAAATAAATATAAAATTAATGGTGTTTAATGCAAAAAATAAAAATAGTTAAACATTTACACCAAAAGAATTTATAAAAATTAAAAATATCATTGCTAGATGTAAAATATTTCAACATCGTATTTGCCTGGATAAAATTCATGAGTTTATCATGACCAGTCAAATAAACAAAATGCATTGACATGTCGTAGTGGCCATGTAGCTCAGTTGGTAGAGCATTAGGCGCGAAACCTAAAGGTCCCGGGTTCAAACCCCGGCAGGGCCAATGCATTTTTCTTTAATTTAAAAATTGTCTAATGTTTAATTAGATAAATAAATATAAAATTAATGGTGTTTAATGCAAAAAATAAAAATAGTTATGCATTAATTAAATTTACGGAATAGTATAATGAAAAATATTTATAAGTAAACGTTAGCAAAAAAAATTTAATGATCACGGACTTACAATAGATAGATGTTTGCTAGTCTAGACATACAAAAAATGTTAGTACAATTTTTTTATATATTTTTTACTATACAAATAAAATTTACTATTTTTAAATAAAGTAAAATAATTGCTCTATTGTCTGTACAAGGTTTTTGATTTTAGATGAAATATGAATTTTTACATTATTATAATTTGCTGAATGTAGGTCACATGTAGCTCTTTTACACTAATATTTTGAGGCAAATTAGATAGTATAAATAAATCGTTAATTGTTTCAACCATTTTAAAGTATATCGATAAAACTGAAGATTGGTCAATTTTTATTTTATATTATAGCTTTATTATTTATAAAAATGTTTTAAAAAGTTTTTTTAGATATTTTAAAGAATAATTTGTTTAATTATATAACTTGTAGTTTCGGAAAGAACTTATGTTGTTTATCCGTTTTTTTTAATAGCACATATAATATTTTATAGACTTTGTAATTATACAGCGTGTACAAAAATTAATGTACGTGTCAGTATCTCATCTTCGGATAAGTTTAGAAAGAAATGTTTCAAATATAAGTTTTAGGCAGTAACTTGAACCACAAATTTGAAATCTTTTGAATATGCAGAGTAAATTTATTTGTATGAAGTATACCAAAGTAAGTGAACGTATTACATTTTTCTCCTAATAAAACGTGAGACGTGTTGCCGTTCAGGATGTACAAGTACACGATGCTCAGTTTCCTTCCAATCGAATAGGACCTTTGTATCAGAAAACAAATAACCGTTCCTGTTTTGTAAATATAAAAGTATACAAAAACAAAGCTTGATTTTCATCTGTCAAATGTTATCAAATTAGTGGTGCATATAATATTAATCTCAAGAAAAACAACAACAGCAAAGAAAAAAAATAAACAATAATAGCCCCGATATTATTGTATGATGATAACCTGAGTATTGATATGAATCTATGGAAAATCAATACGTACCAATTTGAGACTGATACTATTGTTCCCTTGTTATTTACGATAGCTCAAATGGGAAAAGTAAAAAAAATAATAATAACACCGGTAAACTTGTTCTATTCATAATTTATTGCCAACGAAAACAGTCAAATAAATTGCATTTATTTATCCATACGTCTTTTATTGTCAACATTTTTATATTTAATATGTTACAGAAATGTTGATAAATCAAATTTCTTTTTACAATGTCGTGATTTTGTATATACCTGTATGTATGCCTATTCAATTTAAAAGAAATATAATTTAAATTTTGATAACAAAACCATTTGCCTCAATTTAGATATTACCGTTCACATTAAATTTCCACTATGATTTCAGTGATAAAATTTATTCAAATATAAAATATACACCATTCATCGAAACTTTTCTCATTAAAAAAGACAAATTGAACACACAGAGCCATTAACATTCGTTTACTTTCATACCACATACAATATGCATTCAAGTTTTTAAATGCATTCAATATATATATATATATATATATATATATATATATATATATATATATGTAGGTATATGTATAAAGTATATTTGAATAGTATGATATAATGATATTTTTCTTCGTTTGTTATATTATGATACCATAGTGAATATAATTTTTATATAATGGGGAGTTTAGCGTATTTTTTTTTATTTCTTTATTTGGTTGGACTTGGCTTAAAAAGTGATGTTTGATTTATCATTTTTCTCGAAGATGCCCAGATTTCCTAAAAAATGCAAAAACATGTCGTGATGACGTCAGTAATGTCATCGCAAAACTTATGTCGACTTCTGAATTAGACGCACCTTTATTGCCATGGTTACCGATACAAGCTATTGGCTGGGCGTAACCGAATCAACGTTTTCAAAATTATATCTCACCAACTCTTCTGCGCTTGCGCACAATAGGCAGTTTTAATGATAGTTTCTGTTATTATTATATATATATATATATATATATATATATATATATATATATATATATATATATATATATATTTGAGAAAAAATAATTTTACACGCAACTTCAATCACGCTAAACTTCCCCATTAATTTAATCAACAATTATTTGAGTTGAATACTAATTGTAGTATTTTTATGTTTATGAATAACTGTAAGCCTTGTTTTAGACGGTCCTAATTTGTTACAAAATATTTTTAATTCTATGTTTACTATACGTCGTTATGTATAAGAAACAGGAGAAAAATACTGTTTTCGTACGTATGTATCAGTACATGAAGATTGTTGAAATTATAACAGTTTAAGATGAGCTTGTTACTATATTTTAATCCCTATAATTAAATAAATATAATGCAAATATTAAATTACTGCAAAATTACAGTTAAATACAATCTCAATCTAAAGGAACGTTTAAAAAATATTAATTGTTAATTATTCATATATTTATATTGCGTTTATCATTTAACCAGTTCTGCTAGGATAACTTGGAATTCACAAAAAATACAAAAACAAATATTTACTCAAAATAATAATGATCTGCCATTAAAATCATATTTAAAAATATTTAGTAAATTTTTATTATTATATAATATTACTACATTCATATAACTAAATGTTTACTGTTTATTTATATATTATAAATAAAATGCTGTGTCGGTATATTGAGCTATTTAAATGTAAAAATAACATTATTCGATATGAGCTAATATTTACATGAAAATATGAAAACGTATTCTACATATTTTGAAATAATTTGTTTATACAACTACGTTCATGTATAGTGACCGTCTGCATCAGCAAAAATCGTTATTATTTATTAAATAATATCACTTTTTTTTGTAGTTTCATAAATTTATTTTAATTGTATGAAATGTGAAAATAAATGTTAAAAATCATGCTTGCATGCAAAATATATATAATGAGTAATTTAAAAATAATATAAAACAATTTTGTTTATTTTATTGAAACGATATGTATAAATAAAACAAATTATTTTATTTCTATTTGAATATTTTATAGAAAAATATTCTAAAAATATATATTGCTTATTGACAAAAAAATGTTTATAATTTATTAATTAAATTTTATACTATGGTTCAATAAAATATATAAGTAATAATCATTGCTGGCATTAAGAATATACTGTACTTTTTCAACGCAATAGAAAATTGCAATTTTTGGTTACATATGAATGGCATTTCAAAATTATGTACATTAGCAACAGCAATAGCGTATCATATATTTGAATTGTTTCGTGGATAAATAAGCAACTAAATTTTTAATTGAAGAAAATGATGAGGGTTATAAAGTTCGTTTTAAAATTAATTATAGTGGCGACTTTTCATATAAAACAAAAATAAATTTTTAATTCGTATATGATTTGTAAACTTAAAAACCAAATTCGTATTTAAAAAAAAATAATTATTGTTTCCACCACAGAACCGACCCGTCATTGTATTAAAAATAAATTTATGTCATGGTAACTAAAAACAAAATAGTCTGTATACATATAGTATGCCATCCATATACAGAATTATATATATTGTATATGTATATCATAAAAATATGAAAAATTATAAAAAAATTATTTAGCAGTATCGAAAAATATTCCAAAGTTGTTAATTATGACTTGTTCAGCAATTTTTGTTAAAAAATTTTTTGGCATATACCTATATCTGTTGCGAAAAATTATCTCTTCTAGTTGGAAAATTTTCATGAAAAGTTGATCAAATTGAGATATACACCTCCGAAGTTAACAAGCTTTAGAAAATCTTTATGATGTAAAATGGAATAAAATTTCTATTATGAGTTATGTTCCTGTTTATCAAAATTCAACTTTTCTTATAATTATTTATATGACACTATGATATAGATAATATTTATGGTTTTCCATATGTTTTAGAGGACTTGGAAAAAGTTTTAAGATAAATCGAAAGCTTGCCAATTTAATTCGAATGAGTTTGATTTAACATACTTTTCCAAATACCCATTATTTACTTATATACATTGTTTTACCACTCACTAGCTATTTTGTTCATATATATATATATATATATATATATATATATATATATATATATATATATATATATATATATATATATTCTCTGTCATCTTACATCAAACAAAACAGAGTCAACCCAAGCCACCTATATCATGACCACGAAAACAGTATAAAACCGTTTAGAGCTGAGACACAGAATGTGTATGCTATGCGCTGCTGCGTCGGCGGTAGCGTTCATTTGTACATATTAAAATGACACGACGAGATGATGTCGCAATAATCGCCCGACGTAATTTCCTAAGTGGTTTCGAGTAATTATACCAAGAGAGCGAGAAAGAGAGAGATAGAGAGACAGAAGCAAGTAAGCAAGTTGGCGTCTGTCTCGGTGTGTTGGTAACGGTAACCGTCTCTCAGTTTGTCTCAATCCGGAGAAATTGGATCGCTACCGTGTCTGACAATGCGCTAGTGTGTTGGGGTATGCGAGTTACGCGCCGTATCTTCCTGTGTCTGGGAGTAGGTCCCAGATGTGATGTGTGACACAGAATGGAATACTTATTAACCCGGAAAAGGTGTATAGAGTGGACAACAGATCAACCATGGTATATAGATATAGATAGCTTATACCTACATGGA
Source organism: Clivina fossor (assembly GCA_963966155.1). Classification (NCBI taxonomy): domain Eukaryota; kingdom Metazoa; phylum Arthropoda; class Insecta; order Coleoptera; family Carabidae; genus Clivina; species Clivina fossor. The sequence goes on along the minus strand of OZ014553.1, from coordinate 31,947,528 downwards.
TTGTTTTATTAATCAGATCAAAAAAAATATGAATATAGTGTTTGTTTACATTTTCTAGCTTGACAACTCTATGTACTTATATCTAAAATAAAATCGCCAGCTAACACAGCGGCATTGAAGCGAATATAAACACAAATGTGTTTCTAAACAAAACTTCTCTTTCATATTAATATAATAAAATATTGTGTTTTGTCCTCATCTACATTATGGTTGATCTGATTCATGGACAAACGAATATTTTCAGTTATCATTAATTTTGTAAAGAACATTTTGTTATATTATCCATTTTTGGGTTTGGTTTTATTCATAAGCAATATCCTTGTTTGCATATATTTTTTTCTTAGCAAAATTATTGCTTGGTACTTGCCATTTTTATATATGTATTTTCAAAAATATAAAATGTTTCAAGTAGAATACTAAAATTTTCAAGAAATAAGTATTCAAGAAATAAGTATTCAAGAATTACAGAAAAAAAAATGTAAGAAATGTTTTTGATAAAAATATTAAAAAAATCAATAAAACTATTTTTATTTAATGTGAAACGTATATTACATACTTATATACATACATATTTACTACATGTTCCCATAAGGGTGTGGCACAAACTTTTTATTATATAGAAATTAGATTCTATCTAGACAAGCATTTTGCTTTATCCAAATTTATGATTTCTTTATAAATACTAGTCTATTTCTACTACTTGAAAACATTTGTTCACGCAAAACAAATCATACTACTTACTAATCGGACGTCCACACAGATATACTTAATACCTAATTATCAATTTTTTTTTACCGATTGATGTATTTCACATTCTCGAAATGTTCCCATTAAAATCCAAGTAAAATAAATTCAATGTAGTTTACAACAGGGAATACTTAATATCTTCACTTAGTCTGTAGGACAGGCGCGATACGTCTTGAGACGATCCTGACACTTACTAACTCCGGTTAACAGATCCCGGAGTCGTGTGATTTTAGAAAGGTCCGCTCCGGTTGTCACACGGACCCTGAGACAGCGACATCCCATCTCGTTTCGACCTCCGTCCTAACTTTACATTTATATATGTCTCTCGACCATCTCCTCCCCCTCCCCCACCCACTTTACCGCCTACAAACACTGTCTCAAAGTTATGTTCGGCTCCTTTATTGTGGCCGTGTTTAATTGTTATTACCTGCACGAACATTACGGATTTAACTGCCGCTTCATAAACTCTCCTTCATGAGGCAAAACGCGATCATTGAAAATTGTTGGCCGACGCGACGGTTTATTGTTCGGTAATTGTATTGAGTTTCTTAGGTATTGTCGTTAGAATATGTTAGAAACATAAATATGTATTATAAAAGTTATTTAATTACATTTAGGACTATCGGTCATAGGACTTTAACATGTAAAAATCATTTTAATTAAAAATTATGCAGAATTTATACCTAAAATTTTACCACTTTGACTGCTAGGAAAAATTATTATTAATTTACAAAATTTATTATAAACATTTAAATATGAAATTTAATATTTATTTAGTAAATTCATGATAAATGAAAATAAACTCATTATATATTTCTCATGTTTCAGTCTGAAATACGAGAAATAAAAATCGTGTTATGTATACTGAACTAGAACATAAATAATATAAAGAAAAAGAATTACCTCAACTAACCTTTGAACTTTCTAAATATGTAGTTTAGTATTTCATCGCGGTTCAGTTACAGTACTTACAATACAATGCATTATAAATTACGTTTAGACTCAATTCGAAATATATATATTTGTTATTCTCTTTTATTTAATTAATAATAAATTTTATAAAATAAAAGAATTTAAATTACTTAAATTGATAATAAAATATTTTTTATATAAAATACGGAGTGTTTTATTAAACAAAATATATTTAGGGATGGTAACAATTATATTTAAAGAAAGTTAAAATTATCTGCAAAAATAAATTATAAAAAATTTGGTTTTTTTAATATCTATAATCTATATTTCTGTAACTATTTGTGAATTACTTTTAAAACAATGTCATAAAAACAGAACTAAACAAATGAGGACAGTGGCAAGGGGAGCAGGTCCGCCCCGAGTGACACCATTTTAGGGATGACACCATTCTCGGGATGACACATTTCACCAACTGAATTATTTTAGTAAATTTGTGATTTAAACACATTTAATAATTTGAATTTTTACTCTTCAAATCAGAAAAATATTTCTTTTTGTTTAGTTTATATTTACTATCTGATAGCCATAATATATAATTTTAGCTTTAAAATGATATTTCTGCTATAGAAAATGTATTACTTTTCAGTATTCATGTGTATAATTTGCTGCTGCAAAATGTAGATTAAAAATTGTTGAAAAAGAGACATAGAATCATAGTCAGTCATTTTTGTTCTTATTCAATGTTCTAATCTTTCGTGCAATAAATAAAATAGTACATTTATCAATCATTTTATTGTTTTATGTTTGTATAACTTGATTTACTTTATTGTATTATTGTTTTTGTTTTCTTGCGTTATTGTGTAACTCTCTAAATTTTCCTTAATTTATAAGATTTCTAATTTTTTTTCCATCTAAGTATAAAGGTGACACCATTACCTCCGCCCCGGATGAGTTCCACTCTAGCTACGCCACTGAATGAATATTATCAGCATTTATTTATATTTTTTTTAAAAGAAATAAAATAAAAAAAGTCGGTTTTAGTTTCACAAATTAAAAGAAAAAACCTTTATTAGCTAATTTCGGCAGTTCCACCAACATCAAAAGTAACAAAATAAATGTAACAAATGTAAAACCGAGTGTTTTTATTTTATTTCATTTACAATGTTTCACCGAGTGCCAACAGCAACTTCAATTGATTTAATTTTTTTAGGTTATTCAATTACAAAGTAATAAAAAAATTGTTATCTTATACGCATATCAAATACAAACATTTTTGTGAAATTTGAATTTTCATCTAAATATAGCAAATACAATTGCAAATGAAATTCTAAAATACAAGAATTAAAAAACACAATTATTTTCCAGTTACTACCGATCGACATACAATTTTATCCAAACATTGATCCCGATATAGGAACAAACGAGAATAACTGCTAGCGATCAGAATGCTTCATAAATATGTATGACGTATATATAAAAGTTTGAATTTTGTATCTCCCTCGTTTTTTTTTTTTCTGTGTTAAATCAACATTGAAGCAAACAAACGCGCAAGGCTAAAAGGTTACCCCGTACAAGCACGTCGCCGTGCATCATCTCTATCGAAAGTTCCGGGTGTCTTTCCTGCTCGTACCCGAACCCGTCCGACTCCCGACGAAATGATACGAAGCACCAGGGCTCAATGTAAACGTCACCCTCAGACTTCAGACTTCGTAACATATCAATTCGGTCGCATTAATCAATCGGTAGGCAGGATTTCTTGGACAGTGAGCCCAACAGCTTCGTAAAGTATCTCCATGTACTAAAAAGACAATTTACATTTACGAAATAAACAATGAATTAAATTACTGAAGACAATATTATATATATATATATATATATATATATATATATATATATATATATAAATGAGAATTAATGGTTGTAATGAAACAGTATCAGAATATATCAAATATAAGCATGAAATAACTATTAAACTATGAGTTTTTTCATTTTCAGTTTAATAGTTATTTCATGCTTATATTTGATATATTCTTATATATATATATATATATATATATATATATATATATATATATATATATATATATATATATATATATATATATGTAGTACCTCAAAAAGTTTACATCATGTAAGAAACATTTTTATTATTAGTTTTTTTTTTTTAAATAATCACTACAGAAGTTTACTTGTCCAAAAACTAAAAATGCAATATTCGGAAGTACTGATATCATTTCTGCTATACGTTAAATTGAATAATAAAAAAAAAATCAGGTAAACTTGCATTATTTGTTAAATTTTAGAAAAGTTACAAATACGAATTGTTATTGTTTGTTGTTGAGTACATGAAGTAGTTCAAATAAAATTAAAACTTGAGTAAAGATACTTGAAAAAGATAATTTTACGAATTGTTAGTTAAAAATACAAAACAATTTTTTTCAAATGTTTTTTAATTTATACAAAATTGCATGTTTTCACTAATTTAATCATTATTTTGCAAAAATATCACATGCTGAAATGTATTATTAAAAAGTAACAAAAGTAAGTGTTATTAAATTTTATAAATTTTTTATATATGGATGTTACCACTTTGATGAAAGTTGTTATATTTTCTGAAATTTATCATATTCAATAAAAAAATTTATGTCAGTAAGAAGAATATATTTATTTAAATAGAAATAATGTATATTTACTTAAATTTTATTGATATTTTCTGAGTATAGGAGCCACAAAATTGAAACATTCAGTTTACCTATGTGTTTATGAAAATGTTAATTTAAGTTGGGTATGAAAACTAAATTTTGTATAGGGGCCCTATAATGTTTATTGTAAAAGCTTTTCTTTGATAATTTTTTTCAATTTTTTTTACAAATATAGTTAATTACTATTAATCAAGTTAATTAAAAATTAAATAATACTCAGAGCTACTTATCCAGTCATATAGTATTTGTCCAATAAAAAGCTATTCTAATATATTTTAATTTCTACGCAGTAGAAAAGATTTGACAATATTCGGTCACTAAATTAATTATGTTAAATTAAATTAAACCCAACATTTTTTTAAAATTATTATAAAGTGTAATTTATACATAAATAGTGTCATTTTCTCAGACAAATGTTTACAAACAGAATAGTGTTATTTTTAACATCAAATCCAAAATCCAACACATTTTTACTGTGTACAGACGACGTATCTGCAGGGTACAAAAACCACCTTAAATTGTAAATTATTGATGCAAGAAATTAAAAACCCGTTATGTTTCAAAAGAAAAATCAATATCTATATATTTTCTATGATAAACAAAAAGTTAAATTGCTATTTTTACGCTGTATCCTCTTTGTTAATGTAAATATTATTTAGTTTATGTAAGGCATCTCTTATAGGTAATAAACACTCATCTACGCTACGAAAAATATCTCCATAAAATATTTACGATGTTTTTATACCGACCGTCTTAAAATAAGCTATAATGTTAAACAAGATTTCCTCAAAGTTGAATTAGGTATTAAACCGCTCACTAATTTTAACAATAACTAAACTCTTTAGTTGCGACGTTTAACACTCATTTTAAATTTAATTTTCCCAGTTTATGCAGTCCTTAGACGGGCGAGTAAATGCCACACTAAATGTTGGAATTAAAATCGCAATTTTAAATTCATATTTTATTGACGTACATAACTTTATATTAGTGGTTAAGTACGGAATTTACTATCTCTACGTTTTATGTGGAACAAAATCAATTTTTTCTTACTTTTTATATATCATAAAGTTTTATATTTATTTATTTATGAAAGTTACGTATCAGATAAATATCTATTCAGCTATATAAATAAAATTATATTAACCCAAATTGAATTATTTTTAGTATCAACGATTTTATCATTTCAATACGATTTGACTGTAATTACAATTGCTATTGTACATTGTATTAGGAGTAAAATATTGCTAGATATATAAATTAACTAAATAAATAAATTAAAATAGTAATATAATGATAATCTGTAGCAAAAATTCATAAATTATCTGAATTTCAATATTACATTCATCTGTTTAATATATTTATATATTAAATAAATTTAATAAAAAAAAAAAAGTAATAAAAAGATAATTATTTCCTCAACTCAATATATCAAATTTTTTGTATTTTTATATAATTGTATTTTTATTTTATTTTAAAAAACATTTTCTTAGATTTTACGTAATTAATATGCGTAATCTTGTTAAATTTTGTCTGTTTTGTTTCTATAAGCAAAACAATATTTATACCTGTAGACAAAGCATTACAAGAATTTCAAATAATTGAAATATTAGCCAATCAGATATGAGCAGCGAATTGATACAAGTTAATTTATGTTTTTAATAAAATTTAGTTGTGAAAAATTAATGTGTTCTGTTGCATTAGATCGTGAAAATTTCTTGTTTTTCATAAAAATATTGTAGAAAATTTAGTGTAATAATGTTTTTTGACAAAGTTTAATAAATATAAGTGTATTTTGTTTATAAGAAGTGCAACAAATATCGGATTCTAATTGAAACAATTAACTTTGTGGAATTTTATATGATAAAAGTGGACAGACAGTATTGATAATTGGACAATTTTATGTATATATTTCACATTATATAGATATAATTTTGAGTGAAGTGTATTACAATTGAAGTTATAATAATTCTGCAGTTAAAGGTAAGTAATAATTTTGTAATATCATCATTTTATTTAGAATATGTTGATATACTGGGGCTGCTTATGGAGCTACAGCCAGGGACTCTCAACATTGTAAGGCCCCTCAAAATATGCAATTAGAAACAGTGCAATTAAACAATGCACATTCTCAGGGGTCAGTTTGTGCTATTATGTTCGGTGTATTCATCTAACATAATTAGATATTTTTGTAGTTTATCGTATATTTATCTATTTTTATTCCTTTATTTATTTAAAGTTATTGATTATTTATCTAATCTTAATAAAATATTAATTGGCTTTCAACTAATTTGTACATAGTTACAATGTATAATGTTATTGAAAATATTACTTAATTAAATTATTTGAATTTTAGTAATCTATTTAAAATTAAATAAAATAGCTATTTTATTTGATAATAAAATTTTGTTTTGTCAAAAGTTGAGAGTAACGAAGAAGCTTTTGCATAATAAAAACATTACTTAATAGTTGTAAAAAAGATAATTACATTTTATATATTCTATATGAAAATATCAGAGTTAATAAATCAATGTATATTAAAGTAAAGATACTTAGTATATAAACATTCTTCGGTCAGCCATCACTATACAATATTTAGCATAATAGGTTTCGAAAGTCATTCGCACATCCTCACGTCAAACTTTACCGACACGAAAAAAAAAAAAGTGCCAACGGCAAGAGTTAGATTGTTCGGTCTCGCTTCGATCCGGTCATCCGTCGCTGTTTGACCGTCCAATCCCTAAGTTTTTTCGTCTTTTTTCTTTCGAACTCGGAGACGAGCGCGCCGAGCGCATATTTACCGAAACGATTATACACTTGACTTGTGCAAATCCTATTCTACCCTCTTACACTCTTCCAGCGTCGTTGATATTGATCCTCCATTAACTAGTGACGATGTGTATATTTTGCGATGGCAAATAATTAATTTCACGCTAATTATAAGAATATTTGCTTCGATAAGTTCGGCACCCGCGCAGTGGCCCACTTCGCATCTTTATTTTGTTTAAGGCTCACGCGCTCGCGCGCCAACATCATTAATCATCTGCAAGTATGATAATATAAGCCTCGTATTTGTGAAACGGCGTTTACAGTTGGCCAACGAACAGCCAATGTAATTAATTAGTAGCGGTTCTCGACTGCACTAACGGCGGCCCGCCTACGTTTCGAGTGTTTTACTTATTACCAGGTTTTAGCAATGACTGTATTATTTATATTTGTTTACTTTTCTTTAACTTGATAATAAACAACCGCGTTTGGTGTTTATACTATTTTTATAAGCTTTTGTGCAGATATTAATTTGGTTTAAAGGTGTGTCATTAAATTATTAATACTTTTTTTTTAATACAATATAGTTATAATACTATATTATTGAACGATCATGTAATAATAGTTATTATTTATGAGAATAAAATTACGGCAGAAATTGCAAAAAATGAGTATTGTTATTTATCTCAGAGGCTTTACTAGGGTTTATATCATCCAGTGCGGTAACTCACTTCCCCCCCAGATTATGTAACGTCTTTTATAATTATTACAATATTTTAAACTTAAACTTCTTTAAAAATCTGGTGTGGCTACCACAGAACCGGCCGTCATCGTATTATTAAATAAATTTATGGAATAGAAAAATACTGTATTCATGGTAAATAAAATCAAAACTCTATTGTGTATATCATAAAAATATGAAAAATTATAAACAATTTATTTAGACGCATCCAAAAATATTCAAATAAAACTTGTTATTATAACTTGTTTAGCAACTTTTGTAAATTTTTTATTTCGAAATGTATCTCTGTTGCAAAATATTCGTAAGACACATAAAAGTGATTTAAGTAAATTACCACTGCCACCAATAGTGAATATAGTAACTAATTGCTGTATAATAATGTAATTATTGTACTAGTGACATAATAACCTGTTTCTATATAAGCAATATGGTAACGTAATAATAATATTACGATACGCTTGAAGAAAAACAACTACAAATACATTAATTGATATTTTTTTCTGTTTCTACAATAAATTCATCCAGATTGAAAGTAGGAATTCTCTAGATTGAAACATCTTAAACGGTAACGACTCTCAATTGTTCAAGCCGTCGTTTGTCAGTTGTCGTACAATACAATACGGATCACATTGCGTAAACGTAAACATCAATAACGTATAACGTTACAGGTACGGTAGACCAATATAACAAGATGTTTTTCATCATATGACGACAACCAACTATCCGAGGTTGTTAAATGTAATGGGTTTATGATTTTACAGTAACCGTTCATCGTGGCCAGAGAGCGGACGGGCGATTGCGTGCACAGCAATAAAGCGAATGGGCCCGCTACCGTTACATACGGTTAACGGTTATATCTGGTTATAGGTTATGGTTTTCGGTTCGTATGGTTTCAGGCGTTGCGTTGATGATTCCGTTTTATGCGAATGTCGGTAGAGAACGGACGACAATTTGCCATGTAGATAAAGTTAATTTCTTTTACACGCTAGTGTTAGAAGTTATATTACGCGAAATAGTTACAGTTTCGTAGAATATTGCATTTTTTTTGTTGAACTTGTTTTTAAATGTATGTACAGGACATAGTTATAAAATGAGCGTTAAAATTTTAACGACAATATAAATTTCAATCATTAACTTTTTATTTACTTTTATGATATTTTATACAAAAAAATTTTTTTGTACAGAAAATAATAGATTACTACAATAACTGTAATTTTTATTAAATGTAAATTTTCTCCAAATATATGCACAGAATAAATACAAATTAAATAACTAAATTTTAGATGATTTATTTGTTGAATTAGATGATAGTTTCAATAGCATTAGTTATTTAATCTATACATATGAAACACATTATTCGGTTATAAAATGCAACTTGGAAGTAAGTTATAAATTTAGTACAAACATGTTTAATACTACCACAATGATGGAAACAAAAAACTCTGTTTGTTTATTACTTAATATCTACTGGGCAGATTTTGATGGGAGTTTTATTAACAATTGAGTCGTTTTTCGAGGAAAATTTTTCTATGAGATAATGCCGCGTGAGTCGCAGACGAATGCTGTAAACGATGAAAATTTATCAAAAATTCTGTTCGCTTAAAACTTGACATCCACTGAACATATTTTAGTGGCAGTTTTATTGTTGGTTAAGTTGTTTTTCGAGAAAGGTTTTGCTATAGAACAATGTAGCGTGAGCCGTAGGCGAACGCTATAAGCGACGGAAGGTAATCAAAAACTATAATTATAAACACATAGATTGTAGAGTATATTTACTAAGTTCACGAGTTAATAATACGGTAAAATTATTTCTTTTTAGCTGAGAACGGGTAAAGTTACTAAATATGTTGTTCTCCAAATCACTTGTGACGCGATGTATTAAAATGCAGAAAATCAATGCGCTAAACTGCGCCGTAGTAGTTCAATCACTTAAACTTTTACGAAAATTGAACTATTACGTATTTTAATGCGTTGATTTTCTGCATTTTAATGCATCATGTCACACGGGCTTAATAATATGTTCTCTTTAATCGAAGTTAAAAATGAATTTGGAAAAGTGAACACTGTAGCAAAGTACGGGCATTATGCTAGTCTACATATAAAGTAGTTGAAATCAAATTGTTATTTCAAAAATTTAAGTAAATATTCTAAAACTTTAAATAAATCAACGAACAAGAATAAATAAATAAACGACAAATTAAAAAAATCTAATTATATTAGACGAATGCACCAAATATGATTATCTAATTAAATGTTTCAGCTAACTAGAAGACTAAAAATTATATATTTTGTTCAAATAAAACAACTAACTCATTCGATAAATCACCTAATTTTTTTTTGTGTATAATGTGAAGAAGTTTTTAATTAAAAATAATAAATTATTAACTTTTGATTAATTTATTTACAGAATTAAAATGCTTTTTTAAAAATATTTCACAAAATTTAAAATATATTAAAATTTAAAAAATTATTAACTAAAACTGCAAACTATTGACACCTACATTTCATTTTATTTTTGAAGTTATTCTTCAATAATTTTACTTAATTTAATATCAAAAATATGTTAAAGTATTTTATATATTTTAATCTAAAACAACTTTATTAGTTTCTATATATCTATTTAGCTATATAACTATAAAATACAAAGCAATCAGGAATATTTCCAATAATATAAAACAGTGCTTTACAATCAGTAATTTGTATTGCTGTTGTTAAGTGGATTTAATAGTACCTACTTACAATATAGTAGTAATATTCAGTACTTGATAAGATTTAAATTTGATTTCTAACACTATAATATTCAAACTATAATTATTGTTGTAAACAATATCATAACGTTTCATTACAAAGAGATAAACATGTATATGACTAGCAATTATTCATATCATAAATTACTTACTATTGTAATTTATCTTATAATAATGAATGATTGTAAAATAACTGGTTGACAGAATAAGAGTTA